>OY101442.1:51712033-52312033 GCA_956483585.1 Gymnocheta viridis | reverse complement strand
TAATATGTAAATAAAGTATTCTATATGTGAAACCAGGGTGTCCACTTTCTTTTGACGCTGACAGTATTTTATTGACTTCTGAAAAAACCTACAGGCATTAACCTTCAAAAAACAATGACATATAGGAAATACCTAAACTCATAAAAAACCCACAGATGATAACTGGAAAATCTACCTGCATATAAAAACGAATTGCTGGCAAAAAAGGGCTCGTGCCACAAAAATAACAATTGTTTTGTCCTACGTACATACAGAGTATTATACACATACTTATATTTGTATGTACTATGTACGCATTTACATATGTAATTTACGAATTTCAGCTGTACCACAAAAAAATACAAAATCAAAAAACAGACAACCAAAGAACTCTACATACAATTTGCAAAACATAATTGTCCAAATAACAAAATACTACTAGTAATTTAAAAAAAACTCAAATAAGTAGTCACCATTCAAATAATTGAAACCGCATTCGAATATTTAGCATATTTAACTCTGTTGGGATTATTTGAATGTAGTTGTATTTTTTTCGGTTTAACTTGTTGATTGTTTTTCGTTGTGTGTTTTCATTCATTCTGTTTGTCTATCACAGAATGAAAAACACTACGCATTTAAATCATAAAGAGTACGAATCACATCTTATTTAAAAAGTAAATGAATGTATTCACATGGCTTTTGAGTACTAAAGACGTGCATTGTTCTATCCAAATTGATACAAGTTTTTAAAATCATTGCTGCTTGTGCGTAGTTGTACGTAAATTAGCGCTTGTTGTGTTAGTTGTTATTTGTGTCTTCTTATATGGGTTGAGTGTGTTGTAGTAAAGAGAATAACACATTTGTGTTATACATTTTCAGCAAAGAAAACACAATAGTTATGGAGGAGGTACAATAAGTAACTCATTGTATGCTGTTTGTTAAATACGCAGTTCATACATGCTTTCATTTGGGAAGTGTGTGTGCACGTTTGTGTGCATTCTTTTAAAAAAGCAAAAGTAGAAATAAGCACACATACATACACATGTAAATGCAAGGGGTTTTGAATAAAAGACGTTATACAGTGGTTTTGATTTATGTATCTGCTTTTGTTTAAGAGCACTTTCGACTTAAATGCACAAAATTAATAATTTCAGTCAAATTCCCACACAAATTCCTTTTTTACGTGCCTCTTTCTACCTGTACATTTAAGATAACTGCCCAAATTTTTGGGCATTTTAAAATTATTTTCATACAAAAAATCAACGTTAGCTGAATTTTTACTTAACTGCCCAAAAATACTTATTTTCTGTAATTATTCCTCTTAAACCTTGTTTAAGTGCATTTTGTGTACCTCCATATTTGCCATATTTTTTGGCTGTTTTAAAATATCTTCATATAAAAAATCAAAGTTAGCCAAACACATTAAAAAAATGTGGTGGCCACTTTTTATATACATACATACATACTTATGTATGTATGCAAACGTCAAACTTATGCCATTTATAAAAAAATATCGCATACCTACAAGTCTCACAAATTGCAAGTCATTAAAATTCATATATGTATGTATGTATGTATTTTGTTTTTATGTATGTATGTATGCATGTATGTATATATGTATGTATGTATGCATGTATGTATGCATGTATGTATGTATGTTTTTTATTAGTGGATGAAATCATCAAAAGACACTGGCAGTGATGGTGTTTGCCAGGAGGGCGAGACTTTAACACGCTAAAACACCCCTTTAAACTGACCCAAACGTTCCCCGCGGAACTACCGTGAGGCTTTACGTCACGGGGTGGGATAGGTGCTAGACCCGATCTAAACTATATTGATTCTTCTGCGAATCTCTTCTAACCTACGAAGTTCCAATAGAACCAATTTCACAAAATTACATACATATATACACACGTCCAGTTATTCAAAGATTCCAACATGATTGGAACTATGTTGTCCGGTCTAATGCTACGCCCTAAAACTTCTTCTAAATACGCCCTCCCACTAACAAATCGTGGACATATGAAGAACACATGTTCGGCATCCTCCACGACATTACCATCACAGCTAGGACAAAACGGAGCCCTGTCATGTCCGAAACGATACAAGTACGACCTTAAACAACAATGTCCACTCAAAAATTGTGTAATGTAGAAGTTTAAGTCACCATGTCTTCTTGCTAACCATGTCTTGATGTCAGGTATCAGTAACTAAGTCCACCTTTCCTTATCAGTTGCTCTCCATCGTTCTTGCCGGCAATAACAAAAGCGGCCTCGTCCGAAACAGTTCGGAATGCGCTGCATATTCGCAGAGCAGCGAACCTATACACAGGGGATATCAGGCGCACATATGTAGAATATCTCAGTGCACCTGACTATGTAGGGGGTGCATATAGGATAATACTTACTACACTAGTTAGCAATTTTCTCTGCAGATATTTAGGACCTCTTGTATTCGACATGATCCGGGACAACGCTAAGCATGTTTTTGATGCTTTGGAGCCAGTATACTGCAAATGCTCATGAAAAGACAGACCACTGTCAATTATGACTCCAAGGTATTTTAGACACTCCTTGGATTCTATGCTACACGTGCCAATATTTAGCCCAATTGTTTCCCTAGTCTTCCGACTGCTAATCACAACTGCTTCTGTTTTATGGTCTGCTAGAGTTAAGCCCATTGATTTTAGCCAAGATCTTACGATCTAAATACTGGCATTTGCAACGGTTTCCACCTCTACTAGCTCTTTTGATACACATACTAAGGCTATGTCGTCTTTACCTTTTCAGGTAGATGATGTTCCACATCAGTGGGCCAAGTTCTGATCCGCTTCCCTTGGATATCCCGAGCAGCAGTTTGATAGCATCCACTGTTGATCTTGCTTTCCTAAAGCCAAATTGGTTATCTGATAAACCACGGCTAGCTTCAATATAATCTTCCAATCTCCTACAAATTATGCTCTCTAGCAGTTTACCAGTTGTATCTATCATACACAGGACGGCTTTTTATCCTTGGGTAACAATACTAACTTCTGTCGTTTCCACATTGTTGGAAAGGTGCCTCGGCTCAAGCATGCGCTTACTATCTTCATAAAATGTTCAGGATGGAGTTTAACATCTTCTTTTAGAACCATATTCGGAATGCCATCTAGGCCTGGTGCCTTCTTGTCTTTAAATTTTGAGACAGCATCTTCTATCTCGGAAATCGTAACCGGAGGAATGTCGAAAAATTCTGCCGGATACCTTTAATGCCATGTCGGCATTTCCTGTTGGGGAAAAATATGATCTATAATTCCTTCGAGGATAGGCTCTTCTCTTGGCGGCGATGGACCAAGGCATTTGAGTTTCTTGGTTACCAGTTTATATGCAAGGCCCTAAGGATTACTATCTACCTCAATACATATACTGAGAAAACACCTACGCTTACTCCTACGAATTGCAATCTTCAACGCTTTCCTTTTATCCTTATATAGATGGTGGTATACGCTATTCTCAAAATTACCTCGAGTCCTTGTATACAGCCTTCGGGCACTTACACACTCTGATCGCAATCTACCAGTAGACTGGAGGCTCATTTGGTGACCTATTACTCTTTACCATAGATACACGCTCCATAGACACGCACCTGTGATATGACTTACTAATTGTACTGTCATATCTTCAGCTGGACCATTAAGTTCCGTGCTCTCCATACAAGCTGCGAAAATATCCTTATCAAAGGTATTTACCTTCCATCCTGTCCACCCTCGCGTTTGTTCAGTCATATGGTGCTATTCATCTTGTACATCTATAATTATAGCGCTGTGATCGCTATGAGTATAAATGTCAGATATTCTCCAGTTCACTTGGCTTGCTATGCTGCTACTGACAAATGTTATGTCAATCACAGATCCACAATCACCCCTGCTGAACGTTTGCTCAACTCCATTATTCATGAGTACAACATCCACTGCAGTAAAAGCTTCTAAGAGCACTCTGCCTCTTGTGTTTGTCAAGCGGCAGCCCCATTCAACAGCCCACGCATTGAAGTCACCTGTTATAATGATGGGGTTTCTGGTAGCTGCATCTGCTACTATATTATCAACAATGATCCGAAAGTCCTCTATAGAATATCTTGGGGGAATATAACAGCTGTATACTGCCAGAGATAGTGGCTCGGGCATATCCATATTGTGATGTCATTCTATCTCGAAGTGTTAGCGTGCTGGTGTTCCATATCGCCGATGTAGCCGTATTATCAAAAACCCAAATTACCGTTCCCATGGTTCTATATGGCGCACTCAGCACATCAACATCTACATTTAAGTCTCGAACGCTTTTCTTAAGAAGCTCTTGAGCTGCCTCGCAATGGTTGAGATTGAACTGCATTTTGATGCCCTAGGTTTTCTTTTATACCCTAAGTCTTTGTAGCGCTCTTTTGTAGTACGGACAAACTGCACATCCGGTGGCATGGTCACTAGCGACGTCGGTTCCACTCCTACAAAGCAAGCACGACGGGTTTATTGGAACACGTTCCAATTTTATGCCCGGTTTTGCCACACCGTAAGCAATTATTTGAAAGGTCCTGACCCCTACAATTTGCTGCTCTATGCCCATAGTCAAGACACTTATAGCATCTTCTTGGAGTTACCTTTTCTCGTATTCTGCATATGACCCAGCCGATACGTATCTTCGCTGTTTCTACCAGACGGCTAGCTAAGGCAGCACTTAGACCAATGGTGACAGTTTGTGTTCCTCCGTACGCTTTCCTTAGTGGTTTAATTGCAGCAGGCTGCAGACATTTAAAATCGTCGGACTCTTCTATGAGGGCTTCATAGACATCCTCCTTGGAAGTCACCCCATCTATATCCCTAATCTCGATCCTAACCTCATGGGATAGTGCCCTTACTTCAGCTACCTCCGCTAATACTTCTTCTACAGTCGACCTGAAATCACTTGTATTTTGGTGCGCGGGCTTACTCAGCTCCAACAATAACTCACCCTTCGCAGTCTTCCTTATATTCTTCGCATTTTGACCCAGATTGTTCAGCTTAGCGTCTTTCTTTACCTATCTGAGGATATCAACGTAGAAAACATCCCCACATGTTTTAATAACCAAAGCATCTGGTCGTATTTTCTTCTTTTTAGTTCTAACCTTAGGACCAATCTTAATTCAGTTATTACCATCAACATTCGGATCTGGTTTACCAGCCGTGGTTTTACCTGCTACCTTGGGTAAAATATCTCCAGTTTCTTAACTGGCTTATTGGGAGTTATACCCCTCTTATTCTTAGATTTGCTACCCTTTGATCTTAGGATATTATCATCTCTTTTACGTTTTGGGGTTGCACCTATCACAAGGGTCGGCCTTGCCGGTTCATTCGTCTGTGTCTGTTTGTTAGTCTGTGGTCTCTTTTCACTAACATGTCCACTACTCATCTCATCTACCGCTTTCATATATAACGCCTGTATCTCACGGGACATGGTCACAATATCTTTGAGCACGTTCGAACGCGACTTCAAGAAATCTAACAACTTTGAGATTTTATCTCGTAATTTCTTTACAATATTATTTCCCTCACCACTATCAGCAACGCTGTTGGGAAAAATTTTACCTCCAATATTCACTTCTGTAGGAGGTGATCTCATGATCACATATTCAACTCATCATATACTCGTACATCACATCTATTTTTATTTATATTATTTTTGTTCATGCTAATGGGTCCAAACTCAAAGCCGCTATCTTCATTCGAATGTGCAGTCACGTTGAGACCCCATGGGTCCCTTTGCAAGCAGTGAGGTCCATGCGAGGGTTGAGGAAGAGATCTTATGGATCTTCCTGCCAGATCCGTGCTAATCGGGGAGAGACATCCGAACCTGCACCTGCAACTTAATGATGACGAATTTCGAACGTACTTTGAGACTTGCCAAGTTTTAAAAGGACGGGGGCAGTTGCGGCATTAGCCTGGGAGCCATTTGAGTAAAATTTCACTTCTACATACTCAGGTCACAGAATACAACAACCGTCAGCCCAGGGTTACATAAATTCAATTTCGTAATTCCAGGAATGTCATAATTAAGACCATGCTGGACTTGGTCTTAATGCTTTCCAACGAGGGCTGTGAAAGGCATCCGTCCTTAATACGGGTTCGAATGCCGTGCAGGGAATTGCCCAAAATTGGTACAGTCACGCTGTCTTTGGGTGCTAAATACAATAAGGTCACCACAAAAACACAAGTATGCAGAGCATCGAACTAGAGCACTCTGCATCCTGTGATAACTCAGGGTCCGCGGGGTCGTTACTCCCGTTATCTTCAATAAAAAGATACCCTTGCGGCTATGTATGTATGTATGTGTGTATGTATGTATGTACATACAAAAATACATTTAAGATAACAGCATTTTGAACTTATCTGCACAAAAAAATTTGCAAAGTTGATTGTGCAGCTAAAGCAAAATTACTGTATTAATAACAAAAAATACAAAAATAAATTGTTTCATACGTAGTATGTATGTTATTGTTTGTATTTATTAGATTAAAGGCAAGTTGTAATAATGGCCATTACAAATTGCATTTAGTTAAAGGTTATTATTATTAATAATAAAAACATTTAATGGATAAAAATAATAAATAAAGGTTTTATAATACAAAGCCATTTATCGGTTCGACAAATGGCTTTAAAATTTGTGCACTTTCCCACATCAACTTTATAACTTTACATATTGTAACATAAGTTTCTCACTTATACTTGTTGTACAAATAGTATTTTCTCAAATGCAAACAGTGGAATGTTGTCTTGGACGCAATAGAACAAGTAAAATTTTTTGTTTGTTGAGTAGAGTAAGTTAATGAGAGCGAAGTATTAGAATAACAGTAGCACTCATTTTCTCATATACTTATACTTATATTATGTTGTATGTAACATGTTAGAACTGTTTTCGCAATACTTGTTGTAAACACAAATGCACGTCTTTATTGAGTACAGCCATGCAGTGGTCTAGTGTGTACAAGTTAACACAACTCTAAATTCCCAACAGGGTATTTAGATTATTGTACTTTATCAACACGCTTATGTTGTGCAATCAGCAATATTCCACACATTGTTGAAGTAAACAATTATAAGGAAATATGTTTACGAGCGGCCCTTACTGAAGCCGTGATTAAACATCTAATAGTGACCACACTCTTTTTTACTTTGTTTTCTTTTCCCTTTCATTTCGTCTGCAAAGCGCATTTTTAAATGCATTAATTGTTATTAGTTTTGTGACCTTTAAAGTGCAAGCAACGCAGTGACAAAGTGCAAGTGCCAACTTAAAAAATATTAAAAACTAATTTCTAATCTAATCTAAACTAATTTAGAATCTCTAATTTGTTCGTTTTTAAATTTCCTTTCGAACTTTGAATACTTAAGTGGATGTAAGTTCTATGAAACATTTAAATATAAATACAATTAATATACATATGTTGTTTGTGCCTGAGAAACTATCAATAACCACCTCTGACCCCTTGTGAGTGATGCCAAGTCGCAGAAAGGAGATTTGACATCGAGGGTGCGCTACCGTACTGACCTTTAGTACGTTTTGGTTTCTTGAATAATTACCCTTTTTTGATGACGTGTCGTTTTTGTCTTTTGGCGCCGATTGGGTTTTTTTCGTGAAGCAATTCATTCGTCGTTTTTCTATCATCCACTACAGTCCATTTAAAATAAATAAAAGTAACAAATTAAATTAAATTTAAAATAAATAAAATTAAAAAAAACTAAATTAAATTAAAGTAAAAATAAAATTAAAGTTGAAATTTAAAGTTATTTAAAATAAAGTTGTGAACCTTTTTGAAATTTAAATTCATATAATAAGCATTAATTTTATTAAATTAATGAAAATAAAAAATTTGTGGAAAAAAACCCCCTACTTCGTGTGAAGTTTTTTGTTACCAGAAGCTTGAGGTTTGCGAAGTCAGCCATTTGGAAGCCGACATTTGGTCCTTCGAGCCGGATTACCCTGGATTTCTTTTTTTGAATAACTTCAAGCAGAGTTAAGGTAAAACACAATTCGTTTTTCTTTTCTTACTTTTTACTTTTTATTATTATTATAATATCTGGTGTGAAATTTGTGTGCAATAAGATATTTGCACTGACTTAATATTTTCATTGCAAAATATTCAAGTCACACACCGACATCAAAAAAAATTGGCACAATACTGGGAAATTGTTCCCCTATTGAACATTAAGATACTGCATTACCTAGCAGAGACTTAAACCTTCGGTGGTTTTTAGTACGACGGATCACCCAGCTGTTTTGCACAACTCTGTCTTCTCGTGGCTGTCAAAATTTATTACAGCTGCTGCCAGAATTGTGAAGATAAATTAAATTTTATTTATCCGATAAAGAAAAGTGGCTGCAAAAGTTTGAAGATAAAATCTATTTAGTGAATAGTTTAAAATAAAGTAAAAAGCGGCTGCTTGTTGTGCTGTCAACTGATTTTCTGTAAGTAAAGTATATATTTATATAAAAGAAATCAAATTTTAATCAAAAGTTTTCACAAATGACACAACAACTTGTATGGATAAAATAACAAGAATAACCATCAAGAAAGTCAACAAATTTGACATAACGCTGGATAAAGCAACACGGATTAAGCAACCGCACAACTAAAAAACTTCCCAACAAAAAGACGACCAGCTACATACAATCTTGTTTAAGGATTCCTATCAAATTTTCACAAGCAGCATGCTCAATAATTAGCAAAGTTTTAGAAAAGAAAAGCCATCTATTATGCATCTGTAAACTCGAAAATTTTCTTGGTGCTGTTGTCTTCTGGATGTTGTAAATTTACTGCCAAACACCCATCAAAATTGTAAAATTATCAACATAAAAACAAACACCTAAATACAATAACAACAACAACTAAACTGCAAAAACTATAGTATGCGTAAGTCTAATATATTCCTAAACATTGACCTCTTCCGCACATCAAAAGATCTTCTGTGAGTTCAATATTTTTTAAATACAAAAGAGAATTTATTATATTAATATTAATTCGTATGTCAATATTGACCATGAAAGTGGAAATCTAACAACCATTTCTTCTTTGATATAATTTTTTTAACCACCTACAGTACAACTTCGACAATCCGGACATGCGCTAGTCCGGACACTCCAATAATTCGGACGCTTCTACATTTCGGACAAGTTAAAATTTTTACCTCTACAATCCGGACAAATTTTTTTTATGCAAGAACAAAAATTAAATCCCGGGGTTTCCCGTGTTTAACTCTCATGTTTTGTTATTCATACTTCGATTTACATTTTGCACTATCATTACTTCAGTTTCGGTTCATTCTTTCGCAAGCGTGTTTGTCTAATTTCATACCAAGTGCCATGTCTTTAAATAATAAACGCAAACATAAAACACTAACTTTAAAGGAAAAGTGTGATATTTTACAAAGTCTTGATGAGGAAAAAACTATTAGGCAGGTTGCCGAAAAATTCCATGTTCCTAAATCAACGATTTGCGACATTAAAAAAAATAAGGAGAAGATAAAACAATTTATTTCGAATACCTATAATGGCCCCGGTAACATTTTAACCACAATCATGTAAGAAACCATTTTCATCATGTAAGAAACCATTTTTTTTTAGGAAATCGAAAAGTTATGAAAAAGGCAGAAAATCCAGAGTTAGAGGAAGCGCTTTACACATGGTTTTTGCAGCAAAGAAACAATCATATCCCGGTTTCATCAGAAATTTTAAAAGCAAAGGCCAAATTCTTTTATGAAAAGATGACGGGGAAGGACGATTTTTCAGCGAGCTCAGGCTGGTTAGATAAATTTAAGTTACGGCATGGTATTCGTTATCTAAAAATTTGTGGTGAAAAAGTTTCCAGCGATGAAAGCGCCGTAGAGCCTTTTAAAAAAAAGTTTGCAGACATTGTTGCTGAGATGGATTTGAGTGAAGAGCAAGTTTATAATGCAGACGAATCTGCTGCTTTCTGGAGAGTGTTGCCTGGTAACACATGGGTACATACAAAGGAAAAATCAGCCCCAGGGAGAAAAATTTCCAAAGATCGTGTGACATTTATGCCATGCTCAAATGCTGCAGGAACACATAAACTGCCTCTTTTGGTCATTGGCAAATCTGCTAATCCAAGAGCCTTTAAAGGCTATAAGATTCCAGTGGTATATAAAGCAACTAATAAAGGATGGATGTTAACGTCCCTTTTCTTCGACTGGTTCAAAAACCATTTTATTCCAGAAGTAAAAGGGTTTCTAACACAGGTTAACAGACCACTCAAAGCATTATTGATACTAGATAATGCTCCATCACATCCTAAAACGGATGAAATTAATTTTGACCCAAATTTCAAAGTTCTTTTTTTACCACCAAATTGTACGGCAATATTACAGCCTATGGATCAAAATCTAATACAAAATATAAAGGTTACTTACAGAAAACAATTACTGCGCCATATTTTATCAGAAAATGATGATGATGGTGTCGACGTGGTTAAAGTTTTAAAAATGTTTAACCTTAAAGATGCTGTTTATTTCTTGGACTTAGCATGGCAAAGCATTAGTGAAAAAAATATTCAGAAAAGCTGGTCTGCATTGTGGCCGAGAACTGCATCGAGCTGGGATGATGAAGATATGATATCGCTTCAGGTTCTGCGTCATGAACTGCAGTCTGATAGCATGTATGATGACATAAAATCCATCCAAAATATGATTGGAGCTATGAATTTCTGTAGTAATGATATAGTAACTGAAGAAGATATCAATGATTGGGCAACTGGTGCAAATGAATTTTCATTGGATTTTTCCGATGAAGAAATAATACAACACTCTAAACAAAATGAATCGTCAGTGCTGCTTACGGACTCTGAAGACGACTTTGTAAACATGGATGCAAAAACAAAGATCTCTAATGCAGATGCAAAGAAATCATTTTCAGTTTGCATTCAGTGGGCTGAGGAGAATAATTTGGATATGCAAGATATTCTATTGTTGAAGAGGCTAGAGCAAAAAGCACAAATCAACCACCTCAACAAAGTTAATCAACACAAAATAACTTCGTTTTTTAATAAATAATAGTATGTATGTATATAAATATGTATGTATGTATTTAATTCACTTAGATTATTTTAACAAATTTCACTACATACTATAGTCCGGACAACTCGATAATCCGACCGAGCCTAAAACTATATGTGTCCGGACTGTCGAAGTTGTACTGTATTTAATTTTAAATTTAAACTTGAAAATTATATTAAATACGACTAAATTAAAAGTATTCTTTGTTCTTAAACATTCGAAAGTTGTTCACATTCAAATGAAAGATTTCATTTTTTGGGATTCCGGATATTGATTGGTAAAAAAAAGCACAAAGTATATTAAAGTCGAGTATAAATGCTCTTGTGCAGCTGCATGTTTTTTATATATAAACTTAAATAATAGTGGGTTTAATAGTATTTTTTTTGGGAAAAGAAAAAGTTGTGCAAAAGTCTTTTTAAAACGCTATGCATTTCTAATTCTTGAGATTGAAAAAGATATACAAATGATACAGTGTTGTTATTATTCAAGTAATCTCATAAGAGTAATTAAAAAGGTTGTTGTTTAACTTGCATATCTTCATGTTTTTATACTATCGACCGATTTCGTATTTTAGAGTTTAATTGATTTCATTGTTTAAGAGACTCGTTTTATTTGTGTAAAAAATTAAAATAAATTTCAAAGTTTTTTTTAGTTGTTTTATGGTTATCAAAACTAACTAAAAGATTGATAAATAGTCCATTTCATAAAATTCAATTCGACTTGAAAATCTGTTTCCAGGTATTAGCTTTCAGCTAATTTTAGCTTTCAGTTCATTTAATATATTATTTCTTTTTTATATAAAATTCTTTGCCTTTGTTTAAGTTTATACATTCAAACAACAAACAAAAGCCGGTTTAGTCACTGAAAATTTAAATGTATTAACTATTAATACAAATAAAGCAAGGCAATTATTGTATGTTGAACTAAAAAAGGTGAAGAAAAAACTTGCATATCCATTTGAATCAACAAAGGAAATATATTAAAAAAATTTACAGGAATAAAACTAAAAGTGTAAATACCAAACAAACTTAAATTCTAAAATTAAAATTAACCACTTTAGTCAAATAAATTACCCATGTGACCAACAAGGAAACTTTCCGACTTTTGAAAATTAAAAGTTATTGATGGTTGGTCGTATTGATTATACAACTTTCGTCGTATGTTGAACTTTAACAACGCAATACATTAAATCTGAAGCTTCAGCAATTAAAATTGTATTTTAAGTTTTTACGTGGTAGAGTAAATAGCAAGATTATTGTTCTTGTAACTCAGCCATTTGCCATTAATTAATTTGCCCTCTTGTTGCTCACTCTTTCCAATCACCTGATTACCAGGATATTTTTGTCCTTTGACCTTTGTTTCGAACCCCTGCATCGTGATTGTCTGCAATCGAACTTTGAACCCTCTCGTCGTCGTTTCTAGTGTGACAACTGCAATTATCTGCAACATCTTTGATTTAATTTTCTCTTCGTTAGATAGAGATTTTTTATTGTTGTTTCGCGTGGCATATCTATTTCATTCGGATATAGTACTTTCTACCTGCAAAGATGGTGAAGTCAGATAAGTTGAAACAATTTGAGAAATATGCTGGATTATTTCTCGAGTTTGAAAGCGATTTTAATGAAACGAATAGAGGGAATCAGACAACTTTTACTATTGAGTTGGAAAGAGAAGAGTTTAAGACATTATGGGAACGTGTTAGGTTCTCGTATGAGAAATTCGCTACCGCGAGTGACAATAAGGACACTGAAGAAGATTGTGAAGAAGCGAAAACTCTTTTTAAGGAATGTAGACAGGCCTATATTACCTGTGCTGCTCTCATGGGGGAATTGTCACAGTCATTCATAAGTAGACCTACGCTTTCCTCCACGCAGTGTGTTGGGACTCCGAATGACGCTCCGATTGTTGAAGGACGTCATATTAGGCTACCACCATGTACCACTGAACCTTTTTATGGAGACTACCAATCTTGGCCCGCGTTTAGGGACATGTTCACCGCAGTGTATATTAACGGTACGTCGTTAACAGCGGTTGAACGATTATTTTATCTCAGGCAGAACACGCGCGATGAGGCGCTCGAAATTGTGAAAAAATCCCCTCTTACTAATGAAGGCTTCGAGACTGCATGGAAAAATTTGAAGGACCGCTACGAAAATAAGCGGATTTTAGTAAACCTTCAACTTAAAATTTTGTTTAATTTAGTCGAGGTGGAAACGGAATCCGCTGCTGAAATCAAAAGGCTACAGAGGGATATTAATAATTGTATCGCGGCACTTCACTTGCATGAAATCGATATCCGAAATTGGGATTCGATTTTTATATTCTTATGTTCCATCAAGCTGCCAGATTTAACTTTGTCATCCTGGGAACAATCGATACAGGACAAAACTGGTATTCCACTGTGGGAAGACATGGACAAATTTCTCACTCCGGTTATCGTAAAAATTTGTCAGCTGTGGGCAATTCTCAACCCCGGGGAGATCGTCGTACCGAACAGGGATCTGGTAACAATCGGCGAGTCAGGACTTACCAGGCGAAGGTAGTAAAAAGGACCTGCGCTAGCTGCTCAAGAAATCATTTGTTGAGAACTTGTCCCACATTTACGAGCTTGAACCCAGATGACCGATTTTTGGTGGTTAAGAGCCACAATTTATGCATAAATTGCCTAGGTGAGGGCCATAGGGTTAGCACTTGCCAAAGCAGTTTTACGTGTACGGTCTGTAAATCGAAGCACCATACTTTGCTACATCGGGGTGTGATGGATAGCAGTCAGGATGACATACCGAGCACGAGCAAGGCGGCAGTTTTAAATAAGACAGTCCAGAATTGTTTTGCGGCTACGTCGCGTCACATTCTGTTGGGTACCGCAGTAGTGCCGATATTATGCCGGGGCGCCATATTTTGCGCAAGGGCCCTTATTGACTCAGGGTCGCAAGCGACATTTATTTCTGAAAGCATGCAGCGGAGACTTAATTTGCCAGTCAGGAGCATCAGAGCCCAAGTGTCTGGTCTGAATGATGCATCGGCTGGCTCGGTTCAAAAAATTTGTTCGTTTGAATTGACATCACAATTGGACAGCCGCATAAGAATATCTGTTGAAGGGTTAGTTTTGCCTAGATTGACGGGGAATCTGCCCTCTGAATCTGTTGAATTTTCGCAATCCACGTTATGGGCTGGTTTAAAGTTAGCAGATCCTAATTTTGCTAAAAGAGGTAGAATTGATTTGCTCATCGGGGCTGATATTTATGTGAAAATTATGAAGGATGGTGTTAGGCGTGATCCTCAGAAGGGTTTGATGGCCCAAGAAACCATATTTGGATGGATTTTAACTGGGTCCCTTCCTGAATTTGAACCTCGTGTGTTTAGTACGGCGGTATCCTTTTACACTGAAGTGAGTCTGGACAAACAATTGGAAAAATTTTGGGCATTGGAAGAGCCACGTATTACCTCCAAATTTTCTCCTGACGATGAGTATTGTGAGGAGCTCTACAGGAACACTACGAGGCGGAATTCGAATGGTCGTTACATTGTTACCCTACCGTTTAAGTCGCAATACTCTATTAACAGCGGACTCGGTATATCGCGTAATAGAGCTGAGCGTCAATTTTTTAGGAATGAGGGGTCTCTGTTAAGAAAACCTGACCTTAAGACCATTTATGATAACGTTCTTTTAGAGTATGAGTCATTGGGTCATATGGATGCCATTAGGAAGGACAAGACGAGATTTGCAGAATCCTTTTACTTGCCGCATCATGCTGTTTTTAAACCTGAAAGTTCGTCTACAAAAGTTAGGGTGGTTTTTTAATGCCTCTAGTCGGTCGTCTTCGGGCCTAAGCCTCAACGATGTCTTGCATACCGGGCCCATTCTGCAGAATGATTTGACCTTGTTAATAATTAAGTGGCGTTTTTTTCGATATGTTTTCAACGGCGACATTGAAAAGATGTACCGACAAATATTAGTGGATCCAAGGCAGACAGGATTTCAACGCATCGTTTTTCGCCGCAGTCCAACAGATGATTTAACAGACTTCGAGTTGAAAACTGTCACCTTTGGCGTAAACTGCGCACCATATTTGGCAGTCAGAACGTTGCACCAGTTAGCAAATGACGTTCAAGGTCAATGGCCACTTGCGGCTAACATTTTACGGAATATGATGTATGTAGATGACGCGCTAGCTGGAGCGCATGATATTTCTGTAGCCATTACAGCTCGCGACGAGCTATTATCTGCTCTATCATCAGCTGGATTCTGTATGAGGAAATGGACCTCAAATCATAAACGTATTTTACAAGATTTGCCAGCTGATTTTCTTTTAAAACAAGATTTTCTAGAAATTGATGGCGACAGCACCATCAAAGCACTGGGGATAAGATGGAACGCTAAATCGGACGAATTTTTCTTTTCTGCATCTCCGATTATGGCGAAAGAACATTTTACCAAACGGGAAATTTTGTCTAACATCGCCAGGCTTTTTGATCCTGCGGGTTGGCTAGGACCGATAGTCATCGTAGCGAAAATGCTCATGCAAGAAATTTGGAGCGAAAAAACTGATTGGGATGTAGTTGTATCGGAAAAGATTTCGCAAAAATGGAGGCAATTTGCAAACGATTATTGCCATATCGATCAGATAATGATCCCGCGTTGGGTAGGGTTCAAGCCCACAAGTCAGGTTCAAATCCATGGGTTTTCTGACGCCTCTGAAAAGGCTTATGGTGCTTGCGTATACATTCAGAATGAGGAAGGCACCACCCGATCCCATTTGTTGCTGGCAAAGTCTCGGGTAGCTCCATTGAAAACTGTCTCCCTGCCACGTTTGGAACTCTGTGGAGCTTTTTTGTTGGCAGAATTGATTGCTACAGTAAAGAAAGAATTTGAGTTTGATGACCGCCGAATCGAAGTTTATGCATGGACCGACTCAATGATTGTTTTGGCTTGGCTTCAGAAACCTCCGAGCACTTGGAAGACGTTCGTGGCAAATAGAGTTTCAAAAATTGTAGAAAAAATAGACAAAGGTGATTGGAGGCACGTTTGCTCAGAGGATAATCCTGCTGATTTGTTGAGTAGGGGTATCCGACCGCAGGATTTGGTGGATAATGGACTCTGGTGGTATGGCCCATCATGGCTTTGTGCATCCTCCGACCGTTGGAAAAATGGCTCCTCTGCCGAATTGGGTACAGACGAAGAGGAACGGAAGCCTAAGGTTTTTTTTGTGTACTTTAAGGCCTTTGATGATTTGCTAGAACGATTTTCTTCGTATCAACGGGCCTTACGTGTTTTAGCGCTAGTACTAAGGGGGTGGAAACTGATCTTGAGGCAAGAACAACATTTTGCGACCGTAGAAGTTACTCCAGAGGAGATGCAAGCAGTTAAAATGAGGTTAATTGTCGTATCTCAGAAGGCCTTTTTTCCTGATGAATACCACAAATTATTCAACGATCAAGCTATATTGGAAGGAAAACTGCTGAACCTATCGCCATTCTTGGATAAAAACGGAATAATACGAGTAGGAGGACGGCTGGCAAATGCTCCCGACCTAACATATAGTGAAAAGTTTCCTATAATTTTGCATTCTGGTAGCCGATTTGCCTTTCTGTTTATTGACTTTATCCATAAAATCACTATGCATGGCGGAAATCAATTGATGTTGAGAGTAATCCGCACCGAATTCTTTATCCCACATGTCAAGAACCTAATAAAAAGAGTTATAGGCCGATGTAAGAGCTGTACGCTGCAGAAAAGGGCAACTCAGAGCCAAATAATGGCAGCCCTCCCGACATCTCGAACCGTTATTAACCGTCCATTTACCACCACAGGGGTAGATTTTGCTGGGCCCTTTGATATTCGGAATTACAAAGGTCGATCGTGTGTCATTACCAAGGGTTACGTCTGCCTATTTGTATGTTTCGCTACAAAGGCAATTCATTTGGAAGCGGTTAGTAGTCTGTCGACGCCGGCATTCTTGGCAGCTTTCGAAAGATTCGTTTCTCGACGAGGGTACCCGAAGGACATGCATTCGGACAACGGTACGAACTTTGTTGGAGCCCATCGGGTGTTGAGAACAGAGTTTCGTGAATTTTTTCGTAAGGCTGGGGATACGGTAAATAGTAGATACGGACCCCAGGGGTTGTGTTGGCACTTTAACCCCGCCGCAGCACCACATATGGGTGGTCTGTGGGAAGCAGGCGTGAAAAGCTTCAAGCACCATTTTAAAAGAGTTGCAGGTCACCTCAAATACACTTTCGAGGAATTCTCAACCTTATTAGCCCGTATAGAGTCCTGTTTAAACTCCAGGTCCTTGTGCCCCTTAACAGAAAATATCGACTGCCTAGATGTCTTAACGCCGGGCCACTTCTTGGTTGGAGGCCCACTCTTAGCACCACCAGAGGCAGAAATTGTAGAAACACCACTGTCTATAAGTAATCGGTGGCAACGAGTCAAAGCTGTGAATCAACGCTTATGTGCCAAGTGGAAAGATGATTACTTAAAAGATCTTCATAAACGGCACAAATGGAAATTCATGAAAAGAGACCTCCAAATTGATGACCTGGTCGTTATTCGGGAGGACAATCTACCGCCGAATGAGTGGCGCATAGGTCGAGTCGTCAAGGTCCACGTAGGGAAAGATGGTCACGTCAGAGTTGTGGAGGTCAAAACAGCACGCGGTGTGATTAACCGACCAGTTGTGAAGTTAATACTTCTTCCAACCTACTAGTTTTCTTTTTCTTCTATTCCAGATTTTGCATCATTATGGTTTCCGCCAAAAAATATGCCGAAAATAGTTCGTCTCACAGCATGGTCTGCCGAGTGTGCTTAAAACATCACCCTTTGCGTTTTTGTCGAAAGTTTTTAGAAGTAGCGGTTCAGGAAAGAATGCAGCTGGTTTCCATCTACAAATATTGCGCGAGTTGCCTCAGCCATGACCATACCTGGCGTACTTGCGAGAGTACAGGGAAGTGTAAGCGTTGCGGTGATATGCATCACACGCTCCTTCACAAAGCGAGCACAAGACCTAGTTCGTCACGCTCGAATAAATATAAAAATGTGAAGCGCTCCCAACGGGGACCTAAATCGTCTACCCGCCCTAAGAGTAAAGGACCTCGTTCGTCCCACAACTCAGCCAGGGGACCCCGTTCGTCCGATGGTCATGAGATCGAGAGACCTAGTTCGTCTCAAGCCTTGGTTCCTGCTAGTTCACGGAACCATGAGGTAATCGCGCGAAACAAAAACGTTTGCCGGAGGAGGAATGAGCACTTTGATGCTACGATCTCCACCTACGAAATCTCGGATCGAATACTGCTGAAACCGACTGCCATCGTCAAAATCGTTACCGGAGCCAAATATATTTTTGAACGGGCACTTATCGACCCAGGTTCAGCACACACTATCGTGTCGGACGTAGTCGTTCGGCGGCTTAAGGCCACAACCGTTCTCGTGGACAATACCGAAAAGTGTTTGCTCATTTTACGAGGGAACCATGGCAATAGTGAGACAGTGGAAACATATGCTACGGTGAGGAAAAGGTTTAGCGTCACTACACCCGCCAGGTCCCTCGATGGACGAATCGTCGATGAGTTTCCGGGGTTTCAACTAGCCGATCCGCAATTTCATATTGCTGCTCCGACACACATTCAGCTGGGTTGCGATGTTTACACGAAGATCATGAGAAACGGCGTATTTGGTGGGAGCCTTGGAAAACCTTTGGCACAATTCTCCATTTTTCGATTCATCATATCCGGCTCGTGTACTCCATGAGCATAGATGATATATAACACAGAATTTATATTTTTTATACATATATACTAATTTACTTTTATATTCGACATTTAGATGACTGGTGGCTAAATGGATTTGGAAGCTGCTGGTGTCTTGATATCGCTACTCTTTTTTTTTTTAAGTTGTGTCCGATTATAAAATAAATGAAAATCCCGAGCTATGAATTTATTCGGGCTAGCTCAAAAAATTGGTGTTCTTCTATTCCTTTTTTTTCTCCCTTTAGTAGGTATCGGAATTCTCTCTCGATTTACATTGCAGTACTGCAAGGCGGCCGGAATGTTTGTGCCTGAGAAACTATCAATAACCACCTCTGACCCCTTGTGAGTGATGCCAAGTCGCAGAAAGGAGATTTGACATCGAGGGTGCGCTACCGTACTGACCTTTAGTACGTTTTGGTTTCTTGAATAATTGCCCTTTTTTGATGACGTGTCGTTTTTGTCTTTTGGCGCCGATTGGGTTTTTTTCGTGAAGCAATTCATTCGTCGTTTTTCTATCATCCACTACAGTCCATTTAAAATAAATGAAAGTAACAAATTAAATTAAATTTAAAATAAATAAAATTAAAAAAAACTAAATTAAATTAAAGTAAAAATAAAATTAAAGTTGAAATTTAAAGTTATTTAAAATAAAGTTGTGAACCTTTTTGAAATTTAAATTCATATAATAAGCATTAATTTTATTAAATTAATGAAAATAAAAAATTTGTGGAAAAAAACCCCCTACTTCGTGTGAAGTTTTTTGTTACCAGAAGCTTGAGGTTTGCGAAGTCAGCCATTTGGAAGCCGACATATGTAAATAAAAGCAAATTATAAAAACATTAAATTAAAAATAAATAAAAATACAAAAAAAAAACCCAAAAATATATTATAATAAAAATACACCCAACAAACAAATTGGTTTTCCATTTTTTTTGCTTTTTGTTAACCAAAACCTTTCACGCCAAAGCCACACGCCCAGCTTCTCACCCCAACATTTTTGGTCCTTCGAGCCGGATCCATATCCCTTTTGGATCCACCCCCAAGGAGCTACGCATTTTTTATCTAATCTTCAATCAAGTAAGTTCAAAGATTCATTATTTTTATATACCCCGGTAACATCACTGGCATCTGTGCACGTACATATGTATGTATGTTAATAACAAAATTACGTACATACATATTCACCTTGTAGATGACATCGTTGCGCCATATTTGGTCACTTGGTCATGTAACCACTTTACATACATACCGCACTCTACATATGTACATAAATGCATAAAAGAGTACATAGATACATTCATACGAATAAACTTACAAAGAATTTTATCCCGCTAGAAATTCCTTAAAATTAGCAAAAGAATACATACATATGTATGTATGTACATAAGACAACGAAATTGTTTGTAACCTTGTTGGTGCCCTTTGCAGTTTTTTCGTTCTCTTTGTTTATTGCATTCCATCACAACTCTCTTAAAGTTTTGTATGTTTGCTGGAAAAAGTCAACGAACATATAACCAAAAGCAAAATTCTTGTGCATATCGTCTTGCGTGTATGTATGTATGTCACACACTCTATATACAAAGTTATTTAAACACCGCCTCTACGAGGCGCGTCCCAAAAGTTTTTTTATAAACTCACATAACTTTATATATAAAAAAAAACATTTCTTTCTCGTGTCTTTGATACGGCACACTTTGTATAAAACTATTTTATACGCCGCTTCTACGAGGCGCGCCCAAAAGTTCCTAATAAACTGTCATATTTTCACAAATAAAATATTCATTTGTCTCCTCGAGCTTGTACACGTTGTTCACAAAACATTCTACGCCGCTTCTACGAGGCGCGTGCACAAAGTGCTTATAAAATTTATAGAAAAAATTTACTACAAAAATATTTTTGCTCGTCTCTTCGAGACAGTACACCCCTTGCACAAAAATTTTTTAACGCCGCTTCTACGAGGCGCGTCCCCAAAGGTTCTATAAAAATTTATTAAAAAAAATTTACTACAAAATATTTTTTGCTCGTCTCTTCGAGACAGTACACCCCTTGCACAAAATTTTTTAACGCCGCTTCTACGAGGCGCGTCCCCAAAGGTTCTATAAAAATTTATTAAAATAAAATTTTGCCACCAATATTTTTTCCCCGTCTCTTCGAGACAGTGCCCCCTCTGCACCAAAATATTTTAACGCCGCTTCTACGAGGCGCGCCCCCAAAGTCCTTGTAAAATTTGATATTATAATTTTGTATTATAAAATTTTCCCGGTCTTTTCGAGCCATTACCCATTGGTAAAAAAGAAAATATTTTTTTAACGCCGCTTCTACGAGGCGCGTCCCCAAAGGTTTCTATAAAAATTTATTAAATAAAATTTTACTACAAAATATTTTTTCCCAGTCTCTTCTAGACAGTGCCCCCTCTGCACAAAAATATTTTAACGCCGCTTCTACGAGGCGCGTCCCCAAAGTCCTTGTAAAATTTTATATTATAATTTTGTATTATAAAATTTTCCCGGTCTTTTCAAGGCATTACCCGTTGTTAAAAAGGGAAATATTTTAACACCGCTTCTACGAGGCGCGTCCCCAAGGTTGTATCAAAAACAAAAAATTTTATTAAATCAATAAATTCTCTTTCCCGTCTATTTGAGACCAAATCCAGTCTGCATATCGTACTGTATACGTGGCTTCTACGAGGCTCGCTCTCAATTTACTATTATTTTACATCTGCTTCTTCCGCAATCTATCCGAAATACTAATACCCCGGCTCATCGAGTTTTCCCTGTTTAAAAAAAACCCCGCGGAAACTATTCGGAAAAGAACCCCCTTCTTGCACTCTATATACGGCCAGCCAGAGAAGGATCGTAACCTTTTCTTGTCTCATTAATCGTTCAAACCCCTTTGAATCACCGCTCTTCCACCATGTCGGTACTAACGTCCCTGATCCGTGCTTCCGATCGTATCGTCGATTTCAAAACCTTCATGACACAACGCGATGAGTCAGAAGATTCCATCCATACGATGGAGGTTTACAAAAGTGGAATCGCGCGTCTTTGGTCCTCCTTCCGAGCCTACTATGATGGCGCGCTGGACAAATATGACGACATAAAAAAGGAAATTGACATGGAAACACTTAAGGCGCGTTTCGCTTCCACTTTCAAGGCCCACGTTGAAATCTTGGCAAAGGTAAATGAAGTCATTGATAGTTTATGTCATCAACATAAGCCAGTCGTTGCCCATTCTGATACCCACTCTGATAACACCAGTCATATTTCTTTACCCCCGTGCGACACAGAGATTTTCCATGGAGACTACAAGTCATGGCCCACGTTCCGCGACATGTTCATGGCCCTGTATGGAACTAACAAACGTCTCTCCCCCGTCGAGAAGATGTGCCACCTGCTGAAGAAGACCCAGGGAGAAGCTCGCGAACTTCTAAAAACCTGCCCCATTACTAATGACGGTTTCGAAATGGCTTGGAAAAATCTCGTGCATCGCTATGAAAACAAAAGAGTACTGGTCAACGCGCAACTAAAAAGCCTTTTCAACTTATCCCCCCTCATAAAAGTGACCGGTCCCAATATAAGACGGCTACAGCGTACAATTAATGATTGCGTCACGAATTTAACCCTGCTGCGAATCGACACTAACAACTGGGATATCATTTTCGTCTACATATGTTCAACTTCTTTGCCCGATGTAACCCTTAATCTGTGGGAACAATCCCTGCCGCAAAGCACAGAGTTGCCCACATGGAAGCAGATGGATGCTCTTTTGACGACCCGGTTTCAAACCCTGGAATCTGTTGCAGATATTCGAGCAACATTTTCAACCCCATCGTCCTCATACCCTAACAAAATGCACCCCCCCAAGAAAATTGAACAGAAGAAACTCAATAGCTATAGTACTAATATCGCTAATCGAGAGCCAGGAAAATGCGTTATATGCCCTAACTATCACCCCGTTCGATTTTGCCCATCGTTTCTGAATATGTCAGTTAACGAACGATTCAATGCCGTCAAACAACGCAAATTGTGTATTAATTGTCTCGGAACTTCCCATGATTTCAATAATTGTAAAAGTCGCTTTCTTTGCAATGCGTGCAACAAAAAGCACCATTCTCTCCTACACCGCGCAGAATCCAAACCAACACCCAAGCATTACATGAACCCCACCCATAAATCTGCCGCGGCTACTTTTGCAGTTCACAAACCCCAAAATCACACAGAAAACAGGCCTCAGGTAGTTGATTCTACTCCATCCACCTCTCGTCAAGCCACAGAGCGATCTTTACAATCGTTCTCAACTCAATTGCAATCGACACCACACTCTATTGTTCTCGGCACCGCCCTGGTTGATGTGTATAGCGGCGACAGTAAGTTCACTGTCCGAGCCCTTATTGATTCTACGTCCGAAGCAACTTTTATCTCCAAGAAATTGCACACCAAGCTGGGTCTTAAAACAAGCGCTACCCAAGCTGAAATTCACGGAATAAATGAGTCATAACCTGCCACATCAACTCAAATATGCCTAAAATCGGATCCCCCGTAGACAATACGTTCGAGATTTACGCCCACGCTTTGGTCATAAAAAGACTGACGGGTCAACTCCCATATTACCCAATGTCCCGCGTAACATATAGCAATTTTGCCCATCTTCAGTTAGCCGATCCGTACCGTCAAGCCTGTTCTGAAATCGACTTGCTTCTTGGAGGCGACGTGTACCCGAAAGTGATTCAGAACGGCCTACATTGGGACCCATCTCAGACTTTAGTTGCGCAAAACACGGTGTTCGGATGGATTGTGACAGGTACGATTAAGACCAACCCCTACAAAAAATCCGCAGCTTCCTTTTTTAACGAAATAACTCTCTGTAACCAACTTCAACGATTTTGGGAGCTTGAAGATATCCCGCATTAGCCACGGTCGTCCCCGGAGGACTTGTATGGCGAAAACCTGTATCAGACGACAACAACTCGTAACAGCGAAGATCGATTTATTGTTTCACTCCCCTTTAAAAAAGAATTTCCCGAAACTCTGAATGTAGGAACATCCCGTCATATTGCTTTATCCCAATACTTCCGAAATGAAGAAAAACTAAAGAAAAATCCCCAAATTAAAACTGAATATGATCGCGTTATTAACGAATATTCGACCTTAGGGCAAATGACCAGAGTAAACCCCGTGCTAAATGACACTAGAGGCTATTATCTCCCTCACCATGCTGTCTTTAAACCAGACAGTACTACCACTAAATTACGAGTTGTGTTTAACGCCTCGAACCCCTCGAGCAATGGTGTGAGCCTCAACGACCGTAACCGAGCGTAATATGATCACGAAAAGAGCGGTACTCTCTGAAATCGCAATGTTATTTGATCCCGCCGGTTGGCTATCCCCCAAGATCATTGTCGCCAAGATCATTATGCAGCAAATCTGGAAAGACGGTACTGACTGGGATGAAGATCTACACCCATCAACCCTGCATCAATGGAACGCGTTCTTAGACGACTATGCACATATCGAACAAATTAAGATTCCGCGCTACGTAGACTTCGATCCATCGTACACTATTGAATTGCACGGATTCTGCGATGCCTCAGAAAAAGCATATGCAGCTACGTTTTATATCCGCGCGGAAAGCGACGGGTTCGTTTCCACTCATCTGCTAATGGCAAAGACAAAAGTTGCCCCAGTGAAATTTGTCTCTTTACCACGTAAGGAACTTTGCGGAGCAGAATTAATGGCGAATATGATCGACTCTATTCAACCTCGACTCAATCTCACAAATTATAAGCTCTTTCTGTGAACTGACTCCACCATCGTCTTAGCATGGTTGCACAAACCCGCGCATAAATGGAAAACTTTCGTGGAAAACAGAGTTTCCTTTGCGCATTATTTGTCGCTTATTCCGTTTTTACTCCCGAATAAATTCCAAACTTAATCACAACTCTGTCATGAATGGCGAATTGTCTTCAAGTGAATTGAAACATGCTAAAAATCGTTTAGTAATCGCTTGTCAAAAATTCTATTTTTCTACGGAATATGACAACTTAAGCGCTGGTCACACACTATCCCGGAAAAGTAACCTTTTAACGCTTAATCCATTCCGCGGCCCTGACGGAATGATGCGAATTAACGGCAGGTTAGCAAACGCGCCGACACTTAGCTATGATGAACGCTACCCCGTCTTGCTCCCTTACCACGCTCGTTTCACCCGACTATTTCTCAATTACCTTCATAAATACTCCCTTCATGGTCAAAATGCACTTCTATACCGCTTAATGAGAACTCGTTTTTATGTCCCCAAATTAAAAACATTAATAAAAACGATTATTTCCCAATGCATCGTGTGTGTGAAACTGAAAAGCCAACGAGGTCAGCAAATAATGGCAGCATTACCCCCTGAGCGTACCAGCCTGTCACGCCCTTTTTATGATACTGGTATAGACTTCGCTGGGCCATTTGACATCAAATCGTACGTTGGACGCGGCTGTAAGGTTACTAAAGGTTATGTACTCGTGTTCATATGTTTTGCAACGAAAGCGATTCATCTTGAAGCAACTGGCGAAATCTCAACCCAAGCATTCTTAGCCGCTTTCGCACGATTTTTCTCCAGGCGTGGAACAGTTTTTCTCCCCTCGAATGGAACTTTATTCCACCAGGTGCTCCACATATGGGTGGTCTCTGGGAAGCAGGAGTAAAAAGCTTCAAGTCCCATTTTAAGAAGATGTGCTATAGTCAAAGTTTCACATATGAGGAGTTCAGTACTATGCTTGCTCGTATTGAAGCCTGTCTGAATTCCAGACCCCTCAGCCCAATGAATGATGATCCTTCGAATTTATGTGCTTTGACTCCCGGCCATTTCCTCATCGGTGCGCCCTTACTATCGCTTCCTGAACCAGACTTGTCTAGCCATTCCCTAAGCTACGTCAATCGATGGCAAAAGCTTAAAATCCTCCATCAACAACTAGCCCGAAGGTGGAAAGAAGAATATTTAATAGAACTCCACAAACGAATAAAGTGGAAATACCCCGAACGCGATTATGCTGTAGGCGATCTCGTTGTAATCAGACAAGATAATTTAGCCCCCAACCAATGGCGGTTAGGTCGTATAGAGAAAACTCACCCTGGCCCTGATAAACGGGTCAGAGTGGTTGACTTACGCACCGCCAATGGCATTGTTACGAGACCCATCACTAAATTAGTCTTGCTACCCAACTCAGGTCAACAATGACTATATGTTTTCCTTCTTTTAGCCGTCATGTCTCGTCATCACTGCCGAAGCGCATCACCTATCGAACAGCAAAAACCTCTTAAATCAACCAATAAGCGGCCTAGATATGACTGCTGCATATGTAAACAGAACCATCCGTTGCGGAAATGTGTCACGTTCAAAAGGATGCACGTATCCGACCGGACAAAGACGGTAAAACGTTATAAGTATTGTGAAAACTATCTTGCCCATTCTCACCGACTCTCGAAATGTGTCACCAAAGAACGCTGTCGAATGTGTAGTGGCAAACATCACACTCTTCTACACCGCCACGCACGCCTTCACACACCCTCACGAAACACCACATCTGAGCGTAATACCACAACTGTCATACCGACCGTTATCATAAGAATGCAATTGGATGGCAGCTGGGGTCGAGTCCGCGGACTTATCAACCCTTGCGTCGAGTTCAGTTCCATAGCAGCATTCCTCATTGAAAGGTGCAATCTCCCAATAGAGTCACGCGTTGGTAAAAAATGGTGCCGTATATCTTTCCAATCCCGCTTCAATGAGGGCCCAACCTTTACACTCACCGCCCAGGTGACAAAGGACCTCCCAGCGCTCCAAACAAAGAAACGACTGGACCACAGGGTAACGGACGGTTACCAAAACTTGTGATTGGCCGATCCTGATTTTTTCACCAGCGGTTCGATCAACATCGTCCTTGGAGCTGATATCTACCCCCAGCTAATCAAAAGCGGCATTCAACCCCACACTCTTGTTTCCTCTATGGCACAAAATACCCTGTTAGGATGGGTCATAATAGGAAAATTCGGATTCTGAAACCAAGACTTAAAGTTTTTGTCAACAATGAATTTATTTACAACCAATTTATATTTCTCTTAAGTAATACCTTATTCACTTGTATCCTTACCTTTCTCCCCTCGTTGAATTATACTTGCTTGAATTAAAATTATACAACTATTCCCTTGTTTACTTACCTCTATATACCTTAGAATTATACTTAATTGAATTTTGAATTATAAAATTACTCTCTCTTACACTTTCCTTTATATATATATTCACTTTTATACTTAATTTACACATTCTTGAACTATACTATTTTATACAGTAGCATTACATCCTCGGATGTTAAGACCTCTTTTAGTTTGTTAAAAGCTTGAAGTTGTGACTAATTAAATTTTATTTAAATTTTTTTGTATTGGCTGGCACCAACTTTAGCATTGTCTCCTTTGAGGATGTCTCTTAAAGGTCTTGCTATTGAAGCAAAATCCTTAATGAAGCATCTATAATAACTTGCCAGTCCAAGAAATGATCTAAGACCGAAAAGTGTAGTGGGTTGTTCATAGTTCAATTGCTTTTACCTTATCGGGGCTGGTTGAAATTCCCCCTCGAGACACCACAAAGCCCGAAAATTCCACGCTTTCTTTAAAGAAATTAGACTTTTAGCGAAAAACTCGCATATTGGCTTCATACAACCTATCCAAGACCCAAGCAATGTGTTCGAGATGGTCTTTCATATTTTGTGATAAAATGATAACGTCGTCAATGTAGACGTAGCATATCTTCCCTATTCTCTCTCTAAGCTCATAATCGATGGCTCTTTGAAAAATACTTGGGATGTTCTTCAGACCAAAGATTAGTTTGCAAAATTCATACTTCCCATTTGCGACCGAAAAGGCAGTTTTTTCTCTATCCCCCTCAGCCAGCAAAATCTGATGTAATCCTGATTAGAGGTCCAATGCAAAGAAGTACTTTGCCTTCCCCAGGTTTGACAAAATTACATTCACATTTGGAATGGGATATTTGTCAGAAATTGTTGTAGAGTTTTATTTTCTAATCTATTACAAGTCTCTTTTTTCTATTACCAACCACCCATACAGGGTTATTGTAGGGTGATCTAGATGGTCCGATTATGCCATATTTTTTTTATTTTGTGGCGGGTTTCGCCACTGATTATTAAATTGTTTGGGATGTCTGAATCGTCATGATGAATCAATATCCATTGGTTCTACTTGTTGATTTTTATTGGCGGTTCGCCAGATTAAACATGGGTTCTTATTTCTTATCTGTTGCCCTTGCTGGGGGTATCTTCAATGCTCCTGCTATAAGTGGTAGCAAAAGCATAGCGCTCATGGTTCGACTCAACCTCTTGGGCCAACGCCAAAGCTAATGGGTGGTCCTAAGGCTTTGCCGAGAAAAGGATATCACTTAAAGATTTTTTGTACCTGAAACGAACACTCGTAAAGCATCCGTTCCTGCAACGATTTGACAATATCTAAGGTCTCTTTACATACCAAATTTTCCCTAGCTTGCGCCTCTGGATATGTCTCCACTTCAGGTGCACTAGCGTTTAAACTATTCACTTTTTCTTTTAATTATTTTAGCTTTTTTTCAAATTGTCGTTCTTGTACGACAAGAGCACTGTAAACAGCACTTTCAACTAGTGTCTTTAATTGGTCAGGTGTCATTGACATTTTTGATTCCTCTGAAACTACTAATTTTTGGAATCCTTCTAACAGAGAGTTTATTTCACTATTCATAGATCTACTTATCACACAAAGGTCATTATTTTAACACTTAGATAAAAAAAATGTTTTTACCATAAAATGAGTACTCTACTTACATGATAAGTTTCTTTTATTAAATTTTCTTAATTTAGTCTTATTCAATTAAGTCTGCTGTTGTTGACTAGTTGAAAATCTTCTTTTAAAAATTATGACAGCTTTTAAACGGCTTTGCGTTATCAGATATTGATGATATTGATATCCTTTTCGAAGGCGGTCTGCAGCCACAGGAAGAACAGAGTTATTGCTTTTGCAATATATGTTGACCAATCTGTTGTCTAGAGTTATTGTCTGAAAGACTCGTTGGGCGCCAGTAATAAGATGTTTGGCTTGGCTTATTAAGCAGTCCCATACCAAAAAAAAAAATACTGCTGAGTTTGCGTCTGGTGTTCTATTTTGTTGGGGTGAGAAGCTAGGCGTGTGGCATTCGCGTGAAAGATTTTGGTTAACAAAAAGCAAAAAAATGGAAAACCAATTTGTTTGTTGGGTGTATTTTTATTATAATATATTTTTGGGGTTTTTTTTTTGTATTTTTATTTATTTTTAATTTAATGTTTTTATAATTTGCTTTTATTTACATATGTATATTAATTGTATTTATATTTAAATGTTTCATAGAACTTACATCCACTTAAGTATTCAAAGTTCGAAAGGAAATTTAAAAACGAACAATTTAGAGATTCTAAATTAGTTTAGATTAGATTAGAAATTAGTTTTTAATATTTTTTAAGTTGGCACTTGCACTTTGTCACTGCGTTGCTTGCACTTTAAAGGTCACAAAACTAATAACAATTAATGCATTTAAAAATGCGCTTTGCAGACGAAATGAAAGGGAAAAGAAAACAAAGTAAAAAAGAGTGTGGTCACTATTAGATGTTTAATCACGGCTTCAGTAAGGGCCGCTCGTAAACATATTTCCTTATAATTGTTTACTTCAACAATGTGTGGAATATTGCTGATTGCACAACATAAGCGTGTTGATAAAGTACAATAATCTAAATACCCTGTTGGGAATTTAGAGTTGTGTTAACTTGTACACACTAGACCACTGCATGGCTGTACTCAATAAAGACGTGCATTTGTGTTTACAACAAGTATTGCGAAAACAGTTCTAACATGTTACATACAACATACTATAAGTATATGAGAAAATGAGTGCTACTGTTATTCTAATACTTCGCTCTCACTAACTCACTCTACTCAACAAACAAAAAATTTTACTTGTTCTATTGCGTCCAAGACAACATTCCACTGTTTGCATTTGAGAAAATACTATTTGTACAACAAGTATAAGTGAGAAACTTATGTTACAATATGTAAAGTTATAAAGTTGATGTGGGAAAGTGCACAAATTTTAAAGCCATTTGTCGAACCGATAAATGGCTTTGTATTATAAAACCTTTATTTATTATTTTTATCCATTAAATGTTTTTATTATTAATAATAATAACCTTTAACTAAATGCAATTTGTAATGGCCATTATTACAACTTGCCTTTAATCTAATAAATACAAACAATAACATACATACTATGTATGAAACAATTTATTTTTGTATTTTTGTATTTTTGTTATTAATACAGTAATTTTGCTTTAGCTGCACAATCAACTTTGCAAATTTTTTTGTGCAGATAAGTTCAAAATGCTGTTATCTTAAATGTATTTTTGTATGTACATACATACATACACACATACATACATACATAGCCGCAAGGGTATCTTTTTATTGAAGATAACGGGAGTAACGACCCCGCGGACCCTGAGTTATCACAGGATGCAGAGTGATCTAGTTAGATGCCCTGCATACTTGTGTTTTTGTGGTGACCTTATTGTATTTGGCAACCAAAGACAGCGTGACTGTACCCATTTTGGGCAATTCCCTGCACGGCATTCGAACCCGTATTAAGGACGGATGCCTTTCACACCCCTCGCTGAAAAGCATTAAGACCAAGTCCAGCACGGTGTTAATTATGACATTAATTGCGACAATTAATTGAGTAATTGTCATATTAAAAAAACTAATAGAAAATTTATTACTACATTTTCCATATTTATATCGTTCTAAAAATGCCTCACTAATACTATTACCTTTTATATACAAATAATTTTGCATAAATTATTTGCTTGCATATTCGTAATATTATGAATTGTTTTTGTTAACGGTCCAGAACAAGAATTCACGTAGTCAACAATTTATTTAGATAGACATATGTATGTATGCTGATGCCAGTTATTTAAAAATATTATTGTACAGTCGATTTTGAAAAAAAGCACAACGCAATAAAACAAATAATTTTAAAGCGCATCGTATTCAATTAATAAATAAAAGTTTGAAAAAATATTAAACGTTTGTTTGTTTTGAAAGTAGGAAGAGAGCGCTATTAGAAATTTGTAGAGTTTTTTATTTAACAGTGGCCATTATATTTTTTTAATGTGTTTAGCTAACTTTGATTTTTTATATGAAGATATTTTAAAACAGCCAAAAAATATGGCAAATATTGAGGTACAAAAAATGCACAAGGTTTAAGAGGAATAATTACAGAAAATATGTATTTTTGGGCAGTTAAGTAAAAATTCAGCTAACGTTGATTTTTTGTATGAAAATAATTTTAAAATGCCAAAAATTTTGGGCAGTTATCTTAAACGCGCAGGTACAAAGAGGCACGTAAAAAAGGAATTTGTGTGAGATTTCTAATAGTGACTGAAATAATAAATTTTGTGCACTTAAGTCGCAAGTGCTCTAAAACAAGAGCATATAAATCAAAACTACTTTATAACGTCTTTATTGAAAACCCCTTGCATTTACATGTGTAAGTGACATACACGAATCCAGTGACATACATAACATACTATAGTAGATGAGTAGCGCATGCACTTAATGCTGACTTAGCGTCTGCCACTGCATGCGCAACTCATTTGTTGTCGTTGTTATGCGACACTTTCATAAAAATTATTTTTAAGTTTTTATGCAAACCTTGCATAAGTAGATTTTAAGATTTGAATATTAATAAAGAATTATTATTAAAACTACACTCAAACAATCGAGTTGTATGTAATTGGCGCAGTCGGAATAAACGTACCTACATTACGAAACTAAGATTAAGAATTTTAAAAATAAGTTAAAAGTGTCCAAAAATAAAAACTGAAAGCAAAGTTAAATAAAATAAGCTCAAAATTAAATACAAATTGAAAATAAAATTTAATGAAACTTTATCAAAGAAACTAAATAAAGTGCTACGAAAAGAATAAATAAAATACTAAAAATTTAATAAGTGCTGGAGAACAAAAATTTGGAAGAAGTAAGCAGACTTTTAAGTGACCTCAGCATAACCAATATGACAGATAACAAGGAAAAAAGGAATTCGCATTGCAGAACCTTAATTTCTTGGAACCGTTCGATGGCAACATCAACACGCTTGCAATGTTCATCGGACACATAGACTCCATTGTGTCGTCCATAAGTGGACTGGAGGTTGAAGTAAAGATGCTGTTTTTTAATGCAGTCCAAAGGAAGCTGGTTGGGCCTGCGGCGGACCTTCTCAGGAGAGAAAATCCAGGCGATTGGAGAACGCTAAAAGCGGAGCTCGTGCAGGAATTTGGAGAGAAAAAGGATATCTCAACACTTATATTTGAATTGGGTAATGTAAAATTTATTAATAGTGTTAAATTATTTTGTGATGAATTAAATAATCAAATTTGTAAAATTAGGGATTGTATAAAGTTAAGTGAAGAATCTGAAAGTAGGAAAAGTATGTATAAATCTGAAGTAAATAGATATAGCTTGGAAATTTTGAGCAAAAAATTGCCTTACCATATTGTTGCTATACTTAATGCGAACAACTTATCAGATTTTAAATCAGCTCTTAAAATTTTGAGGAAAAGCGGTTTGTACTATTTTCAATTTACGGAAAAGAAATTTAATAAAAATAGAATCGTTAATCAAGGTGATTATTCACAAGGAAAAATCTTTCGGCCTGTAACTTGTTTCGCAAATGCCACACAATTCTTTCCCATCTCAATATCCAACAAATGCTTCTCAATTATATAATTGGGGACAGCAACGTCCAAATTTCAATCAGATTAATAATAACGGCCATGTACCATATAATAACAATAATTTTTCACAACAACCTTATTTTAATGGAAACGAACAGTTTGCTCGTAAAACAAACTGGAATAATTCAAACCAATCTAGAATCAGACGATATGGAGCTCCTGTTCCAATGGAACAGGATGGATCAAATTTTCATTTACATGCCCCGGAAGATTACCGGTTGTAACGTTTTATATCAATAATAAACCATTTAATTTTCTCATTGATACAGGATCATCTGTTAGTATAATTAGGAGAAATAATTTATCAACAATGGTTCAAAAAACAAAACCGATTACTTTAAGAACAGCAACAGGCTCAGTAGTTTTGGACTCCACTCAAGACACTTTCATCCATGGTAAGCTAATAAAGTTTTATGTATATGATTTTTCGGATAATTATGAGGGATTGTTAGGTTATGATGCACTACGAACTTTAAACGCAAAAATTGATGTTGCTAGAAATAATATAGTTTTAGATGACTTCGAATATCTAATAGGATTTCATACCAGTAGTGATAGTGACTACGAATTAATGAAGCAGAAATTAAATATTCATGAGATTGAAATAAATAATGAAGAATCTAGATTTCGCATGGACCACCTCAACTGGGAGGAACGTTCAGCTTTAGTTAGGTTATTGCGTAACAATAATATATTTTATAAAGAAGGTGATAATTTGACCTTTACTCATACAACAAAACATTGCATTAAAACCATCCATGAGGACCCCATCTATAGCAAATCATATAGATATCCTGAGGTCCATAGAGAGGAGGTGAATCGTCAGATAAGAGAGATGCTCGAGCAAAACATTATTTGCCATAGCACTTGCCCCTATTCCTCACTGATATGGGTTGTACCCAAGAAACCTGATGCGTCAGGGAAGAACAAATGGCGTATTGTCGTAGATTATCGTAAATTAAATGAAATTACGATATCCGACTGATATCCTATTCCTAACATGGAGGATATTTTAGATAAGTTGGGAAGGTGCCTTTACTTCTCAACGATTGACCTAGCAAAGGGCTTTCATCAGATAGAGATGGACCCTGTTGATAGAAATAAAACGGCATTCTCTACCGCAAACGGTCATTTTGAATTTATGAGGATGCCTTTTGGGCTAAAAAACGCCCCATCAACGTTTCAAAGGTTGATGAATGAGATACTGGGAGAAGTTGTTGGAAAACATTGCCTTGTGTATCTCGACGATATAATAGTGTTCAGTACATCTCTACAGGAGCACATCGAATCGCTCGTTAGAGTGTTCAAGAAATTGACAGATGCCAACTTAAAAGTACAGCTCGATAAATGCGAGTTTTTGAAGAGGGAAGCTGAATTTTTGGGTCACTTGGTGTCGCCTGAAGGTGTGAGACCAAATCCAAGGAATACAAGTGCTATTATTAAATACCCAATACCCAAAACGGAAAGGGAAATAAGACAATTTTTGGGTCTAACTGGATTTTACAGAAAATTCATAAGAGACTTTGCTCGTATAACCAAACCCTTGACATCCTGTTTAAAAAAGGGAAATAAAATTAACTTTAAAGATAAAGAATATATAAAAGCAGTCGAAACAATAAAGATTTTAATAACAAGGGAACCAATTCTCTCATACCCAAATTATGAGAAAACTTTTACATTAACAACAGATGCTTCGAACGTGGCTCTGGGTGCGGTGTTGAGTCAACAAGACAAACCGATATGCTTTGCAAGCAGAACGCTCAATGAACATGAGCTTAACTATTCGACCATTGAACGCGAACTTTTGGCTTTGGTGTGGGCAACCAAATATTTTCGTCCATATCTTTTTGGCAGAAAATTTTTGGTTAACAGCGATCATAAGCCCCTCCAATGGTTACATAACCTCAAAGAACCAAACACCAAACTCCAGAGGTGGAGAATCAAACTTAATGAATTCGATTTCGATGTAAAGCATATTCCTGGCAAGGAAAATTACGTTGCTGATGCTCTTTCTAGAGTAAAACTGGACGAATGTAATATGAATGAAGATGTTAATTCTGATATGGCCACAATTCATTCAGCGGAAGATGATAATGCTAACTATATTCCCATATCTGAGAGGACATTGAATACAATTAAAAATCAGTTGAGGCTTTTTAGCAATGACACGGACAGTATCATTAAAAAGAAGATATTTTCAAATACAGTTACTACTATATACTACACAAACTTGAATAATGATGATATTAAAAATATTATTAAAGAGCATTTGTTAGGAAAAAAATCGGCAATCTTTATGCCAAATAATGTAGACTTTCTCCGTTTTCAGGACGTCTATAAAGACCTAATACGTTCAGGTAATACCGAATTATCGAGGGCGATGAGGGAATTAGAAAACGTTACAGAATATCCAAAATTTAAAACTATTGTAATGGATTTGCATTTGGAAGGAATGCATCAGGTAATTGAAAAAGTTGTTAGGGAATTATCGATAAAATATTATTATCCAAATTATGTAAAAGAAATTTCGAAAATCATCAATGCATGCGAATTGTGCAACTTGTGCAAGTCCGATCATATAAGACATAGGTTGCCTTTTAAGTTAACGCCCCCGGTATATGACACTCGCGAAAAGTTTGTTATCGATTTTTGGCAATGGAATAAGGAGAATTATTTGACATGTATAGACCTTTATTCGAAGTTTGCAATGGCTGAAAAAGTCTCAAACTTGAACTGGGTAGAAACGAAACGAGCATTATTAAGAGTGTTTAACGCTATGGGACCTAGCATAGGTGACATAGAAAGACTTCATAAGACGCTGAACGAAAAACTACGAATTTTGAATACTTCAGGTGATAAAGAACAAACTTATATGAGCGTTGAACACACAATATTTGCCTACAACCACACAATAAACCATTATAGTACCGGAGAAAAGCCATATAACATTTTTTTTAATAAAGCTCCACCATTGATAGATATGCAAAATAAAAAGGTAATTAGAATCAATAATGCAAATTTAAAAAGAATAGAAAACCCCATTAATGTAAAATATATAAATGCAGAGAATAAAAGGAAAAGACTAAATAAAATAGAAAATCCTTTTAAAAGGGCAGAAGTATTAAGGAGAGAGGATGATGGGGAGCATTTTGTAGTGAAATTTAGGGATAGAAATGTTAGAAAATATAAAAGCCACTTTAAAAGAAATAGAGTAACAAATATCAATGATTGCAGGAATCAATTCGAGACGGCATCCGCAGGAGAGAATCCTGGAACATCTCACTCAAATTGATTTTTCCCGAATGTTCTTCACAGCTATGGTCTTGTTGTACTTGACGTTCGGAGTTGTCGCTCAAACTATTAAAATTGATAAAATTAGTGATGGGTTTGGCTATGTTGTCATTGACCAGGGAGAGGTATCAATCCCCACTGATTATGGTAATCATATTGTTGAGATCAATATGACCGAGCTTGAGAAATCTTTCAAAGAATTGTGGAATGAGTACAATAATCACTAATACTTACAATCTGCCATCATAACAAAATATCTTAATATGGCTGATCAAGAGAAACAGCTATTCATAAAGAGGCACAAACGGGGTTTATTTAATGCATTAGGTAGTGGTCTGAAATTTCTTTTTGGAACCCTTGATAGTGAAGATAGAGAAACAATAGAAGAATCTATAATTGAAATAAAGAACAGAATTGATAATGGCGACATAAGCACAAATAGTATTATTGAACACGTCAATGCTGGAAGTACACTTTTAAATGAACTAAGAAATTCAACAAATGCCCTTCAGAATGCACTTGTTACTAAAGTTATTGCCGATACTTTTCTTGATAATGTCAAAACCTACTTAGAGCACGTTCAGGATATTCAGATGGGAATACAGTTGGCTAAATTGGGCATTGTTAATCCTAAACTTATTGACATTAAAACTATATCTCAATTAAACGCAAGAAAATTTGAAGTTATTAAAACCTCTGTGTGGATTAAAGAAAATTTTATGTATTTTGTATTGACTATACCACAAAATTTTACAATGTATCCTAGATTTAAGATATTGCCAATTCCTGATAATGATAACCAAGAACTAGTATTAAGTTTGGATGTAGATCTTGTAAAGAGAAATGGAAAACTGTTTAAATTAAATAACAAAAAAATTACACCTGTATATGACTCGTGTTTAGAAAATTTATTGAATAATCAATTATCAAATTGTTCTTTCAAAACAAATAAAGAAACAAGTATATCTTTTGTACCACCCAATATGGTTTTAACAAAAAACATACAAAAAACAATCCTTAACCAAAATTGTAACGACTTAAATATATCCATTAATGGAAATAATTTATTAAAATTAAGCAATTGTAAACTTAAAATTGGATCTTTTGAAGTTGAAAGCAAATTAAGTAACCCACAATCAAGCATTGTCCCATATGTTAAAACCTCTGAAAATTTAATTAAAAATAACAAAGACTATATAACTAAAATAGAGTTGAAAAATAATTATCACAAGAACTATGCAGTAAAAGAAACAAATTATATTATTTTTGCATTCATTTTTATTATTTTAATATTCTTGGTAATAATAATACTACAAAAAATTAAGTTCTTAGATCTTATAAAAAACAAATGTATGAAAAAAAAAGATCAATGAGGACATTGAAATTTCTAAAGAGGGGAGGAGTGACATACACGAATCCAGTGACATACATAACATACCATAGTAGATGAGTAGCGCATGCACTTAATGCTGACTTAGCGTCTGCCACTGCATGCGCAACTCATTTGTTGTCGTTGTTATGCGACACTTTCATAAAAATTATTTTTAAGCTTTTATGCAAACCTTGCATAAGTAGATTTTAAGATTTGAATATTAATAAAGAATTATTATTAAAACTACACTCAAACAATCGAGTTGTATGTAATTTGTATGTATGTATATATGTGTGCTTATTCCCTGCAGGAAATGTCAGTAGTGAAACTGTACTGACTTATTATTGACACAGTCAGCAGTACTAGTGAATTATAATACCCCAGACAATGCTATTTACTATAGACATTTAACATGTGCGTGTCATTGAAAATCCAATACTGACATTGGTACTATTGACTAGGTAGTTCTTTTAGGATCTTATGTAGACATTTGAACCTGTGATTCACTAGTACGTTTTAGTAATTCTAGTGTACAATTTGGGTACTTTTCAGAAGTAGATGTCAATAATGAAAATGTAAATTTTATTAACTTTAGAGTTTAATTAAAAAAATGTAAAAGACTAAAAGGCGGTTATTCATAACAGTCGTTTGAAAAATATAGGTACTAAAAATAAGGTACTAATTCATTTCAGTCTTTCTAAAGTTTTCTTATTTTGACAATGACGCCAAATAGTCACCAAAATAGTAGACACATAAACACATAATATTGCCTTGTTGCTATGAAATCTTTTTGCTTTTGTTCATATGTTAGCTCTTTGTCATCCTCACTACATGCATACGAGTTCATACACGCTCATTTTTGTCTTTTGTGTTTTATTCATCATCAAAATACACGTTGCTAATCAGAACGAATTTGTATTTTACTCTTCATTAAAATAATCATCGTTGAGTCAAACGAGCAAGCACCCGAATTGATTGGTATGATGGGACATATGATTAATATCACAGAGCTAAAAACAACCGCATGATTAGAATGATTAAATAGCATCAGCGAATACACATACATATGTATTTGAACAAGTTTGGTGATTTGAACACAAAGGCATGTTTTTAGGATGTTAATTGCTTGTGAAGCAGGTTTGTCGTTCTGTGATGCCGAAACTATTCTATGGATGTGAAATTTTTGCTTTCTGTGATTAAAACACGATTTTGCGATACGTATTCGTAATAAAAAGATATAATGGAACTTCTCCGTACTCTAAATCTTTATACGGAGTTAATGTTGAGGTACTGCTTAAGATTAAATCATTATTACTAATGCATAAAATAATTTACACCCAACAACCAGCTTATTTATACGACCGCCTCCAATTTGAGTGTTCTAATAGAGGAAAACACATCATACAACTTAGATATCGTACCTTAATTTCAGAATGGCAGTCCTTTAAAAATACCATACGACTGTGGAACTCACTTCCCAACACTACACAAACTACAGGCAACATCATCCATTAAAAAAGGAAATTGTTCTCAAGTTTTTAATTATTACTTTTATTTTGTATATGACATATAAATAAATATAAATTAATACTTTTTCTATTATGTACGAGTATTTTATGTAATTGTTTTTTATATAAAACTATTATTACTTTTGTTCTCTATTACATATGAATGTTTGTAACTACAAAAATTATATCGTTGTAAGATCACATATTATAATTAAAAAGATTAATTTCTTGTTGTATGTGATATCCAATTTATAAATATGTAAATAAATAAATAAATAATAAAATGAAATATAGCATTCCATTTTGTTAGCATACCCCGGAATTGAAGTCGTTACATTGGTATTTGAAATTTTAATATTTTGAAAATAATATTTAATTTTTTTTCCTGAAAAAGTTAACCGGCGAAATATTAAAAGGAAGAAACATGATTATATAAAAAACAAACTTTAACCTTAAATAATTTTTTAAATCAAAACTATTAATAATTATATATCCATATATTTTTTTAGATGGATTTTGAAAATGCCGCTTATCACTTTTCACAGCTATTACTGGCTCAACCTTGCTATTGGACGGCTTTAGCTCGTTTAATTGAGGTAATGCGAAGAACTGGCTCTTTATTGGATGTAACGCCTTTTTTACAACGTGCCGGCCAATGCTCGTTAAATCCAAATCAAGTTCCAGGACTTAACTATTGCAAAGGACTATACGAATGGTATAATGGTAATCCAAATAGTGCTCTAAGATTCTTTAATGCAGCTCGAAGAGATTTTGAGTGGGGTCCGCAAGCCATATTTAATATGATTGAAATTTGTATTAATCCTGATGGTGACATTCCTAATGGGAATGATGTAACAGATAATAATGAGACCGGTGACTTCAGTGATGCGCGTACAATAGCACTACGAACTGCTGACAGATTACTCAAAGAACTATGCCCTCGACCAATTGGTTTAGATAATGAGACACTCAATCATAGAATGTTACAAAACTTTTTGAAGCTAGCCTCTAAACAAAGGTTTAAAATCGAGTCTGCTCTTCAGGATTTTGCTGAGTTGGCAGCTGCTGAAAAATTTCAGAATGCAGTTGGGCCAGTTTTGGGAATGGCAACTGCTCTCGTCCAGTTAAAACAAACACAAAGAGCTAAAAATCATTTAAAACGTATTGCTAGAAGTAGCTGGAATTTCGAAGAGGCGGAATATTTGGAACGAAGTTGGCTTTTATTAGCTGATATTTATATTAACGCCAACAAGTGTGATATCGCTGAAGGTTTGGTTGATAAAGCTTTCGAACACAACAAGTCATGTGCAAAGGCATACGAGCTCGCAGGATATATATCAGAAAAATCCCAAAATTATAGAGAGGCTGCGAAGAAATACAACAATGCATGGAATTGTTGCGGAAGATCCAAACCTCATATTGGATACAAACTTGCTTATAATTATATGAAAGCCAAAAGGTTTGCGGATGCTATCGAAATTTGTCAGCAAGTACTTAAATTACATCCGGATTATTCAGTAATCCGCAAGGATATTCTGGAAAAATGTCGTACTTATTTAAAACCTTAAACACTACTTTTTAAACAAATAAAATTTAATAATAATTGTCCAATTCAAATTTATATAAGTTTATTTTTTCATAAGACTTGATGCTTTGAACAACTTATGTTTCAGAACAATTGTACAGCATCCACTTCTGTGATTTTGATGTTAAAAATATTTGAACACGAATTTAGTAGCGACATACACATGAATGTATATTTTGTTCATTTTATAATTAAAAAAATAAGAAAATCGGAATATTCTTAATTTTTGAAAATTCGGAACATTATATTGACTTTACATTTCACCATTTTTTCTAAACATATTGTTATTCATTTCATATTTTTTTAAATCTGTTACTTGCAAAGTCTTTCGTGTGGAGTTGTTAGCCTCATCAAACGAGACCCCGGGTGGCGAATAGGAGAAGACGTGGTGGTGCACTAAATCCTCGCCGACATGAAATCAGTAGCATTTCTCGATTCAACTCCAAAGCAGAGCGTTTCATCATTCCAACAGAACTTGCGGACTTGAGCTATACCATGATCATCAGCCCCTGCAGAGTCTACCTGACAACGGTGCACATTTTTTAGTGGCGCCGGAGTCGGAGACATCAATGTCCTTGACAGCTTTCTGAGTTGTCGGAGGCTGTTTAGGTGCATAGGTAGGATAATATCTTCCCAGATTGGAACCCCATCAAGCCCAACATCCCACCCATGGATGAGCCCGTGGTCGGCCTTACACTCTGAGGTCTGGGCGGCTCACACGAGACAAGAAACTATAATATCGAAGGTGATTCCTCCAAACAGGTTATCTCTCCTAAGAAATTATCAACACTTGCAAGGATATGGTGACGGGGTAGTGCAGAAAACCGGAATAGCGAGTTAGAGGTAAATGAAGATTAGTCGCGAATCGCTGTCCTTCCTTGTTAATGCATGCCGCTGTATGGTCTAACCCTTGCGGACTACTCGTGGGAATAAAATAATCCAGGTAAACCCAACTAGACGGTTGTCCCAATCTTACAACTCTTAACGTAAGAACAAGCACATGAGTACACACAAAACCCTAGTTGTGCCACATGCACCTAGTGCGGGTGCGCTGGTTGGAACTGATGCAGTTCTGCAGTATTCACCTGCCGTTGCAACCACCGCGGATGCGCTGGATAGCTTTCAGCCAACTGTGCCAAATGCATCCAGTTCTACGTCGCGTGATCGCGGCCATTTGGCACGCAAGGCCCATAGAGGGCTATTCGAAAGTACATCGAACAGCTGGGCTACAAACCTGCCGATGCCATGACCAGTAAAAAGAAATCAAGCACCTCGATCAGGCGGACACCCGGGTCACCAAATGTTGAATTGACAACTGTTTTTTTGTCACTTTTTATTTGTTAAACAGCTTTCAAATAACGTTAAGTGCAAACTTGACAAAATATTTTTTCCCTGTGGCCACACTCAAACTAATTTCTTCCGTTACAAAACAATTTGATCAAATATTTGACAAAACATTTGACGAAGAAGAACAAGCACTAGTTATAAATCTTTCCAAGAGGCGCCTATATTGTTTAATATATAAATCATTTAAGTTTCTTTTAACGAAAACAAAGCACTTAAATCTAAAGTGGTCGAGAATAGGGCGCTTTGCTAGTCAAAATGAAGGAGAAAGAACCTGTTCTTTAAGGCTGCATAGTGAGCATATTGTTGATCTTTCAGTTTAGAATCTTGTTGCATTTAACTCTATAAGATCGCATCGGGCTTTAAATATCCAACTGATATTATTTGTTAGAAATATATATATTTTCAAAGTATATGGTGTTTCCATAATTTAGTTGTTTAAAAAATCGGTTTGTAATAGTTGCTTTTTGAAGACACATATCTTTTGTTTTATTTTTTAAAGAAGTAATTATTCTTACTCTTAAGGATTCCCAGTCTTCCTTTGTTGAACATTCTGTAATTTGAATGGCGTTGCTGTCTGAACATAATCTATTTACATAGTCATACCAAAATAGCTGTTTTCTTATTAGAATGTTGGTTAGTTGATTTGGAAGGCGATAGCTGTTGTATGTAAAGTGTTTTTATTATATATCTCAGGTGTAGATCCAAGGTGTATATGTGACTGCTTTCTATACCCGTTTCTAACATTAATACATATGTACGTTGGTGTAAATGTTGATAGCTTTAAAATCTCTTATAGGAAAAATCGTTGTAGTTTTTCAACTTCATCAAAAAGTGTGAATTGGAAAAGATTCCATTTGGCTATATCTCTTTTTCCTATAAAATTATTCCATCTACCAATAATGTTGTTTTTCGCTGATGTGTTTTTTTTATCTAGATGCTTGCTAAACGACATTTTTGGTGTTAACGTTACACCTAGGTAAGTATATTCTGGTGTGACTTTTATTGGCTCTCCATTAAAATAAAATATTTCAAGCTTTGATAGCTTCCCCCTTTGCGAAATATCATAATTTTTGACTTATTTAAATTAACCTCTAAGTTCCAGGTTGTACAGTAAGCTTTAAGTTTGGTAATCATTTGCTGCGTAGTTGTAATATCGTCTGCTTAGATAACTATGTCATCCGCGTACAGTAATACTCTTACATTTATTCCTGAAATATTTACTCCTTCCTTAATAAAATTATGCAAATCATTTATGTATAGTGATAAGATATTTGGGGATGTTCACTTCCTTGTTTTACCCCAGATGCGGTAAAAAATTTTTGTGATAACTCTTCTCCAGTCCATACTGTAAAATCAGTTTTACTATATATGCTATCAATAAAATTAACCATTTTTGTGGATATGCCTGTGTTATTCAGTTTATATATAAGTGCTTTTTTTTGATATTTTATCAAAGGCAGCCTTGAAGTCAATAAAAAAACCAAATAATTTTCGGTTTTCACTAAGCTTTATATTTGCAATAGTAGCTAAATTGTAGATGTTATCGCTTGTCAAGTATCCTTCTCGAAATCCTGCTTGATATTCCGTAATAACTTTATGTTTTTCCAACCATTCATTCAATCTATTATTTAAAATTTCCATTAATATTTTTGCAATCGCATTTATAAAAGAAATTCCGCGATAGTTACTGGTCGAACTTTCATCACCTTTTTTAAAAATCGGAAAAATTGTGATAGTGATGAATTTTTTTTATCTAACTTAGCGGTTTCAAATAATATGTGATAAGAATATGTCAATTCTTCTATAAATATATCTGTTGCGTTTTTGAAAAAACTCATGGGATATCCTGCCTTCGCCTGGATCCTTGTTATATTTAGCTTTTGCCAAAACTGGAGAAACGTTGGACTAAGTGTATAGACCTAAAAGGAGATTATGTTGAGAAATAAATGGTTTTTGAAAAAAATAAAGTTTTTTTTCCTAATTAGGTAGCTTCAATATCAATCAATTATCTAAAATTTCTAAGTGCTTGAAAGGACTTTTTCCGCGCATTATTACATTTGGAGTTATACCATCTGTTTTCCGTTCTCAGAGGTTGTACCATTTTGCACGTGTATGATTGAATGATTTCTGTAAGCTGTTCTAATTCTAATTCTAAAGCTTCACTTTGTTGTTTAAAAATATGTGTTTGATGATTCAGTTTACATAGTTTTAAATATTTCTACTCTTTTTTCATCCCATTTTAACTTAGGCAACAGGTTCATTGTGTTATTAGGTGTATTTTCTACTGATATACTAAGAGTTAATAATATTGGCATGTGATCTGACCAAACTCGGCTATCTACTTTAAAATTGTTAGCATACTTAAGAATTTCATGCGAGACAGGACATATACAGGGTGTCCGCCAGGAAGGTATACTACTTTGTTTTCTTTATAATTTTTGATTAAATGAAAGAAAATGGATCTGATATTGATAAATGTTTTATTTAATGTCGGCAATTATGTATGGAATACAATATCAGATAAATGTCCACCTCTGTTAGCCTCATAAATGCGAGCCCTTTTGAGCACATTTTTCATTACATTCTCACACATTTCATGCGGTATTTCATTAATTTCATCACGAATATTTTGCTTGAGTTGCTCAAGCGTTTCTAGTTTGTTTGCATAAATCTTGCTTTTCAGATACCCCCACAAAAAGAAGTCCGGAGCAGTCAAATCAGGCGGCCATGGAGGCCAATCAACATAACCATTTCTTGAAATAACTAGTTGCGGAAAGAGGTCTCACAGTAATTCCATTGTAATCCTGACTGTATGCGATGTGGCACCGTCTTGTTGATACCACATGTTAATGAAGCCCAAAGCATGCAGTTGTGGCGTTAAAAAGTTTTCAATCATATCAAGATATCGATCCCCATTCACAGTTATTGTTACGCCGTTTTCATTTTCAAAGAAGTAAGGTTCAATGAATCCTCCTGACCAAATTGCACACCAGACTGTCACTTTTAATGGATGCAAAGGTAACTGATGAATAATTTGAGGGTTTTCCATTGTCCAGAACCAACTGAGAGAACACTGAAGATGGCACATAGCCGAAACCGGTCTGTTTATCAACCAAATTTGACGTGGGATGACGGAAATTCATTCCAAATCAAACCAACTATTCTGTTTATTCACATATTCATTCAAATGAAAATGCGTCTCGTCACTCATGATTTTTTCAAGAAAATCGTAGTTGTCATGGGCGATCTATAACATCCTATTGACATATGTACGGCGGCATAAATGGTCTTGTGAAAGAAGCTCTTGTGTCAACTGAATCTGAAATGGAAACAAATGCAAATCCTTGTGCAAAATTCTGGCCAAAGTTGTTCTTTAATGACCAAGCTCCTGAGCACGGCGTCGAATTGAGGTTGATGAATTGTTTTGAACACTTTCTTGAGCAGGTTCCTTCGACAGAATGTGTGAAGAAATCCAAAAACGGTTTATGACCCTACAATTACCGCTAAGGAAAACTCATATGCTTTTACTCAGTCATAGTTATTATATTATTATTTAAAAGTTCAGTAACAATTCATATGCTCTTAACAAAAATATTAAAAATTAAAAAAACATCTTAATTACCTAATTACATAAGTATTCATATTGTACAATTCGTATAAAATTTCCAGGTAATAATTTTATTGAATCAATATTAAAATTTTCTGAATTTTATTATGTCTATACTAATTTGTATGATTATTTCAAATTAACTTCACTCGTTGCACTACCCTCGTTGTAAAGTGGCTTTATAAAATTTATACAATAAAATTGGTTGTTATGAAATGTACGGAAAAGAACAAGAAAATTAAAGAACTCACTCGTTCTCTGGATAAATTTTGTTTGTTTTATCTGTAGATTTTCATGAATAGAAAATTTGTTCCTTTTAATTTCAAATAAGATAATATAGGTTTCTCTTTCATGCACATTGGCAGTAAAGCGGGTTAGTTAATGTTTCAGAAGACAAATTCCAATAAATTAAATGTGTGTTTCTTTCTTTCAAATTCTTCTTATTATTAATATAAATTTTGTCTTCTTCTTGTGTGGTTTTTTTCTGTTTTAGGTTTTTCCCTTTTATAAATTCTTTTCTTACATTTGTGTTACGAAATGATCATCAACACTGCTTTGTCGTGAGTTCAGGGCCGTTTTTTCAGCTCGAAATTAAAATATCTTGATTGAATTTATATGCTTAGCAATAAATTTTCAACAATCGACATACCGGATAACAGACATATGTACATACATATGCCGCTATTTGTGACAACCAATAACAACAAACGAGAAAGTTATTGCCGCCAGAAAAACCCAGTCAAAGCTATGTTGATTTTGCAAATAAATGAAACAAAAGGGTCTACCAGCTCAAGATATAAAAGGGAAGATTAATAGCAAACTAATATTGTACCATTACATAACTTGTCATTAATAGTACTGATGATTGTTGTAGTTCTTAATTGGAAAATTAATTACTACACCATAACACCACTTAAAGCTTATACCTATGTATACAAAATATATAATAAGAAAATGACTCACCCACACCCGATGAAGGCCTCCATATTTTTCTTTTTTAAGTCCACACTTTCTAGGCTTTTTTTTGTTTGTAGGAACCATGTGCTTTGTGCTATAATTACCTTATGTTTTCTACCAACGGACTTGGCACAATATGTTTCGTAAACGGTTGAAATAGAAAGAACGCTTTAGTTTCAAATTTACCAAGTTCTTGACGTTGGCTTTTCTTTTTTGTTATTAAGTTCCAGTGTCTTTGGTTCAAGGTGAATAAAATTTGTCTGCAAATTTAATTGCTTAACCTATGCTTTGCTTAACCTTTACTTATTAGGAGTAAAAGGGATAACTACATGTATGCAACAGATAATGATGCAATATTTGTAGAGATAATTGCATCTTACACTTATACTCTTAATATTATTTATCCATAAGTTTGGGTTACCAGATCACTAAGTAATTTGTGACAAGTGTATAAAGATTACAGGGTTGTTATGGTGTGTAAAAGTAACCGAATTACAGAGTTCAGACGGTTCGTTACAAAACTAAATTTGATGATATATTTTTCCTAGCAAATATAATATTTTTTTGTACGAGCTTTTAATTCATTTCAATGTTGCGGGCATTTATATTTTGTTATTTATTTATATTTCGGGTCTCATTCGTTCATGACAGGTATACTGTCATGCAAGCGAAAAGGATTTTATTACAGAATCTGTCGATAGATCGTGAGCTATTTCGAGGCGAATAGCACGTATAGTGAGGCAAGTGAACAACGCCACCCACCTTTTTTCAGTCCTCCGCCAAATACTGACGTTCACCGAACCAAAATAGTCGAGGCCGGTGTATTTAAACGGAACAATATATGCCTCAAGCCGATGTACAGGCAGTGGTCCTATAATTGGAGCGGCAGGTGTGGCTTTATTCTTTCTGCATAGAAAACATCTGGCTATAACAGACGTTAGAAGAGGCCTTAAACGGGGAATCCAAAAACTTTTCCTTATCTCGCAGATTTTTGCCTCATGATTTTGATGTTTCATTTGACAATGAAAGTGCATAACGGGAAGTTTTGAAAGTCTTTGTGCAAAATAATCGGTCGTCGTGTCGCGTATGGTAGACTGCTGGCCGTATCGATTCGTCCATAAACTCTAAGTAAGCCATCTTCATCAATATATGGCATTAAGTTAGATAAATTATTGGCTTTTGTGACTGGTTGCTTCCCTTTGATACATGTGATGTCCTCATAAAACGATTAATTTTGAGCCTGTCGACATATGACTTTCTCGGCGTTCTCCAAGTCTTTGGCTGTTATTCCATGGCAGTCAAGGCACTGTATTGCTTACGACATATGTTTATAAAACGAAGAACTTAAGCAATTGCTCTTTTTAATCGGTTGTAAGACGAAAATCGTTCAATATTTATAAAGTTGTTTTTCAAAGTGAAAAATAAAACCTTAAGGCGAATTTCCTCCTCATCTCGTTCTTCGCGGAGAGGGGTCACATCATGATTGAGCCAATCGTCATCGCGTTGTTTTAGAAACGAAGGTCCATTTATCCATCGGCTCGAATCAGAAAAATCTATTTTATTGTCCAATCTTTCGTATTAATCGACGCCAGTATTTCAGCTATTCTATGAGCTTCATAAGATTTGTAGTTTATATGCCTACTTGAAATCCATTTTAAAACCGTCTTCGAGTCACTCCACATAATGGTCAGGCTTGGCACTATTTTGTATTCACTTAGCACATTTTGTTTTATTCTTGTTCCAAGAACGGCTGCCTGTAACTGTAAGCGGGGAATCGAAATTTTATTTGAAGGGGCACATTTAGTCTTCGAGCATATAAAACTAACACCAATACTACCATTCGATGAAATAAATCTCCAGTAAGCGACAGCCGCGAAGGCTTCCTCACTTGCATCGACGAAAATGTGCAATTGAATTTGTTCGATTTCTTCAGAAAGGAAATAAAATCGTGGTAAACGAAAGTTGCTTGCACCATTGTTCCTATGATGTGTTGATATCATCTGGAATCGGATCGTACCATGGGATCACACGCCTCCATATATTTCGTGGTATTACGTTACCCCCAACAATATAATGACTCAGAAATCCTAATGGATCAAAGATTGACAAATGACGCTTAACACCTGGCATTTTGTGGGCTTCTTCTTACCAGATATGACGTCTTTATCGATTTTTTTTAAATTTTAAATCAAATGTAAAGATGTCGGAGGCTGAATCCCATTAAAGGCCCAATACTTTCTCGATTCCGTCATTTTCTGAAATCACCTTTGACGATGAAGTGCAATCTAGCGCCAGGATGACATCATTTGAGTGTGAGGTAAAACCTCTCAAATCAAATCCTCCGTTTTGATGGATTTTTTTCACCTGGCGCAACATTTCAATGATTTCTTCAACAGTATCAAAGCTATCTATAAAATCGCCCATATAATGGTGCTCGCAAATCGCCTCTATCGCCCTAGGATGGAAATCTGTATGTTCTTTAGCATTTGTCTTCATAACGTAGAGCACAGAAGATGGTGAGCAGGTAGCTCCAAACATCATCACCATCATTTCATATTAATCAGGTGCAACTTCCTAATTGTATTTCCTCCATAAAAGTCTGCGATATTCTATCACTCGGCTGTATAATGATTTGATGAAAAATTTCACAAATATCTGCTGTGACACCGATTTTACCACTACGAATACTGTAAATCGTGGCTGGCAACGACAAGAGAGACTGAGGCCCTTCTAACAATTTGTCGTTCATGGAAATCCCATTTACTTTAGTAGCTTTTTTTCTCTTTGTTAGGGTTTATTACCTTTTCAATATAGCTGTTTATTACCGCACCGTAGGCAGCGAAAAGATTTTCATTACGTCGTAGCTTTTACCCTACACCTTCAAGACGGTTGAGCGCCATCAAGTAGCTGTCTCGCAACTTTACTGGGTCTGTTTTCCATAGTAGCCCGGTTTGAAAACGTTTCCCGACACGATTCGTTGTCTCATGCAGAATTCTCTTTGCTCTGATGTCGTCGTCGCTTTCAATAAGAGGGGCAGACCGTACACCTATATTCTCTATATTGAAATAATTTTCTAACATCTTATAAATTTCTTGTTCTTCTTCCACATGTGCAAAAAGACAAGAACTTGGTTGAATTAGCAACGATTTACATGGGCCAAATGCTACCCAACCTAACTCAGTATTATAAGCGAACGGTCCACTTGAGTTGTCTATATTTGTACTTTGGCTTCAATACACTTTGGTAAGAATTCTTAAAAATTTGCTTTATTTCATAATATCTCAGGCTTTGCATTGGTAAATTTTAAATTCGATACAGCATAAACATTTTTTTTAGTAGGTGGCTCTTCTTGTCAGCACCACTTACCATTAAATTGAGACTCATCGACGGGTCTTTTGCTGACCGTCCACCAACCCACTGAATGTTCAGATTATTACTCATTCCCCGCACGCCAACGTAATCAGCAATCTCTTTATCGAGCATGGTTATAGAGGAACCATCGTCAAATAATGCGTAAATATCCACGCTCCGGTTTTCACCATATAAGGTAGCGGGTAGTATACGGAACAGCAACTTTTTGTTGCCTTGTGCACAGCTCAAGACGTTATGATTAACTCCACTTGAGTCAGTTGCATACGGTTGTGCTGCGACAGATTCGGTGGGCATGTTCTCGTTTAATAATTTGTTATGCTTGCGTTGGCATCGTTCTATTGAGCACGATTTCTTGTTGCGGCAATTTCGACTTGAATGTCTAACGTTTTAGCACGAAAAACATGCATGGATCTTTTTAACCGTGTTCCAACGTTCTTCCACTTTAGAATTTAAAAATTTTCGACAGTCATATATTTTGTAGTTTCCTTTACATACAGGGCACTGCTGAATTTTTTCAGTTGTCTGTAGCACTCGCCGTTTTGCTTCTACATTAACATCTTGAACTATGCATTTTAATTTGCCACTTCACTTAACCACTCGCTAAAATGTTCGATTGTAGGATACGGATTTATATTTATCGCAACTTTGGCCCACTCTAGCCTTTTACTCATGGGAAGTTTTGAAATAAGTTCTTCTAAAAGTGTGGGGTTAGCTATGTGTTGCTCACCGTTCACAGATTTGAGAAACACTGACAAATTTTTTACTTTTGTTGAAAACGGCACTAATTTTGTCAAATTGTTTTCATTAATATACGACAATTCCTTTACCTTTTTCAATTGGCTATGGATCAACTGCTCTGGCCTACCAAACCCAATTTTAATTGCTCAATAACATCATGGACGCTATCAGGATGAATAAGTAGACACTTCACTATTTCCTTGGCTACACCTTTTAGACATTTTTCAAGTCTCTGATTATTTTTGATATTAGTGTATCTACATATGTACATATATGTATGTGGCTGTTGATTGATTATAAGCCGTAAAAAATAATGGCCATTCTTCAGGCTCGCCATTAAATTCCGGCAAATCCTGAATTTTTCTTGGCGTTGGGAATTCCTTTGGTATACATTGCATTCCATATAAACTGGTAGTTGCAGGTTGTTGTTGTTGGCTGGTAAAAATGTTCGAAGTGAATGGCGGCATACAATTGTTTGCTGAAAAGCGCAGGTTGCGTCGGCGGTGGCGTCGCTGCACTGGGCGCTGCAGTTGGTGCAATGTGTGTTTGTACCGTTGAATATGTCGATGTATTCGTGGCTTGCAAATTGCGAGACTCCATTGTTGTGTTCGTAAATTTAATAGCGGCACTATTTGGTATATTTATAAAATTGAGGTTATAGTTATCGTTTATGTTGTTATCGTTTGTGTTGACTCTTTTGAAACAGATTCCAACTGTTGTCACTTACGTCTACTTTCCACGAGTTAGGATTGGACTCCTGAAAGTTGGCGTTTCAAGTATTGCATCTGCTTTTGCATGTCTGAGAATAGGGCGTTATCATTCGATGTTGATGGCTACGTGCTTATCAAGCTAGTTAAAGATCTTAATATCTCTTTCATTAAAAAAAAAACAAATCTTTTTCACGACGCGATGCGGTTTATTTTTATTTATTTTTCTTAATTAATTTTTGAATTAAAAACTACAAACGACGACTATGCGTCTTCACTACATATTTTTAACTGACTAGAATTTACGAAATATCTATCTTAAATACTAGTGGAATAATATATTTTTCTTATCATAATTTCTTTATTCTTAACTATTTCATGGTCACATATTATTTTGTTATTCATTAGGTTTGTATATTGTTTTATGATAGTTTACGGTATTTGCGTATTTAGGGTTGTTTGGTATTCGACCCTTTTTATCTTTATTATGGTTAAAGGTTATTTATGATACAGTATTTTTATTTATGTTATTTGTCTTATGTCTAGTTACTAATTATGTCTAGGATTTTTTATTACTCATATCTACGTGTTTACAAAATGATTTCTTTGTTCTTAATCCTAAATATATTTTATCAATAGTTTAAGTTATTTAACTAGTAATACTAATTGCTCTCTTATTTATTATCTTAGAAATTATGTTTGTTAAAAATATTACTATAACAAAGAATTAAGATATTTCTTATATTTAATGATATTTGTGGGAACGACCCTAACTCTCTCCCTCCTAAAAAATAAATCGTCCCGATTTATACTATGTTAGGTTGAGCATTTTGTATTCTCATTACTTCTCCTTCGTAAAAAACTTTAAAGTTGTCATTAGTTATATTTTGCCTATATATCATGTAATATTTAAATATTTTTATAGCAATGTAAATGATTCCTGCAATTCCCATTATTGTTATTATTAAAAAGATAAATGACCTTACAGGGTGGTTTTCTATTGGTATAGTAAACTTCCTTAATGAGTCCAAATTATTAAATGCATATTATGTTTCTGAATGTAAAATTTTCAATATTTTAAACTCCTCACTATGTTTGTTGTGGATTGCTTGTAACATTTTGGAGAATAGGTTTCTATGTGTTATGTTATTTTTTTTTTTTTTTTTTTTATCTTGGACCAGCACTCAGGGGATGATGACCCCTACACATGCAATGCATTGTGCTGGAACTAGTGGAAAGGGATAGTGATAGATATGAAAGGAGGTGAAGCTTCATTCGTTTTTTTACAACTCTGCTTTTTTTCTGCACGTTTATTCGTAGAGCAGTGTTGCAGCGCCTCTGGTGGCGAGGAGGATATTACGAGTTTGTGTTTAGTTTAGTAGCCACTTCTTTTTATTAATTTTATTTTACTTCGCCGTTGATTGTGCTACTCAGTACCAACGAAGGAGGGCGCTCTGATGTTACATTGGAATTAGTATCAGCTGAAGTTGGTACTGTTCAGTGACCAGTGACCATGCCTTCGCCACTGAAACCTTCCGCCAACAACTGACACAAAGGCACACCAATGCACATCAGAGAAATGCGTGGTGTTTTTATTTCATGACTCTGTCTGACACTGGGTTTGAACCCAGGTCCTTCGGTTTGTAGTCAACGTGCTTACTACCTGAGCCAACGCCACCCTCTTTATTTCTACTTCATCTGTGAATTGTACTAATGTTGTCCCCGTGATTGTTTCATTATTTACTGTGTGTGTCCCATCTAATAATATAAAACCTTCATCTATTTCTAATATGGGTTGGTTGTATTCTTGGATAACTGAGCATTTAGTATTTTCATTTCCTAAAAGTGGTATAATACAACCATCCGTGTTGTTATTTCGTCTACATATATTTTTCCCTAAATAATTTCTACATTTTGTGATTCTAAAGTAATTTTGTTCGCATTTAGCTACTTCGGGGTCGATTATAATTTTTCCATGTTTGAAACTTATTGGAGTTACCTTAACGTATTCACATTGTCTGTTTAATACTGGGTATTTGTAAATGGTTATTATAAGTTCATAATTCCTTGCGATGTGTATCTCTGAGTATTCTAAAATATTAATTATTGGAACTTTTGTTAATTCATGTGCCATTACCTCCTTTAAATCGTTCATGTCCAAAGCTTCTGATAAATATTCGTTGTTTTTCGCTGCTTTGATAGTTCGTGTTAAAAGTAGTAATTGATCATGTACTTGTTCCAAAATGATGTGGTTTTTAATATTTCCTCCTTGGATTGTGTTTAGAATTTTTTCGAACCTGGAATTTACAGTTTTCTGTTTCTCGTTGTTCTCAATTAACGTATTAATGGCTTCTTCAATTTTTATGACATCATCGTGATCTGGTGTGCCTGCAATAAATTTTAATACAGACCCTAAGAAGTTTATTGCTCTTTTACGCAAATTATGCTCCTTTATTTGATTCGCTAGAATTTCTATCTTATGAATCAAAATTTGTTCTTCTGTAGTGGGTTTATAATTTTCACTAAGCACTTCTCTATATGACATGAATATTTTTGTCAAATTTGTTATATGGAATAGATATGAATAGTTATCGAATAATAGTACATCATCACTCCTTGTTAGTACGTATTTTCGTCCTGTTAGATTTTGTAGCACTACGTCTGCTTGTGTTAGTGTTACGATTCCGATTACCATGACTAGGAATATTGGGAATGTCTTCATCATCTTTGCGTAGTACATAGTTCTTTATGTTGTCTTTATGTATAACCTGCCCTCCTTGGGTTAAGATTGTGTCCTCACGATCTTCTTTGACTATAGCTTTTTTGTAGCGACTGTCACTTTTACTTCGTATATTGTTTCTGGATACCAATATCTGATATCCTTCTTTGAAAGTCCTATGCTTTGTACCTTCATTCAATCTTTGTAATGTCTTAGTTGAGGCGTTTTCTAGTTTCTTCCTTATTTCTTCTTTGTTGAAGTTGATTAAATTAAAATGTATATCTGTTGGTCTCTGTCCCGTGACCGAATGTTTCGTATTATTTATTTCTTTTACTGATGTAAGTAGTTCTTCCGTGGCTGATGTTGAATTTTTTATTTTCAATATTCTTGCTAGTTCTGATATTGAACTGTGTGCGCGTTCGACTTGTCCGTTAGCCTTTGAACTGTATACTGGCGTCTGAATCTTTCTTATATTGTATTTTATACAAAACTGATTTACCATTGGTGTGTTTAGGACAGCTTCATTATCTGTCATTAATCGTTTACATTTAGGGTAGTTATTTATAATGATTTCTTCTAGTTTTTTCTCCATTTCAGTTTTTGAGTCTAATTCTCTGATAACTATGTATTTAGAGAATTTGTCTATTGCTACTGAATAGGATCTATGCTCATTATAATAAATATCTGCATGTATAAATTCTCCTGCTTCGGTTGGTATAGTCGAATCTGTGAGTGGTTCCTTTGTGGGGCGTCTTTCGTACTTACCAAAAAGACATGCTGCGCATTTTTTATTGTATGCTTTACAATTCTTATATATTTCCGGCCAATAATTTTTCTCTAAAATTTCTTGTGCGTTATTTTTGTATCCTCTATGCGCTCTATCATGCGTTTGTTTTACTAACTCAATTTGTTTTTCTTTGTCAAGAACATCCATTAATTTTATAGGAGTATATTCAAAGTTTATGTTATTAAAGGTATGTTTTATTATGGGGCTCAATACATAAATATCCTCTCTTGTGGTGTGTATTGCAGTCATTTTTCCTGGTTGTAAGGTTTTTTTTAGTTCTATTATTAAGTTCTGTTCGGTTGTAAAATTTACCATGTGCATAACTTTGTTTGGAAATACTGTTCGTGTTCTTGTTTCATTTATTTTATTGTTTCTTACAAGTTCATATTGTTCAGCGTATGCGTTTAGAGGTCGCGTTACTTGTTTAATAATTTCTGTAAATGAACTCTCGGCTGAGTGTGTTGTGTCCGCTGATGAAGTGTTTATTTGCTGTCGAGAAAGGGCGTCAGCAACTACATTTTGTTGGCCTGGCTTATATACGAGCTTAGCACCAAAATCTTCTATAATTGCTTTCCAACGTTTAAGTTTTGGGTTAGGATTCTTGTCTTATATCGCATAAGTTAAAGATTGGTGGTCTGTATAGATAGTTAGATCTGTTGTACCGTATATATAGTTTCTAAGTTTCTGGAGTGCCCAAATAATGGCTAATAACTCCTTTTCGTTCGTTGAGTAAATTCCTCAGTTTTGCTTAATGTTCTACTCAGGAAAAATATAGGTTTTTTTGATTGACTGAGTACAGCTCCAATAGCTATGTTGGAAGCGTCTGTGGTCAATTAAAATGGTCTTGAGTAATCTGGTTGGAATAGTTCCACTTGTTCTTTTAAACAATTTTTAAATTTTTCGAAGGCTTTTATAGCTGCATCATCTAGTAATACTGCCGTTGTCTTACTTTTATTTTTCCCTATTGAGCCATTATCCCCTCGCAAATGTATTGTTAATGGTTTTGCTATGCTTGCATATCCTTGTATGAACTTACGATAATAGCCTGTCATACCTAAAAATCCTCTCAGGTCTTTAAGTGTTGTTGGTATAGGATATTTCTCTATTGCTTCTACTTTCTCAGAGTTTGTGGCTATCCTGTTATGTTTTATAACATGTCCTAGGTATTCCACTTCCGTTTGGAAGAATTTGGATTTCTCATCAGATACCCTGAGTGTTGCCCGGTTAAATGCTTGAAATATTATTTCGATATGTTTCATGTGTTCTTCCATTGACGAAGAGTAAATGAGGACATCGTCTATATAGACATATAAAAATTTACCGATGTACTCCCGAAGGATGTCATCGACACATCTGTGGAATATTGAGGGGGCGTTTTTCAGTCCGAATGGCATACGCAAAAATTCGTATTTGCCACCATTTATGCAAAAGGCAGTCTTTTCTCTATCTTCTTTCTTAATTTTTATTTGGTGGAAGCCTGACTCCAGGTCCAAGGTTGTGAAATATTTGGCTTTACCAAGATTTTGAATTGTTAAATTAACATCTGGTATAATGTACCTATCTGTTATAGTATTTGCATTTAACTTTGAAAAATCAACGACCATTCGTCGTTTTGGTCGTCCTGTTTCGTCTACTCCTTTTTTAGGGACAGTCCAAATGGGTAAATTGTATGGGCTATTACTACGTTGAATTATTCCTTCGTGTAGTAATTTTTCAATTTCTTTATTTACGAAGGATATGGGTATTGCTTCGTCCAAATGGGTTCGTCTGTCTTTGTCCTAATTGTGGCTTCAACTGTTGTAGTGAGGGGCAATGGTCCTATGACATTGTTATCCTTCATTAACTTGTCTATTCTTTCCTTGTAAATATTTTCTCCTAATAATAATTTACTTTGTCTCTTATTTCAATTTGTTTTCTTACCGTGAATGTTAATTTATGTATGTCTATTTTTGCTCCTAATTTAGTTATTCCTTCCCATCCAAGAATTAAATCAAAATCTTTAATGTACTGAGTTTCGAAAAAATCTATATCTTTGCCTAGAAACTTTATTGTTTGCTTTGAGGTAATAATGAACGTGCCGTGTATCGAACTTAATTGTCTATTATCTCTTAACTTACTTGAAACATTAAATTTTAATTTTTTATTAATGTAGTTATGGGTTGCTCCCGTATCGACCAAGACAGAGTAATTTTTGTCACCGTCATTCATAGTGAGACAAGGCAACCCATTTACTAGTTTAAAGACTTAATTATTAATGTATTTACCATACCATTTTCTGCTATCATGCTCTGTTTATCATCTTCCTCTGTTGATAAATTGTTGCTTCTCTGTTGAAATTGTCCACTTTGTGCTCTTAATCTTTTCCATGGTTGTTGATAGTTGTGATGATTGTTGAAGGGGTTGTTATAACGAGTGGTTTGTCTAAAAGACGTGTTTCCCGATGAAGTATCCATTGGTTTTGGACGTGATTGATCATTGTTGTATCTCGGTGGATGATATTGACGTGTTACCTCCACTTGTCTTGGTTGGTGATATTGACGTGTTACTTCAACTTGTCTCGGTTGGTGTCCCATGTTGTGGTGTGCTTGCTGTCTGGGATTTCCTCTTCCAAATCTTTTTTGGTTGTGCTCATTTATAAGGCCATAATTTCCCGTTCTGTCTTTGGCTGTGATTTCTCGTGCTGTTGCATATGCGTGGTCAAGGTCTCTGAACCTTTCTCTGAATAAAGTTGACCTGAGGAAGGTATTGTTTACTCCTTCACAGAAAAAGTCGACTGATCTTTTGTGACATCTTCTAATTTGTCCATCAATCTCATCTGGTTTATCCCCAGATAAGGTGATCTTGGAAAGTATCAATGTTTGGATTTTTGATAATTCAGCATGAAATTTACTCAGTGACTTATTTCCTTGCCTGAGGTTTCTTTGTTTTTCTTATAGTTCAAAGAGGGATTCTTCTTGGAGAAATGCGATATCTAATCGTCGAATGATGGCGTCAATGTTGAATGGTGTCTCATAGTCATCTAATATTGCGTCTGCTTTATCGATGATTTTACCTCTTACGATTCCAAGAGCTGTCATATATTTGTTGGTAGTATTATATACTTCTATTGATGACATGGCACGTTTCACTTGTGTACGCCAGGATTTATATTTTGATAATGTGCCATCAAATCGGGGCAATGCCTTAAAAAATTCCAAGTCTATTTCATTCACATTTTCAGGAATGATTATTCTGGATTCGTAAACTTCTATATCTGGTTGTGGAGCTATCTGTGCCCTTAGTTGATAGTGTTGCGCTTGCATATTTTGAATGGCCACTTGGAGTGTAGCTAGTTGTTGTGTAATGGCAGTGATTTCTGGATTAGTTGCCATTGTGGATGTTGTGTTTTTCAACGGTCTATTTTGATCAAAGGTTAATCTCCTTTTCCACTGTTGGGATATTTTCATTTATTTGTTGATCGATTTTTTAACACTTGTTTCACTGTCCTTCTATGAAGGATTAATTAATTTTTATATAAAAAATTTGCTTCTTTGCTGCGACAAAAAAAGACAATTTTTTCTTGGTCCGCTCACTGAAGGATATAAGTATAATATCCTCCTGGCAGGATCGCCAGTTAAAGATCTTGATATCTCTTTTATTAAAAAAAACAAATCTTTTTCACGATGCGATGCGTCTTTATTTTTATTTATTTTTCTTAATTAATTTTTGAATTAAAAACTACAAACGACGACTATGCGTCTTCACTACATATTTTTAACTGACTAGAATTTACGAAATATCTATCTTAAATACTAGTGGAATAATATATTTTTCTTATCATAATTTCTTTATTCTTAACTATTTCATGGTCACTTATATTATTTTGTTATTCATTAGGTTTGTATATTGTTTTATGATAGTTTACGGTATTTGCGTATTTAGGGTTGTTTGGTATTCGACCCTTTTTATCTTTATTATGGTTAAAGGTTATTTATGATACAGTATTTTTATTTATGTTATTTGTCTTATGTCTAGTTACTAATTATGTCTAGGATTTTTTATTACTCATATCTACGTGTTTACAAAATGATATCTTTGTTCTTAATCCTACATATATTTTATCAATAGTTTAGGTTATTTAACTAGTAATACTAATTACTCTCTTATTTATTATCTTAGAAATTATGTTTGTTAAAAATATTACTATAACAAAGAATTAAGATATTTCTTATATATAATGATATTTGTGGGAACGACCCTAACTAGCTTGCTTCGCTTGCTGTATCTGTTGTTTTTGTGACAGTAGCGGAATTATTTTGTTGGGTTAAGTTCGCTTTCTTACTGGTAGTACTCGTCATCGGCCCGGCATTAGCACCTGAATTTGGCTTTGATGCTGGCTGCATCTTTAGTTGCTGTTTAGCTGCTAGTGTACTGACTGTACTTTCACTGTGTGCTATTATTTCGTGGTCAGGCAGATCGGATGTCACAGTTTCAGAGCTGGCTGTACTTCTTAAAAGCGGGGGACTCCGGACTACTGGTGGTGGCATTTGTTCAACAAGTGCTTATAAACTCACCTTGTGTTGACGGTTGATTACGCAAATGAAAATGCGAAATAAAATTGTTACGGCTGTAACAAACTTGTCGAATTGGCAGGTTTGCTTGAAATTAAGTAAATTGTGTAGGCTTAACAAATCGCTAACAACGTTTATTTCTATCAAAAAGAACAATAAGACATTAATATAAATTAATTCCACTTAATCACTATACATACATATGTATGTACATACCGCAGTTTTGCACCTTCTTCATCAAATATGAAGATAAGAAAAAGTGCAATAACGCAGTTTACAAAACAAAACGTATATTTTTGGAACGAATTTCCGTCATCCCACGTCAAATTTGGTTGATAAACAGACCGGTTTCGGCTATGTGCCATCTTCAGTGTTCTCCCAGTAACTAATCGTTTTTTGTGTTGTCCCTTGTCTTTTGTATAGTTTCCTTGTGTACCTAACTTCTTTTCCTCTCTTTCTCTCTTGTTCGTGTCTGCATCTCTCTCGTTCGTATATATTCGTGTGTGGCTCTCTCTCGTTCGTATATATTCCTGTGTGCTCTATATCTACCTGCTTCTTGTTCGTTTAATTTTTCTCTTGTTAGTCTCTTGTGTTTACCGTTACAGTTTATTATTTGAGTGATCATTTGCTAGGTGTTTTATCTTTGTGTAGGTAGTAGACTGTGATTGTACGTTTCTGGGTTTCTTTTTGGTTTTGTTCGTTTGCTGTGTTGTCTGGTTTTCTTGGGTTATTGTTTTCTTTTGTGTAAAAATGTTTTAGCGGTTCAAATATTATGTCTGACGCAGTGTTTATTTGTTCGTTTATAATTCTTCCGTCAAACGTTTTTTGTTTGTATATTTCCATGTTTTCTAATACGTTCAGTCGCCGTCCTTTGTGCTGTAAATGCAGTAATTCAACTGTTTGTCTGATGTGTCTTGGTGTACATTTGTTGTTGAATATGTGGTTCGCGAAATTTGATTCTGGCGTTGCTCCTGGTTGTTTCAGTTTCTTGTTGTAGTCTCTTATGTGCTCCCGAAATCTTGTTTTTATTTTCCGTCCTGTTTGTCCGATGTAGCTATGTTTGCATGAGCAAGTCAATTTGTAAACTCCTTGCTTATCTAGGGGGTCCGTTTCGTTTGTGCTATTTCGTAGTATTCTACCCAAATTGTTTTTTGTTCGGAATGCTGTGTTAATATTGTGTTTTCTAAAAAAATTTGCTAGTTTGTATGTTGATTTGCCCATATACGTTAAAGTAGCCCAAGTTCCATTTTCTTGCTCCTGTTCCCTGTTCCGTTCTTTATTTGTTTTGATATCATTTCGGATTTTGTCTACTAGTTCTTTTTTGTATCCATTGTTTCCCGCTATGTCATATATTGTTTTTATCTCTTTCTTATAGGCCTCCCGTGTTAGTGGTATTCGTTCAAGTCTTGTTACTAATTGTCTAATTGCCGCGTTCTTGTGTTGTTGAGGATGGTTTAATGAATTATGTATTATTGTGTCAGTGGCTGTTGGTTTTCTGTATATTTCGTATTCAACTCTATTTAAACTCTTATTTGCTTTAATTGTTAGGTCTAGGTAATTTATTTTGTCGTCTTCTTCTACTTCCATTGAGAATTTAATACTTTTATGTTGCTTATTCAGGAGATCCAGAACTTGTTCTTCTCTATTTCCTTCCAGTATACATATAATATCGTCGACATATCTTGCATAGAATGTTACCCCGAAATTGGTTTTTGATCATCTACGTATTTCTCTGCTAGATTTTGCATAAACACTTCCATGAGGATTGCTGATGTTGGATTTCCCATTCCTAGTCCGTTAGTTTGTTTGTATATGCTATTGTTAAATTTAAAGTAATTCTGTTCTAGTGTGGCTTTCAGTGTGTTTACGAGTTGATTGGAAAATTCTACGTTTTCTGTTTTGTTGAGTAGTGTTTTATGTACAATGTTTATTGTCTCCGTTGTTGGAATTGATGGATATAAATCTTTTACGTCAAATGAGACTAGTTTACTATTTTTCGTTATTTCTACATTATCTAGCTTTGTAACTAATTCCGTGGTGTTGGCTATTGTGTGTTTGTTTTTTAGGCTCAAGGTATCTTTCAGTATTGTTTTTAGATATTTCGATAATTTGTAACTTGGAGCTGATTTGTAGTTAATTATGGGTCTCATAGGTGTGTTCATTTTATGTATTTTCGGTAGTGCGATCATAGATGGGGCTGATGGGTTCATGAGTGTTAACGTGTGTGCTATGTTTGGTTTTATTACTTTGGTTGCGTTTTTTATTAGTTCTTTCACTTTGGCTTGGTACTCATCCGTAGGATCCTTCCTAATTTTCCTGCATTTAGTATCCTCTATTAGCTGTTCCGTTTTTGTGATGTAATCCTCTTTTTTTATTAATACCGTTGTGTTTCCTTTATCTGCTTTTGTATTAATAAAAAAAGAGGATTACAATACAGCCACACACGAATATATACGAACGAGAGAGATGCAGACACGAACAAGAGAGAAAGAGAGGAAAAGAAGTTAGGTACACAAGGAAACTATACAAAAGACAAGGGACAACACAAAAAACGATTAGTTACTGGGAGAACACTGAAGATGGCACATAGCCGAAACCGGTCTGTTTATCAACCAAATTTGACGTGGGATGACGGAAATTCGTTCCAAATTGCATCAAACCCCGTCGGAAGAAAAACACAACACTTATCAAACGTATATCATTCACAATTAGATACACAGTTGTTCATATAGGACACATTAGTGTGGTTTGTAACATCTCCTAAGATCTTAACTTCTCATTGTTGAATTGGAAAAAATACGAAAATATGCAAAATGAAAATAAAATACAAATATGTATACATATACTATTTTAGACGCGGTACAGCTCGCGAACTATTATCGATACGCTTTACAAATGTTTTGAAAGTTTTCCTCAAATATTCCGATCTAAAATTCAGGCAATTTTGAATTTTTTTTCGGTCAGTCGTTCCAAAGTTCATATGTATGTATATGATAGGAACTGACTGTTTGAAAAATATTTGATGAATTGCGAACGATTCTTAAAATACATTTTAAGCCCACATTAAATTATTAAATTTGTGAAAAATAGGTATTTGCAATACTTCTATTCAAAAAAATTTTAATTTTTCTATTCCAAATACAAAATACTAAACTATTCAGATAAATAAAAATAACTTGACGGTGTAAGAAAAAATTTTAAATTATAAAATATAACAACATATTTTAATTCATTATTTTAATTTTTTCTTTGAAACTCGTATGCTGTACGTATGTATATAAACTAGTGGTATTCTGATAGTTGTCTTTTTTAAAATTTTGTTAACTTTTCCATTTACTTATCTGTATTGCGGTTGGACCAGACGATAAAGTTTTTTTCAATATAACCTGTATATTTCTGATATAGTAACACAATAGAATCTCAACCACAATTGATTTAAAAAATACGAATTCGGTAATACATATTCAGCCTGCTAAGAAAACAGATGAATTTAATTAAAAACATTTTTTATTTATTTCTTCTTCTGCGTTTACTAAGTAAGACAGAAAACTTAATATGAAAAATTATGATAAAATCGCAAACAGAAAGCATTTTGCTCTCAAATTCAACCCGTACTGCTTATTTTCGTAATATTTTACCATTAATCCGCGTCCAATTCCATAGTGCGTGCTACTGACATGCGATATTCCTCAAAACTATGATTTTTTTTAGGTGTTTTTAATGAATGTAAGACCAGTTAATTTTATATGAATATGAAGAAATCAATTCTTTATGTCTTAAGATCTTAACTTATCTTTTTGTATATGTTGAATTGGGGAAAATACGAAAATATGCAAAATAAACATAAAATACAAATATGTGACAGCGCATAGAGAAAGGGACGTAAGGGTAAAAAAAATCAATTTTCACTTTTTTTTGATGTGGACAACATCTGAGCATCGAATGAGACCGATCCCATGCCCCAAAAGTGTTCCCTCCCAGAGATATGCGCGTTTTATGAAATTGATGGTACACCAAAGATATAAATATTTAAAATCTTTAAAATGGCTCTCCTGAACAAAACCGGTTTTTACCCTTAGATCCCTTTCTATTTTGCGCGTCAGATATGTATGCATATACTATTTTTAGAAGCGGTGCAGCTTGAAAAATGTTATCGTTACGCTTTGCAAATGTTTTGGAAATTTTCCCCAAACATTCCGATCTAAAAATCCAAAGTTCATATGAATGTATACGATAGGAACTGATTGTTTGAAAAATATTTGATGAATTGCGAACTATTCTTGGAATAAATTTTAATTAAGCCCACATTAAATTATTCAATTGGATAATGCAATCTAGAAGCTAAATATAAATTTGTGGAAAGTAGGTATTTGCAATACTTTTATTCAAAATACAAATGCATTTTAAATTTTTATTCCAAATACAAAATAGTTTTTAATAAAAGTTTAATTTTCACAATGGAAATGATATTTTTTAAGTTTTTTTACTTTATAATTTTGCTGTTTTTTAATCAATATTAAATCATACAATTTTCCTGATGTTCGCATATTTTTAAGAATTTTTGGCATTTTAGAGATTTTTTCAAGATTTTTGGCTGCCGATTGCCAATTATATCAATTATATGATTTTTTAAATAAATTTTGGGACTAATTTCTAATATTGCAGTTGCAATTTTTAGAATATGCGCTATTTTCGCGGGGTTTTCAATTTTTTAGTTTCTTTGCTAATTACATTTTGGAGCTTGATATCAAATTAAATTCTTACATCCAACTTTGGTTTTATTTTATAGAAAAGGCAATTAATTTAAGTGCTTTTGAAGATTAACTCACTGATGTTACAGAATGAAAGAAACATTTCTTATCAAATTCTAGCCGGGAAGAGATTTTTCTGCTTTGTTATGTGTTACTAAGTATCCAAACAACATTTTAATTGCCAAAAGATTTTTTTATCACATTGTACAAATACAATAATAATACCGGGTTCTGATATACTGCAGGTACGCTCTGCACCTGAATATAGAAAATAATTAAAATTACACAAGTATAAAACAGGATATAAGCATCAATTTTGCCTTTCTTCTAAAATCACAAAAAGTCATAAAAAATTAAATATTAATACATTTTTAAATACAAACTAAAATTAAATTTTATTGATTTTGTATATTTACTCATACATATCGTATTGACGATCCATTACATTTCTTTAATATAAAATATAATTATGGTTATTTATATACGAAAAGAAATATAAGCGATAAAGAATACTGTAATATGCAGGCATAATATTATACTAATAAACGTACAAAAATAAGTTTAAAGAAACAAAGAAAAACAAAACAACAAATCTTTGCTTTTCGATTGTTTAGTTATGCACATGTACACACACAATGTGTACATTTGCCCATGAACGCATTTCAGTATGGATGGATGTGTGACAAAAATTGCCAATTTACAACAACCACACCAATTTCCATCAAGAATTTGAAGTTTTAGTATTTTATAATAAATAAGATATATTATGTACTCAAACGCGTAAACTACTATGAAAATACAACTGCTCTGTGGTGTATAAGAAGCGGTCGTGACTACCAACCAAGAGGTTGTTGGTATGAATCCCAACGCAACTATTTTAAGAAAAATTTTGAAAGTAAAATTATTTCGAATACCATTTTTCCCATATTTTAGTCGTTAATGGACCGACTTCAATTATTTTCACTCTAAACCTTCGTAGAACTCCATACAAGAGATCTCCTTCATAAAGTTGGCCGTAGGACAGTTGGGGCCATAAAAAAACAACAGAATAAGAAATATAACAAAAAAGTCTTTTGGCTATATCTCATTAATTATTGGGCCGAGTTTTGTTATTTTCAAACCGAACAATTTATTGAAAAATTTTAAGCGAATATACCAGACGGGCAGATGGGCATCGCTCATTCGACTTCTCTATCTATAAGGATCCAGAATATATATACTTTAAATGAATAATGAAGAAATTACATACGAAATGACAAACCTATATATCCCCTTTCCAAATTTTTTGGTGAAGGGTATAAAAAGACTCGTTAAGTTTTTAAGAGTATAATTTATTTTTATCAAATACATAAATTCAATATTTTCGCAAAATTTTCTTAGTCAAAAACCAAAAAATCACAGAAATTTCTTTATTTATTAGTACTTATTCTACAAAGTAAATTTGCAGATTATGGTTGCACAAAAACGGCGCCGCACAGTGGCTGAAAATCGTTTTTCATTGGCCAAAATTCTGTAACTTTTGAACCGATCAAAATATTGAAGTAATTTTTATTTTATTGGATAGATATTTAGTTCAGCTTGACTCAGTTTAAATTACATTAAAATTGATTGAGGGCTTTTTAAGGAATTCTAGTACAAAGTTGAACTTTTGAATTTTTTTAACTTTTAGAGTGAAATATGGGTTTATTATTTTTTTATTTATTAAAAAATTTAATATTTGGAAATTAATAATAATTATAAATATTTTTTGTAATAATGGAATTTTTTTAATGTTACACATAAAAAAATTTTACACTGAAAAAAATAGTAAAATCAACTGGAGATTTTGCTATTACAGAAAAATTAAAAATTTGTTGCTGACAAATTTGCAAATTTGTTTACACTCAAGGAATAGTTACACTTAAAAAAAAACTTCAATAATATTATCTAAAAATATTGCTATTACTGCAGAAACATTTATTATTTTTTGCTGTCAAATTTGATAATTTTAAAAACATTTTAAAAATAAAAACTGCAATAAATTTTAATAGCATTTGCAACAATGGTAGGTTCTGTTTATTATTATTTTTTACTAATACTATGTTTTTCGTACTTAAATAACAATGAAAGGCAATTATAATTATTATTCATTTGACTCAAATATTGATTGCAAATATTCCATATTTTGTTCTGTGCTATCTCTGTTCTTTAGTAGTTTTTTGGCTTCTTCATCTAAATCCCGATGTTCCACTTTCCATTGATTTCGAATACTGGAGATAAACGGATCTGACGTTGCCAATAATATATTAAATAGATCTTCATTTGTTGAATTTCGTGAAATTTTTCTAGTATTGTGCTCTCTATAAAATCTGTAATCCTTGTTCCTTTTTTCCTGAGCCTCCTCTGATAGATCTCCAAGTGGCACCAAATGATATTTAATGACATCTCCATGATAAAGGATTTTGTGAACTGTTGCAGACATATTTCTCCATGGGTAGTTGGTTGTATATATTTTTGCAGTTTCCTTTGCATAATCTCCAAATTTTCTAGAGTCAATTTCTTCATTGCACGCAACTACTTCTAGGATTATTTTAAATCTGAAAATAAGGTTTAAATCCACTAATGTTATTTCAGATGCTGTTTCTGGATCTGAAAATAATCTTCTTGCGCTTGGTTTAATTGGGTTGATGTTACTTGGCAGATAATGCAGCTGGATGCAGCCTTCGTGTTAGTCAAAGCCTGACCTACTTTTCCATATATCATTGTTAGCACTAATTGGTAGCTTACTTCAATTTGCTGGCCATCTAACTGTAATTGTAATGGCTGTAGTGTTGCAATTTGGGCCTTAATATCACTAACTTCTTTGTTAATGGCATCATGAGTTTATTTTTTGAATTCAAATTTGATTGGCCTGCAGTATTTCGTAGAAGATGGCGTCTTATTTTTCCAGATATCCATTGTTTGCGTTCTACTAGTCGAAGGCTCTGAATCTTCCAAAATCTTTTTCAATCGCAATAGTACAAATGATACCATGAACATATCTGAGTCCGAAATATTTTCACATACAACTTGTTTGTATTGCTTTTGTCCCGAAGAACTATCACATCCCCATTTACAAAAAAGAATTAACTTTGTGTTTCCATATTTCTTTAACTCATTTCCTGTTATTGATTGTAGCAAGCGTTCGGCTGTATGACCAAGTAGAGATTGTAGTTGTACCTCTGCCGAAATTGTTGTGATTGTAATAGTGTCCTTTGATGGCAAACAGTCCATTTTAGCAGCGGTTATGTAATGATATGCTGGATACATATTTGAGCCTTTTTTATATTATCGCACGCAGTCTGAGCTTAATATATTGCTGTTTTGTTAATTTCAAATCCAGAAATAATGCTAATGCCTCCTCATTTGTGTACTGTATTGCATCACTCGGAGTTGGTATACTTTTAAGAATCCGTTTTGTTCTCACTGGACTAGCTATAATAACTTTTTCAATTATATCCACTTTTGTTAATTGGTTCTGTGATCGTAATTGATGTAGGAAAGATTCTTTTATATTTGTACAACCAATTGCATCGTTGATATCTTTAAGTTTCCGCCTCTTAGATCTATCGCTGCAGTTGTCCAATGATTTGCGTGGTCTTCCAGCCTTATCATGCTTTGCTGTTTCTGCAGCGACAGTAAGTTGGCCCTCTAACCAGTTTGCACTTTTTATATAAAAGTTTTGTTTACTGTAGCGAACTTCTTTGTAGCGTTTTTTTAGTGCTTTGACGAAATTATATAATTGCTCTTGCATTTCGGTGCTACACGAATTTAAGTTTAATTTTATTTTAACGTAACTAAGAACATCTTCCTGGTTTTTGTTTCTAAAATACTCTACCGCCAGTTCTTTATAACTGAAGCTCTCCATATTTTTGTGAATATTTTTATTTGCGTCTGTTATGTTTTACCCGTACACCTAGAGGATTAACTTATTACTGAGTAATCCCTTATCGAATCCGTAGTTTTATACATTTTTAGATACATGTTATTCACACATTGATCTTTAATTTCATAGCTTAAATTGCACAAAACTGCAAATGTTGTCCAGACCTTAATATCAGGTAAAACTGATTAGTATCTCGCCAATATTTGTTGTTGTTGTTGGGTTGTTTTTTAGTGGTTTAATGTCCCGATTATTGTTATAAAATTGCTTATGACTTTGGTTGACCCTAACATTTGATAACAGGTAAATTTAGAAGCAGATCATATGTTTCCTGTAGAATTTTGTGATAATTTGTGATAATTTTATTACCAATTTTTGGCTGATCAAAACAAAGCCATTAAACCCTTTCGCAGGTATTATATTTAATTTTTTTAGTTTTACGTAGTCTAAAGTAAAAAACATAAACTTTTAGGCAAAAAAGTGAGTACTTTGGAGTAATTTCATTAAAATGAAAAAAGTGTTCTACACACGGCTCGTCACGGGTGCAAAAGTATATATAGCGGTAAAGAGGACACTTTCACCTTTCTCCGGGTGGTATACATTTCTTGTTCCCTAGAAGTTCTATTCCACTAAATTTTAAATTTGAGAAAAATATAGTAGTTTCATAAATATTCCGTAACGCCCTTAATATTAAACGCTAGAGGTCTGACCACTTACAAAAACTAAAGACTATAATCCTACCAACATTATAAAAAAGACCGCATGCCATTATCGATAATAGCTTGCGAGTAGTAACCATTTATTTTTTATAAAAAACAAAAGAAAAACACCTTTTTCTGAAATTAAAAAAAAAACCGTTGAGTTTGACAGCATGCCACGCTCACAATTATCAATAGTTTAACCTAATTTTTTGGCTACCTTAATCTGGATATATTAGCTGCAAAAGGGCGTAAAAATTTTAAAAATCGGTGACAAAAAAAAAGACTTTTGGCCAATGAAAAACGATTTTCAGCCACCGTGCGCCGGTAACTAGACCATACATATGTCCATGATGCTATTAACAGTATTTTAAAAATGTTTTTATGACTGACTATACACGACCTATGTATGCCTTCACATAGGAAGTAGCAACGTGGTTGTCAACGAAATTCCACAAAAGAACCGCAAGAATATACGGTTATCCGTGGCAAATCAGTCAACCAGTGCGAGCGAGACGAAAAACTCTCGAAGGTCAAACAACAGCAAGCCTGACCGCACTTAAGAAGTAATTACGATGACGCGAGAGCTGTTCCTCAGCCCAGACCTGCTTAACGTCTGAAAAATCAAAGATATTTATGTATATCAAAACGAATAATCGTACATATGTATGTATTAAAGTAGGCGATGAACATATTCTGATACATTATGGCCCTGTCAGGAAAACAAACAACCAGCTTACATATAATAATATTACAAGAATCGGGTTAATAAAGTTAATGTGTACATTTCTCATATAAACTTACAATAACTTTATTAATCGTTTGTAAATAAGGCCATAATAAGATAGTTTGCGATGAAACAATTAAAAATGTTTTAAAAAAAAATAACTATCTTGGCAGAATAGCACGAAAAAAGCCCTATATTAGGCTTTAGACTGTTGTTTAAAGGTACTATTCACCGACGAAAGTAAATTTAATTTACATGGGTCGGATGGCAAATGCTACGTCTGGCGAAAACGTAACACAGAATTTGACTGCAAAAACACAAAAGCTACTGTGAAGCAAAGTGGTGGATCAGTGATGGTGTGGGGGTGTGTTTCGAGTGCTGGTGTTGGAAATATTGAGTTTACAGAAGGCAATATGGATAAATATCAATATTTAAACATCTTTAAAAAAAAATTCAAGCAAGGTGCCGAAAGCTTAGGAATCTTAAATAATTTTGCTTTCTATCCGGACAATGATCCGAAGCAAGAACTTGGCACATTCATAATTGTCCCAAACTGCTTCAAACACCCGCTCAATCACCCAATTTTAACATAATTGAGCGTGCTTGCGAGGAATTATCGCGTAGAATGAGAGACATAGTGTTTCGGAACACTGACCAATTAAAAGAAACTCTGCGAACTCAACTGTACTATATTTCACCAGAAATATGTAGAAACTTTGTAGAATCGATGCCAAGACGTTTAAATGCCGTACTTAAGGCTAAGGGTTGTCTACCAAATATTAATATGTATATTAAAAATAGAGCTACATATATAGGGACTTGTACGATTATTCGTTTTGATATGAATCAGGGTTGTCACAGAATCCAATGTAGTCAGAATTGGATTTGAAAAGGCGACAAAAATACTTTTGTGTGATGAGTTTCAATGTTATCGGTTTTATGTTTAATCTAGAATTACTATCTGTTTTTTTAACATAAAGCGTCGGACTATCGTCATTTTTTTTAGAAATTTTTTAAGCATTGTTGTTGGTTGAAGCACAGAAACACACGCTTTTCAATTACAATTGAACACAAAAAAAGAAGTAAAACAAATATTGAAATTTTTAAAAATTGAAGAGAATTTCGCCCGTATAATGTATATATTTGACAAAAATTCTTGATCTAAACTTTTTTCTTGTTTTCTTAGTTGAAGTGTTTGACATTATGTGTGCTGGATAACTCTCTCAGCCATGGCGAATTCTTAACAGGTGAACTTAATACTACAACACTACAAAAACCACAAGTATTTTGTTTTTGTAAAATCATAGTACATTTTCTCAAAAACATTTGACTGAGGCGAAAAAATTAAATATTAATAATTATTATTTTAAAAAGTTTTGTTTTTAAGGGTTGTTTTTTTTTAAATCCTTTGAAATAAAATCTTTAAGAAATATTATTATTATGGAAAGCAAATGATTCTTTAAAAATTAAATTAATTTTGAAATATTAATTTGTGTATGATGTTGTATAAATTTTATTTAATAATGAGAGTAAACAAAAAAAATTAATTTTAACATCCAATCCTAATTCGCTTGGATAAAACTAAAAAAAAATTATCAGCTGCGCTATCAAGTTCACCTGTTATGAAGTCGCCTTGCTCTCAGCAATACATGCTCATTTTTATTTTTGAATGTTACTGTTCTAAATAAACAACTTAAAATTCTCTTACTTATCTCTCTCTCTCTCTTTATAAAACACATATAAGTAGGTTATATTGGATGGTTCTGAATCAGTGTTCTCCCTTACAAAATTTGGCTAATGCCTAAGCTACAGGCGGAATTTAAGTTATTTGATTTGTTTGATACGTTGGATGTATTGAAAAAGGTGATACACGACCATTGTCGATGGTAGGGTGTTTTTGAAATAAAAACCGCAAACTTAATAAAATAATAAGAGTAGAGTTTTTGATTAATAGAAGCAGGCGCAATTGTTGTTGTGGTATGGTTTAATAAAATGACGTAAAACTTGTCGTTGCCTAATAAAAAGTAATGGGAAATGTTTTGCTGGAAGAAATGTTTGACGTTGAACTTATTAACCACAAATATGTGTACTGTAAGTGCAGTAGCATTTTTTATGGTTTGAGAATAAAATAAAAATAAATATACCATTATGTGATTAATTTGATTTAAAAAATCTAGACCTTGACAAATAAAAACCAATAGGAAATGTATTTATATTTTTTTTAATCAACAAGCTATGTTGGTTTGAGAAAATATAAAACTTACCAAATAAAATAATTACGAAATGAGAAACTAAGTAAATATATTATTTATTGAAAGCACAATTTTTATTTATGAAAAGAAATGAGAGAAACAAAATAAAAATTGTATTTATTAAATGCACAATTTTTACATTTAACTAGATTATAGAAGTTGGTTATATTTCTAGCTTCATTTTCGGCTTGGTTGTTCCATAGTTTATTGTAGTAGCATTGGCAGGTGTCGGGTCCGCATGTATTGTTTTCGTTCGACCAAATACAATCCTCAAAATGTTCACCATGTTTATTTTTTATGGTTTTTAAGTTGCTGACATACTTCAGTTGTGAATGTATGTTGATAAGTTTAGTTTTATCTTCGTCAGAAATTATATTATAGAATGATTTTAAAAATTCGAATATTTCTTTGAGCATCTTGATTGTAGAGGATTACTTTATGCTCATATGAAGTGTTTGTGAATAATCTTTTATATTGATGGTTTTTATATTTATAAGATTAGCTTATCGTTCGGTGAGATATTGCGTTTCAAATTTGTGTTTTTGATTTCTTTCGGGGAAAATATCTCTATCGTCATCAGGATTGTATTGAAAACAGTAAATGTTTAATGTACGATATTTATAGTTACTCTAGTAACCACAGCGTACTCTTATCTCATAGTAGTCATATTTTGGATTGAAATGTCGATATAAAACTTTAGAGCTTTCAATGATACCGCCAATGTTAGTTTCTTTTTTAATTAATTCTTTTCTAAATGCTTCAATTAAATCATCTATAGTAAAATGGTTTTCATTATCACTGTTTCGTGACTGTCGCGTGTAGGAGTCAGTTGTTGTTGTCTTAGTGAAATTGTTCTGTGATGTAGAAGGTTCTAGTTGAACTGATAAATGTATTTCCACATTAAATGTTTGATTTGGAAGTTTCAATTTGAAATTGAGATATCTGTTTGTTTCGCCATCTAATGAAATAGTACTATTATGTTGCTGTTGTTCCTCTTGTTGTTGTCTTTGATATTGTGAATAATAATGTGTATTACAACACCGTGCAGTTTAAATTGTATTAGATTGACTAGGAGTATTTTTAAAAGGTTTAAATCCATAATGGTTTGTATTTAGTGCTCGATTAGTTACTAAAAGTTAAATTATTATTCAATAATCCTTTTATATGTTTGTTTATAATTCTGAAGATTAGTAATTTTTATGTGTTGCAATTTGCGTGATAAGTCTTCCACTCTAACTTTCTCAATTTCACCATTACTAAGAATTCGTTCTTGTTCAATTTCACGATATTCAAAACAACTAATTTTTAAATATTGTGTTTCAAATCTACTGTTATAGGTACAACGAATAGGTATTTCAACATTTTCATATTGAAGATTAAAATGTCGATAAAACGCCTGCTTAGAATCTAAAATTCCACCTATATTCATTTCTTTATCAATGAGTTCTTTGAGAAATGCTTCTATTGCATCATCTACTGTAATTACTTTTTGCGGTTCATCTGTTGTTGTTATTGTTGTGGCTGGTGAATCAGTTGTTGTTGTTAAGTTGTTTTTGTTAAATTTGGTTTAAAATATGTAAAAAAAGGGTTCACTACTATTACTTTTAAAGTTTTCTGCTATGTCAGGTATAGTTGTTGTCAATATTTTTATATAATCTGATTGATATTCACCATCATCATCATTTCCAGTGGTTCACTTTCCTTTAACATTACAAATGATATGTTTATTTTTAGAATCTCACTATTGGGAAGGGTAAAGTTGAAATCAATGCTTTTTGCATTTGATTCAATTTTTGGATATCGGTAATGACATACCAGTGAGTACTCTTAGCACAACTAAAAAACACAATATGATAAACTTCATTGTTTTTTGTTTTATGTGTTGGATGTGTACGCAATTAGGACTAAAGCTGTAATGCTAGAGAAGAGATAAGAGTTTACCTTTTTATACATACCTTAAAACATATTTATAAAATTAAAAATCATTATTTTATTTTTTTTAATACTTAAATTAAAATTATACATATTTACAATATTTTTCTTATTTCGTTTGTAAGAGGTATATATTCAAACATTCTATCGTGTATAATTAAACAATATGCAGATGTATTAGATGGTATGTTCTTTAGTGTTTTTAATTCAATTCGCACATCGATATGTCCAGTTTTAACTGTTTCATTTTGATGAGATACATCTAGGCAATGATTGGTGCAGTTGATTTAAAATTATCTCGTTTTAGTAATGGTTTTGGATCGCGTAAATAATAATTATTTTGAAACTTTGAATACATATCATATAGTAGAGCGAACCGATTTCGTTCAAACTTAAGGTTTAAATCATCGTAAGAATACGTATCTGAGTTGAGATGAAGTTTTACATCAGTTAAATCGCAATGTATAAATTTGTTGTTATTATCGCGAAAAGCTATAAGCAAGAAACGTGGTCCTTCATTTTCACTGGCGAGTTTAACGTTCCATAACACTGTAGTGCTTTCTGGAAGGGAAGGATAATAGTACATATCCCAACTTCTAAATGATATGTTTAGAGGACGCTGGGTGTTGACTGTTTTATACATTTCCAGTTTGTAGGCATCAGCCAGCTGTACATGTGGCATCGTCCTTAGATCGTAGAAGAATCAATTCATATTTAGAATTTACTATTATTTTGTTGAAATCTTCAGCAAATCCGAGTAAAATTTTTAATGGTACGCAAAAATTTAAATATCCACTAATAAGCCAAAGATCGCTAGTATTAGCTGGTGCCCATCCTGCATTTACTAATGCATCACTCTCAGATTGATTTAATGATATATAGTTTTTTATATCTGTTGTTATACAAAGTTGTCGTGTACGATCAATCTCTACACCGTTTAACTCATAACGAATTTCATCGAACAAGTAAGCCATACAGTTGTTTAGAAGTTTAAGTGATGTTGAAACCGTTGAATCTTCCTTTGTAACAAATGTATAAATAAATGTATAAATAGCTTTCACTGGGTAGTACATACAAACCTTGGTTTTGAATTGATATTCGGATTTCATCATTATTCTTAAATCGATAATCGAGTTATCAAATTGTGGTTTATTTAATATGTTAATTAGAATACTCATTCTAATTTTTTCAATAATTATTCTTTAATTTATAGCCCAAATTTTGTAACAACTCTTGATTAAGTTTGCTTAGAGTTTTTCGATTCCTTATTGCTTGATATTTACGATTTTCGATATATGTTGATGTTTGTTGTGTTGATTGATGTTGGTAGCACTGATGACGTTGTATAGGGTGTTTGATTATTTAAGGTGTTTTTATTGTATATAATCATTCCTTCATCGGTTTCAAATGAAGTCTTATAGTAATTTTTTCTCCTCGAAAATTGATAAGATTTCCGTCTTGTAGTAGATTACGCTTACGGGTGCTTCAGGTATTTTATAACCAGGACTGACGTTCAGAGAAAACTGATGGAGAGTGTGTGCAGAAATGTTTCATTAGATGAACTTACATCATTAGGGTTATTTTTATTGTTCTATGATATGTATTATTGTATTTATTTACAAGTTCTTGATATTTGTTTATCCATTTGTATGTTCCTTGGTAGCTAAATTCTTTCCACATCATACCCTTTAATGTTCTATTAAATCGTTCAACAATAGATGCTTTTAGACTACTATATGTTGAATAATGATTAATTTGATGTGACTGCATTAAATGACGAAATCGAATGTTAAAAAAATCTTTTCCATCGTCTGTTTGTAAGTTTTTAGATTTTCGATGATCTTTATCGAAAATACTTTTCATAGCATTCGTTACGAGTTGTGCTGTTTTGTTCTTTACAGCAACAGCCCATGCTTTTTTTTCGAAAACGTGTCTATTATTGTTAGAAGATAACGATATCCATTATTATCTGCTACATAGTTTCCCATTTCAACCAGGTCAGGTTGCCACAAATCATCAATTCCCTTAATTACAACTCGTCTTCTCTTAAAATTTCTTCTCGCTTGTTTATGTAGTTCCACCACTATTTCTCTTTTGTCCACATTAATATCCATTTTGTTTTTATCAATGTTTTTTGTGATGATGTAATGATATAAGTAGGTATTTGCTTTTAGTTCTTTTTGGAATGAATTTCCGTCATCCCACGTCAAATTTGGTTGATAAACAGACCGGTTTCGGCTATGTGCCATCTTCAGTGTTCTCCCAGTAACTAATCGTTTTTTGTGTTGTCCCTTGTCTTTTGTATAGTTTCCTTGTGTACCTAACTTCTTTTCCTCTCTTTCTCTCTTGTTCGTGTCTGCATCTCTCTCGTTCGTATATATTCGTGTGTGGCTGTGATGTAATCCTCTTTTTTTATTAATACAAAAGCAGTTAAAGGAAACACAACGGTATTAATAAAAAAAGAGGATTACATCACAAAAACGGAACAGCTAATAGAGGATACTAAATGCAGGAAAATTAGGAAGGATCCTACGGATGAGTACCAAGCCAAAGTGAAAGAATTAATAAAAAAGGCAACCAAAGTAATAAAACCAAACATAGCACACACGTTAACACTCATGAACCCATCAGCCCCATCTATGATCGCACTACCGAAAATACATAAAATGAACACACCTATGAGACCCATAATTAACTACAAATCAGCTCCAAGTTACAAATTATCGAAATATCTAAAAACAATACTGAAAGATACCTTGAGCCTAAAAAACAAACACACAATAGCCAACACCACGGAATTAGTTACAAAGCTAGATAATGTAGAAATAACGAAAAATAGTAAACTAGTCTCATTTGACGTAAAAGATTTATATCCATCAATTCCAACAACGGAGACAATAAACATTGTACATAAAACACTACTCAACAAAACAGAAAACGTAGAATTTTCCAATCAACTCGTAAACACACTGAAAGCCACACTAGAACAGAATTACTTTAAATTTAACAATAGCATATACAAACAAACTAACGGACTAGGAATGGGAAATCCAACATCAGCAATCCTCATGGAAGTGTTTATGCAAAATCTAGAAGATAAATACGTAGATGATCTAAAAACCAATTTCGGGGTAACATTCTATGCAAGATATGTCGACGATATTATATGTATACTGGAAGGAAATAGAGAAGAACAAGTTCTGGATCTCCTGAATAAGCAACATAAAAGTATTAAATTCTCAATGGAAGTAGAAGAAGACGACAAAATAAATTACCTAGACCTAACAATTAAAGCAAATAAGAGTTTAAATAGAGTTGAATACGAAATATACAGAAAATCAACAGCCACTGACACAATAATACATAATTCATTAAACCATCCTCAACAACACAAGAACGCGGCAATTAGACAATTAGTAACAAGACTTGAACGAATACCACTAACACGGGAGGCCTATAAGAAAGAGTTAAAAACAATATATGACATAGCAGAAAACAATGGATACAAAAAAGAACTAGTAGACAAAATCCGAAATGATATCAAAACAAATAAAGAACGGAACAGAGAACAGGAGCAGGAAAATAGAACTTGGGCTACTTTAACACATATGGGCAAATCAACATACAAACTAGCGAAATTTTAAAAAAAACACAATATTAACACAGCATTCCGAACAAAAAACAATTTGGGTAGAATACTACGAAATAGCACAAACGAAACGGACCCCCTAGATAAGCAAGGAGTTTACAAATTGACTTGCTCATGCAAACATACCTACATCGGACAAACAAGACGGAAAATAAAACAAGATTTCGTGAGCACATAAGAGACTACAACAAGAAACTGAAACAACCAGGAGCAACGCCAGAATCAAATTTCGCGAACCACATATTCAACAACAAATGTACACCAAGACACATCAGACAAACAGTTGAGTTACTGCATTTACAGCACAAAGGACGGCGACTGAACGTATTAGAAAACATGGAAATATACAAACAAAAAACGTTTGACGGAAGAATTATAAACGAACAAATAAACACTGCGTCAGACATAATATTTGAATCGCTAAAACATTTTTACACAAAAGAAAACAATAACCCAAGAAAACCAGACAACACAACAAACGAACAAAACCAAAAAGAGACCCAGAAACGTAGAATCACAGACTACTACCTACACAAAGATAAAACACTTAGCAAATGATCACTCAAATAATAAACTGTAACAGTAAACACAAGAGACTAACAAGAGAAAAATTAAACGAACAAGAAGCAGGTAGATATAGAGCACACAGGAATATATACGAACGAGAGAGAGCCACACACGAATATATACGAACGAGAGAGATGCAGACACGAACAAGAGAGAAAGAGAGGAAAAGAAGTTAGGTACACAAGGAAACTATACAAAAGACAAGGGACAACACAAAAAACAATTAGTTATTGGGAGAACACTTAAGATGGCACATAGCCGAAACCGGTCTGTTTCTCAACCAAATTTGACGTGGGATGACGGAAATTAATTCCAAATTGCATCAAACCCCGTCGGAGGAAAAACACAACTTTTAGTTCTTCTTGTTTTTCATACCGATTGTTCTAAACAGGTAAGTTTCAATGTTATCAAATCTCTGTTCAAGGTTACTTAAATACGCTTTATTTTCTGAATATAATTGTTTATTATTGTCAATAGCTTCCTTAAATACTTTTTAATTTCTTTCAATTAATTAGTGTATTGATTTTTGAGTTCTTCCATTCCAACCCATTTATGTACAAATTCTTCGATGCTACTGAATCTGTTTTCAATATTATTTCTGAATTCCTTATTTTCAATGATTTTTTGACTCTTAATAGTTTTATTAAGAGTATTTGATGTATTTTCAATATGTTTTTGAACGGAAGTATTAATATTTTCTACTTCGTTTTTCAATTTATAAATTCTTGCAGATTGCTTATTAATATCACCAAGGACTTTAGTAATTGAATGATTGATGTTAAGTGTCATTTGTTTCAATTAATTTTGATGATGCATAGAAAGGTTGTCTATATCCGTTCTTAAGCTGTTAATTTTATCAGTTAGTATATCAGATGTTTTCATAATATAGTCTTTCGTAACTGAATTTCTGTTAAGATGTTGCTTAACAGAACTTTCTCCAAATTTATTTATAAAACTCATTTCATTTAATATATTATTTTAGCTTCTCTAAGTTCTTCGATAACCGAAATTATTTCGTTTTTATGATTGTTATGACCGACAGTCTCCGATGAAAGAAGTAAACGTAATCTGTTGACTAATTCATTATGATCATCCCAATATATATAGTTTGGTTTACGATTATCTACTGATTTTAATAACAAACCGCTACCTTTTTTTAAAATATTTTTTTTTCTTTTTGAATACATTTTTAATTATTCGATACTTAAATGCTCTTGTTCCTTTTATTTGTTCATTAGGTTGATAGTGACGCCTATGTACATTTGTTTTTATTAGAATATCTTTATATTGGTTTAGATCAATCTTAGTATAGTGTAAACGTTTCGAATAAAATACTAATTGAAATAATCCAGGAGTCATTTTCCATTTGCTGTTGTCTATTTGGATTGAGTTATCTTCATTGAATATCAGTTTTTTCTTACCGTAACGCCAGCTTCCTTCAGGAAAAATATTGAAACCATAAATCATATCTTAATGTTTATTTTGCATAAGTGTTTCAATATTTTTATAAAGTGATGATTTATGTATATTCTCATCATCGTTGTTAAAACGGATACGTTTTCTGTCATTATTTCATTATGAAGTACTCTAACGTTTCGAGAATATGTGTGTAGTTTTTTTTTTTTGGTAATAATCAAAAACATTATTATCATCATCATTATCAATCGGTTTCCGTTTTAACTTTCTGTCTGCTTTACTTTGTTGAGATTTTTTACTTGTAGTTTTATCATCACTCGATTGATTTAACCATTTTGGTTCTAAACAAGGCTTCACATTTTCTATATAATTATCATCATAATTATTTATTTCATTTAACACTGCTGAGGGAGGTTGTATCGTAGGATTCTATAAAATTGATGGGGCTTTTATAGTACTTCTTTTTCTTCTTCTTAAAAGTTGTGTTCTATTATTAATTTTTTTATTATCTCTTGCTACCGATTCACTTTTATTTACACTCAATTTTTTGTTTTTATTTAAAATTAAATCGTTTATATCGTTTAATGTGATAACTCTTTTTAAAATTTTACTTTATCTTCATTATAATCAACGTTATATTTATAATCACCAAGACACATATCATACTCTTTAACATTAAGTTTTGGCTTATTATTTTCACTCCATTTTCTGTTTTTAGTTGAAACTAAATCGTTTGATGTGATAATTCTTTTTAATAAAAATTCTTTTTAAATTATGTTTTTTTATTCTTTTTAAATTATGTTTTTTTACTTTATGTTCACTATAATCAACATTATATTTATTATCAGCAAGAAACAATTCATCATCATCCTCCTTAACCTCAAGATCTATCTTGGAATTTGTTGTGGTATTATTATATTGTTAATTATGGCAACTCCTCTAAGTACCAATTATATGTATTCGGTATTTTATACTCAGTGACTAAGCATTCATTAATAAAGAGTTTGTTAAACATACAACATGGTGTCAGGTTAATTGCGAACCAAAGTGCAAAATAAAGTTACAAATTTAAAATAAAAGGAGATAAGAAGTCTATACTAAAAAGACAATTAAAAATAATAAAGTATATAAGCTAAAATGTCGGTGAAAGACGCAAAAGAAGCAGAGTCGAAGGAAACGTGTTTTGTATCGAATACAATGGCGTGTTTCAACACTAAGGCCTTGAATGTCGCAGCGGAATGGAAAAAATGGAGTACACAATTTAAAATTTTCTTGTTGGCTTCTAATTTGGATATACAGCCAGACAAGAGAAAGGTCGCACTGTTACTGCATCACATGGGTCCAGACACATTGCAAATTTTTAATTCTTTTAATGAAGATATTGATAAAGTTAAGTATGAAGATTTGCTTAAGAAATTTGAATTGCACTTCATACCAAGAGTTAATTTGGCCATGGAAAGGCATGCGTTTTTTTCACGACATCAGAAAATGGATGAATCAATTGTTCATTACGCAACGGCATTGGAAAATTTAAGTATGTCTTGCGAATTTGGTGCTTTACGTGAAAGTTTGGTAAAGGACATTTTTACATGTGGTTTATCCGAAAATTTTAAAAATATAAAGGAACGCCTGTTAAGTGAAAATGTCATGGAATGGAAAAAAGCTTTAGAAATAGCAAAAAGCATTGAAATGGCAAGGGAAAATTTAGCCAGTATTCAAAATGGCGAACTAAATGATCCAATAGTAGCAGCTTTACAACGCGAGAAGAAGAATTATTTTCAAAAACAACAACACCAACAACAACACCAAACTTTTGCTGACTGTAAAAAATGCGGGCAAAAGCATAAATATAAATGTCCAGCAGAGGGCGCTGTTTGTAACGCATGTGGAAAGAAAAACCATTATGCCAAAATGTGTTTCACGAGAGGTAACGCAAATAAACAAAACTATAAATACGTAAAAAACATCTATGAAGACGACGGTTCTGAAGAGGAATTCCTGTTTGTTGGGTCAGTCAGCCAAGATCAACACCAATCCAACGTATGGAATATTGATGTAGAAGTAAAAGGAAAACATATAGTTTGCCAAGTGGACACTGGAGCTCAAACCAATTTGATGTCGATAAGTACTTTTAAAACTTTAGGTATCACTATGGTAGATAATAAAATTTTTAATAATGTAGTTACTTTTAGTGGTGAAAAGCTACCAGTAGTGGGTAGAGTTTTTACTGAAATTCTCTATCATAATGTTTTATATCCTATTTCTTTTTATATATTAAATATGAAATGTAATAATGTCATTGGTCTACAAATGGCTAAAATAATGAATTTAATTAAAGAAGTCCACACAATTGGTTGTGAGACAATTTTGGAAAAATATTCAGATATGTTTCATGGTTTGGGTCAGCTTAAGGAAAAATGTCATATACAACTTATTGAAAATAGTCAGCCTGTAATTGACCCCCCACGTAGGGTACCGTTTAGCCTTCATCAGCCGCTAAAGGATGAAATTGAGAGAATGATCAAACTGAGAGTTATAACTGAGGTAAAAGAACCGACGGATTGGGTGAACTCCATAGTTCTAGTTACAAAATCGAATGGTAGTTTGAGACTTTGCCTTGATCCACGTAATTTGAATAAGGCAATAAAGAGACCTAGGTTTGATTTTCCAACAATTGATGAGTGTAAATCGCGAATGAGTGGTTCGAAGGTTTTTAGTTTGTTAGATGCCAATTCGGGTTTCTGGATGGTTCAGCTTGATGAGGAATCGTCTAAGCTATGTACGTTTAACACCCCCTTTGGGAGATACAGATTTTTACGCTTACCTTTCGGTATTAGTTCAGCCCCTGAAATATTTCATGCTGAGATGATAAAACTTTTCGGAGATATTCCGGGTTTAGTAATTTACATGGACGATTTCTTAATTCATGCACCAAATGTAAGTAAGCACAATGAAATTTTAAATCAAGTATTAGAGCGTGGTAGGATAGTGGGTCTAAAATTTAATCGTACAAAGTCAGTAATACTCAAAACGGAGGTAAAGTTTATTGGCCATATTTTTAGTGAACATGGTGTGAGACCTGATAAGGAGAGAGTAGAATCTATTGTGTCTATGCCAGTACCAACGAATAAACAGGAACTACAACGTTTTTTGGGTATGGTTAATTATTTAGGATCGTTTATTGATAACCTGTCAGCAAAGAATAAACACTTAAGAGATCTTTTGAAGAATGATACGGTTTGGAGTTGGAATAGAGAGCAACAAGTTGAATTTGAGAATTTGAAAAACATAATTACAAAGGCACCAGTTTTAACATTTTATAATACTGATAAACCTTTGACGTTATCAGTTGATGCGTCGAAATTTGCAGTGGGGGCAGTTATTATGCATGGGAAAAATCCTGTAGCATATGCATCTGCATCTTTAACTGATAGCCAAATTAACTATGCACAAATAGAAAAAGAATTGTTTGCAATTTTGTTTGGGTGTACACGTTTTCACCAATATATTTATGGAAGAAATGTCATGGTCGAAACTGACCACAAACCATTGGTTGCATTGTTTAGTAAGCCTTTGTATAATATTCCTACTCGTCTTCAAAGGATCATGCTACGTTTATTATCATATAATTTAACGGTTATTTATAAACCAGGAAAAGATTTGTTTATAGCAGATACTTTGTCTAGAGCGCCACTTAAGGAAAGAGTTCTGTCTGATTTTGACAGGGACATTGATTTACAATGTAATTCATTAATCTGTCAGGTTGCACTGCCAACTAGAGATATTGAGAACATTAGAAATGAGGTACAAAACGATGAAGTTTTTCAGAAAATTATAAATTTTTTAAGAAATGGATGGCCAGATGATAAAAAGCAGATAGATGCAGAAGTTAAGATATATTATCCGATTAAAGATGAACTAAGCGAGGTGGATGGAATTTTATTTAAGAATAAGCGTATTGTAATACCAAAAATTCTGAGATCGAAAATGTTATTAGTTATACATGAAGGACACATGGGCATCAATGGCTGTCAAAATTTAGCTAGAAGTTCTGTATATTGGCCTAATATAAACAGTGATATTTATAATATGGTATCAAAGTGTGAAACTTGTTTAAAGTATAGAAATGCTAATCCTAAGGAGCAATTAGAAAGTCATGAAATTTGTAAGATACCTTGGTACAAAGTAGGATGCGATTTGTTTGAATTCGACAGAAAAATATACTTAATAGTCGTGGATTATTATTCAAAATATTTTGAAGTGGAATTGTTAAGTTCAGGCTACCCTTCTGTACAGGTTATTACGAAATTAAAATCAATTTTCGCCAGGCATGGTATTCCTACTATTGTACTGTCCGATAACGGGCCTCCTTTTAATTCAAAGGAATTTAGACAATTTTGTATCAATTGGGGTATTGACAATATAACATCCAGTCCTTATTTAGCTAGATCTAATGGCCTTGCAGAGAGATCAATTCAGACAATAAAAAACATATTACATAAGAGTAAAGAATCTGGAACTGATCCATACATATCTTTCTTGCAACATCGGACAACATCCAAGAATAATTTTCCAAGTCCTGCGGAACTGTTAATGAGCAGAAAATTGCGGACAAAATTACCTTCTGTTTCGGATCACTTAAAACCTAAAATGATCAATTCAAAACAACTTGAGGATATATTCGAACAAAAACAAATGAAATCTTCTCAAAATTATAATAAAAATTCGAAAAAATTAAAGCCTGTGGAAGTAGGTGAGAGTATATTTTTCAAAAGAAATCCAACATCGGTATGGTTCAAGGGTGAAATTGTTGGTAAATGTAGGGAACCAAGATCATTTTTAATAAAGGATGAAAATTGTGTAGTTTATAGAAGGAATAGGCAGCATATAATGAAGCCGCAAAGTCTAACTAATTTGGGTTTTAAGACAAAGGAAACCCAAAATGTGAAACATAATGAAAATGTACATTATAAAGATAATGAAAATGTTTATTATAAAACAGGTGAAGAAAATCCTAATGATAATTCTGAAATAAATAATGAAAATTTGAATATGAGTAGTAGAGATGAAAATACACATATTGGTAACGATAATATTGTAGAAAGTGAAATTAATGCTAATTGTAATAGTGAATATGCATATACAAGATCAAAATATGGAAGAAAAATAACACCGCCGAATAGGCTAAATTTGTAAAAATATTTTTAAGCATTTAAAATTATAACTTGTGATATTTTATAATTTATTTATATTATGTTTATTAAATGTTATATTTATTAAATATTATATTTAGTAAATGTTACATTTATTAAGTAGTAATATTCATATTATATTTATAAACGGAGGATGTTGTGGTATTATTATATTGTTAATTATGGCAACTCCTCTAAGTACCAATTATATGTATTCGGTATTTTATACTCAGTGACTAAGCATTCATTAATAAAGAGTTTGTTAAACATACAACAGAATTAACTAAAAATGTAGGTTTTAGTGGTGATGGTGTTGCTTTTTTTGAAGGTTTTGAAACTGATATATTATAATTTCCTTCATCTTTATCATATCTTCCATCTTCATAATCAAACTTTTGAACTAATTGTTTTAATGGATTTGTAATTGGTTTAAAAGTATCTTCCAATATATTTATTCTATCAATATCATTGAATTTGATATTCTTTAATTTTTCTTTTAAAATTGCTCTTGTATTGTTATATTTGTTGAACAATTGAAACACGCGTTTTTATTTTTAATCTATTTTTATTACTAGACAACTTACAACTGACTGTTGAAAAGCAACATCACAATAATCGTTATAATGTGTAGTGCTGCCATACTGTTAACTTTTACAATGGGACATAACAATCTCCCACGCTTATTTGAAATTAATTAAATGTTATTATGTTTATTAAATGAGGAGCACAATTATTTTGAAAATATATGACATCAATTAAAAATTGAGGATGTAAGTATAATTACTCTAATGTGTAATCTCTTAAATACGTAGGTCGATTCCGTGTTCGTTCTGATCTACGAATAATTTGTTCTTGAGGTTCATCAGGCATCTCTTGGCTTCTCGGCAATTCATCTGCTTGAATTTCTGACTCATGTTCATTTTGAAGAATTGTTGCTTCGAACCTATGTTGACTATAAAGATAATTATTTTGAGTAGAAGTTCCCCTTTCAATTTCTGGGGGAAAATGAACTTTACGTTGTTGAACCTTGGTTGATTTTATTTGATTGATATGACGTTTTAGTGCATACCCGTCGTCGAGTTTTACCATATAATGAAGTAGACCCAATCTATTTGTAACGGTACCAGTCTTGCAAACTGTTTTATTGTTTCGTATGTGCAAAACTTGCACCCTTTCTCCCACGCTTATTTGACGCACTCCTGGAATGGGTGTTGTAGGTTTGAATTTGATAGGTGGTTTCAATGCATCAAGCCGGATTCGAATACGTCTATTGAAATACAATTCTGCTGGACTTTTCCCAGAGCTGAGTGGTGTTGCGCGGTACCTTTGCATGACTTCATTTATTTTCTTTTGAAGCGACCCTGGTTCTGCTGACATCGCTTTCAATTTCCGCTTAAGTGTTTGAACGTTGCGTTCTGCCAACCCATTTGTGCTAGGATGTCCTGGAGCTATAAGTTTTTGAAAAATTGCGTTTTTTTTGCAGAATGTTCTGAATTGTTCACTCGTAAAGATGGTCGCATTATCGGATACCATTATTACAGGAAACCCATGTGTAGAAAAAATATCGGAGAGAAGATTAATAGACGTTTGCGTTGTAGGAGCGTCTCTTATGATTCGCACTTCTGCCCATCTAGATTTTGCATCAACGACAATTAGAAAAAAATGATCTTGAAAAGGGCCCGCATAATCAATGTGTATTCTTTCCCAGTTTTCAGCCGGTTCTTCCCATTGATGGAGTGGTGCTTTTGCAGGTTTTGACTGGACTTGAACACATGCTTCACATGACCTTACCATCCTCTCAATGTCTCGATCGATGCCCTTCCAAAAACAATATCTTCTGGCTTGCTGCTTCATTCGTGTTATTCCAGGATGAGTATGATGAAGTTCTTGCAGAATTTGTGGTTGTAATTTTGTTGGAATCAAAACTCTTTGACCCTTGAAGATTATGCCGTTGTTGAGTGTATAAAAGTCTTCATTTTCATCAGTGTTAAGTAATTTTGACATAAGTGTAGAAAGATTTGGATCCTTTGCTGTTTCTGATGCTAATACTTCAGCGTTTATGAATTCGTTTGAAATTTCGAAAATTGATAAAAAGCACAGTTCATTAACCTCTTCGTTAATGATTTTGTCAGTCGACGGTTTTTCAACTAACTGTGTTGCCCGAGAAAGACAGTCAACATTGGTGTGTTCTGCCCCTTTCTTGTATATTATCTCGTAGTTGAAACTTGACAAAAATTCAGCGTAACGTAACAATCTAGCCGATGTCATTGCAGGCATTTTGATGTGTTGGTGGAAAATTCGTGTTAGTGGACGATTATCCGTGACGAGTTGAAATGACCTACCGTAGAGGTACATAAAAAATGATTTATTGTAAAAATAATTGCTAAGGCTTCACGGTCTAGTTGACTATAATTTCTTTCCGCAGATGTTAAAGACCTGGATGCAAAAGCGACAGGATGTTCGATACCATTTACCATGTGTGAAAGCACTCCTGCAACTCCCGTAGGGCTTGCATCACATGCTACGATTACTTGTAGTTCAGGATCAAAAGGTACTAAAACCTTATCGCTAGAGATAATGTTTTTAAGCTTTAAAAATGCTGATTCACAATCAGAAGACCAATAAAACTTCCTTTGTTTTTGAAGTAGTTGACGTAATGGAAACGTGATTGTAGATAATTTTGGAATGAATCGGGAGTAGTACGTTACCATCCCTAAAAATCTTCTAACGTCGTCCGCTGTCGCTGGACGTGGCATGTTAGCAATTGCCTGTATTTTGGCTGGTGATTTTGAAATTTTGTTATATTGTACAATGTGACCCAGATATTCGATTTGAGTCTGAAAAAATGAACACTTACTTTGATTTAGATGTAAATCGTGTTTTTCTAGTCGTTTTAGGCATTCAATTAAGTTGGTTTTGCATTCCTCTTCTGTTGCTCCATGCACGATTATATCGTCAAAATATGACATGGTGTTTGTTAAGCCGGATAGTATTTGTTCTATTATACGATTAAATTCTGAAGGTGCCGTTTTTATTCCAAATGAGAGTCGATTTACTGTGTATGTGCCCCGATGGGTAGTAATGGTTTGAATATCTTTTGATTCTTTACTAACTCGCAGATGCAAATATGCCTTATATAAGTCAAGGCGACAAAAATACTTTGACCCTTTGAGGTTGTTTAAAATTTCATCAATACGGCGTATTGGATAATTTTAAGATACGAGTTGTGGGTTTACGCCGACTTTGTAATCGACGCAAAGTCGTACTCCACCATCAGCCTTTGGAATAATTACAAGGGGAGATCCCCAGTCACTCCTTTCAATTTCGGAAATAATTCCTGAGGACTCCAAATCGTTAAGCTCCTTTTCGACACGATCGCGGAGAGCGTATGGAACTTCTCGTTCTTTGTAGAAGACAGGTTTGGCATCCTTGCGTAGTTGCAGCGTAATTTCGAAATTTGGCACACACCCCACTTTTTGGGTAAATACTTTTTGAAACTTGTTGACAATATCTGTAATTGAATTTAAATTATTTATTTGATTAAAATGTTTACACGTAGATTGTCCACTTGTTGAAGGTTGACGTTTAGATGCCGTATCCAAATTCGTCCCAAAAGAGCGTCATCGGCAATTGTTATATTTTACCTCGACTTTTACTTTACCGTCAGGCATTACAATGTTTTTTGTATACGAACGAAATGCTATCGAAGAAGGTTGTAGATCTTCTTTTATGTTGAGTTTTTGAAATTCATCCCGGGGGATTAAGGTATACCCTACGCCAGAGTCCACTTCGAACTTTTGAGGCCGCCCTTCTATTTGAACGGTTATGTAATATTTGTCGACATCTTTTTTCCGATTGTCGTTTTGATTGTTGTGAATATCTACAATTTGATTTATTCCATATACCTGGTAGACTGTATCTTCATCATCATAATTTTTAAAAGTTGAGTTGTTGTTGTTTGACGAATTCATTATCGTTTTTAGACATACTTGTTGAACATGCCCTGTTTTACCACACGATTTGCATTTGAGGTTATGTTTGTTCGTGCGGCATTCTTTAGTTTTGTGATTGTCTCTGCCACACCTAATACATAAATTTCCAATACCCAATTTGTTGTAATTTAATTTTGATTTTGAACGCATTGCTTGTCTTGAAGAGGAACGATTTCTTGACCGGTTCCTACGGCGATTTGTATCTGTTGACCTGGAATGTATTTTGTTGACATCATTCATGCTGTTTGGTTGTTTTAAATTGAGTTCACGGCTGTCAATTTTAGATGCTTCCAGAGATAACGCTTTTTGAACAATTTTATCAAAATCTGACTCCTCAGATTGAAGGAGTTGTTCACGGATTGTGTTATCTTTGATTCCTCTAATAAATTGAGCACGAAGAAAAATTTTGGAAATGTCGGCTGCGCATTGACATGCTGATACAAATGCACACTCGTTTATGTCACGCCGGAGTGAAGCCACATAATCGGCCACCGTCTGCTCCTCGCTTTGATATGTGGAAAGAAAACGATGCTGGATAACCAATATGTTTTTCTTGGGGCACAAATGTGTCTCCAATTTTTTTACTAACTCATCGTAATCCACCTCTGTAATACTCTTGGGGGCAATCAAAGACACTAGCAATCTGAAATGTGTAGATCCAATGGAATTCACAAGCATTTGATGGCATAACGTTTTATTTGCAAAAACGCCCTTCATTACTAGGTAGTTTTCAAACCTCTGATGATACAATTTAAAATTTTCCTTATTATCATCGAAATTCTCGAATGGCAGTAACATAACCTGTAATGGCGGCTGCTGCTGTTGTGTTTGCTGACTTGCATTTACCTGCTGCAGCAAATCACGTTGACTTTTGTTGAAAACTTGTAACAATTGTTTAAATTGTTCATCGTTCATGATGTATTTTATTTTTTTTCTTCCTTTTTTATTGAATTTTAGCTGATTTTCACTCGTCGCCAATTATTATAACTTTGTATTGTTATATTTGTTGAACAATTGAAACACGCGTTTTTATTTTTAATCTATTTTTATTACTAGACAACTTACAACTGACTGTTGAAAAGCAACATCACAATAATCGTTATAATGTGTAGTGCTGCCATACTGTTAACTTTTACAATGGGACATAACACTTAACAATATCGTTTAAAACTTTTTTAGTATTCATATTGATCTGCTTTACATCTGCTAACGATATGCTTTACTTCTGCTAACTTTCTGCTGTACATCTGCTAACGATCTGCTGCTTTATATTGTTTCTCAAATTTGTATAAAATTGTCAAACCCTTTCCGATATCGTCCTTCTTTTATTAAATCATCCTTACTTATAACAAGAAAACCATATTTTTCTTTCCAACACTCACTACAGAGCTCTACAAACTTTTTCAACGACATATCACCGATAACATGATCGTTAAATATGTGTTTTAGATTTATTTCATCCTGCTTAAATGTTATAATCATGTTTGCATTATCACGTATTAGATGTTTATTAATTTTGGTATATGTTTGACATAGATAAAAACAATCAATATATTTATGTCTACCCATACAAAAGTAGTCTCTTATTGTATTTTGTTTTTCACAGATCACATCATCAAATATAATTATGGAATGTGGATATGCTTTAGCTGGACTTCGAACATTTTCATTTTCCGAAGTAAAAAGTTTAATTTCCTTTAACTGTTTAACTAGTTTTTTTAAATAACAATATTTTGGTTGATATAATGACTTTGAATTCGGTAATAATGTGTTGTGTACAGTTTTAGTTTTTCTTTCCATTAATTCATCAATATTCCTTATAACAATTCGTTTTTTCTGTTTAATTAAAGGCATAATGATTGACTGATTGTAACTAATAGAATAATTATATATATTAACATTTATATAGAAAATCATCTTCATTTGAAGTACTTGTGCTAATACTATAACATGTATTAAAATATATCAAAAATGTATATAAACAATATTTAAAGTAATAACTTAAAACAGTCTAAAATTGAAAGAGGATTCGTAAACAACATTATAAATAAATTGCCTATAGAGCTACATTTACCTGGATATCAGTTTTGTGGACCTGGTACTAAACTTGGAAAACGTTTAGCAAGAGGTGAAAGAGGCATTAATTTATTGGATGCAGCTTGTAGAGAACATTGGCTTGGCAACCAGTGAAATCGTCAGATAGCTATTTAAAAGAACGAGCTAACGCTTGGTTTGTAACTAAAGCGATGAAAACAAAAGTGAAATTTGGTTTAGGTATTAAAAATAACTCAAAGACTGGTAAAAATAAAAGAAAGAGACGAAGGGGAAATGGGAAGAAGAAGAAATGTTATAAAAAATTTTTTACATCAACTCTAAAAAAATACATTGAAACTATTAAAAAAAGAAAAACCCTATAATATTACTGATGCAGTTAAAATAGCTCAAAAAGTAGTTCATTCTAACCTAAAAGGGAAAAGGAGATCAAACATTGTTATACCGAGAGTTATACCAGTACCAAAAATTGGTGGATCTCTTCCACTTGTTCCAATTTTTACAGCATTATCAGCACTTGGAGGCTTAGCAACTGGTGGATCCGCCATTGTTAAATCAGTAAATGATATTAAAAATTGTAAAGAACAATTGTCTGAAGCTTCGTGTCACAACAGATACATGGAATCAATTGCAATGGGGAAAGGATTATATCTCAAACCATATAAAACTGGATATGGTCTCTATTATAATCTAGCTCCAAAAGACTTTTAAGATATCTACCTAATCGTCCGCTAACAGACTTAGATTTGAATAAATATGGTAAACAACTTCAACATTTTAGAGCTGTTTTTATGCGTGACAACTTACCTAAAAAACCTATAGCACAAGAAAGTGGTATTGTTTATTTGGACAATTGAAATGGTCCTGGAACACATTGGGTAGCATATTATAAAAATCGCAACAATAAAGAATACTTTGATAGCTTTGGAGACTTACAACCACCATTACAAATCATCAACTATTTAAAACCACCCATTGAATATCATTATGAACAAAAACAAAAATTCAATACAGTTAATTGTGGGCAGTTGTGTTTAAAATTTATATTTAATAAATACAATTTAAAATAAAATGAACAAAATGCGTTTTTATACCCTTCACCAAAAAATTTGGAAAGGGTTTGTCATTCCGTATGTAATTTCTTCATTATTCATTTAAGACCCCATAAAGTATATATATTCTGGATCCTTATAGATAGGAAAGTCGAATGAGCGATGTCCGTCTGTTCGTCTGCTACATTTTGGTGTAGTTAGAAATAAGGCCAAAACACAACATAGAGAAATTTTATACCATTCTCTTGGAATTTTTCATAAATTTGTTCGGTTTGAAAATAACAAAACTCGGTCCAATAATTAATGAGATATAGCCAAAAGACTTTTTTTGTTATATTTCCTATTCTGTTGTTTTTTTATGACCCCAACTGTCCTACGGTCAATTTTATGAAGCAAATCTCTTGTATGGAGTTCTACGAAGGTTTAGACTGAAAATAATTGCAGTCCACTAAAATATGAGCAAAAAAAAATGGCATTCGAAATAATTTTACTGTTAAAAATTATTTGAAAAAGTTGCGTGGGGATTCAATCACACAACCTACTGGTTGGTAGTCACAACCGCTTCTTGTACACCACAGAGCAATTGTATTTTTCATAGTAGTTTACGCGTTTAAGAATAAAATATATCTTATTTATTATAAAATACTAAAATTTCAAATTCTTGATGGAATTTGGTGTGGTTGTTGTAAATGTTCCCTTTTTGTCACACATATATCACATACATACATACTGAAATGCGTTCATGGGCACATGTACACATTGTATATTTAAACAATCGAAAAGCAATGATTTGTTGTTTTGTTTTTGCTTGTTTCTTTAAACTTATTTTTGTACGTTTATTAGTATAATATTATGCATGCATATTACAGTATTTTTTATCGCTTACTTTTTCTTTTCGTATATAAATAACCATAATTATTTTTTTATATTATTTATATTAAAGAAATGTAATGGATCGTCAAGACACTATGTACAAGTAGATATACAAATTCAATGAAATTGAATTTTAGTTTTGTTTTAAAAATGTATTAATTTTTCATTTTTTATGACTATTTGTGATTTCAGAAGAAAGGTAAAATTTATGCTTATATCCTGTTTTATACTTGTGTAATTTTAATTATTTTCTATATTCAGGTGCAGAGCGTATTTGTATTTGAACAATGTGATAAAAAATTTCTTGAAAATTAAAATGTTGTTTGGATACTTAGTAACACATAACAAAGCAGAAAAATTTCTTCCTGGCTAGAATTTGATAAGAAATGTTTCTTTCATTCTGTAACATCAGTGAGTTAATCTTCAAAAGCGCTTCAATTAGTTGCCATTTTTCTATAAAATAAAAACAAAGTTTGATGTAAGAATTTAATTTTATATCAAGCTCCAAAATGTAATTAGCAAAGAAACTAAAAAATTGAAAACCCCGCGAAAATAGCGCATATTCTAAGAATTGCAACTGCAATATTGGAAATTATTCCCAAAATTTATTTTGAAAAAATCATATAATTGGCAATTGGTAGCCAAAAATCTTGAGAAAATCTCTAAAATGCCAAAAATTCTTAAAAATATGCGAACATCAGGAAAATTGTATGATTTAATATTGATTAAAAAAACAGCAACATTATAGAGTAAAAAAACTTAAAAAATATCATTTCCATTGTGAATATTAAACTTTTATTAAAAACTATTTTGTATTTGGATTTAAATTTAAAATGCAAATACCTACGTTCCACAAATTTATATTTAGCTTCTAGATTGCATTATCCAATTGAATAATTTAATGTGGGCTTAATTAAAATGTATTTTAAGAATAGTTCGCAATTCATCAAATATTTTTCAAACAATCAGTTCCTATCATATACATACATATGAACTTTGGATTTTTAGATCGGAATATTTGGGGAAAATTTCCAAAACATTTGTAAAACGTAGCGATAATAGTTCAACATATACAAAATTATAAGTTAAGATCTTGGAGATAAAAAATTGATTTCTTCATATTCATATAAAATTACCTGGTCTTACTTAAATTAAAAAAACCTAAAAAATCACCGTTTTGCGGAATATCGCATTGTCGATAGCACGCACTATGGAATTGGACACGGATTAATGGTAAAATATTACGAAAATAAGCGGAATTATGGGTTGGATTTGAGAGCGAAAAGCTTTCTGTTTTCGATTTGATAGTAATTTTTCATATTAAGATCTCTGTCTTACTTAGTAAACGCAGATTTAAATAAAAAATGTTTTTAATTAAATCCATCTGTTTTCTTAGCAGGCGAAATATGAATTGCCGAATTCGTATTTGTTAAGTCAATTGTGGTTGAAATTCCATTGTGTTTCTATATCAGAAATATACAGGTTATATTGAACCAAAACCTTTATCGTCTGGTCCAACCGCAATACCGATAAGTAAATGGAAAAGTTAACAAAATTTTAAAAAGACAACTATCAGAATACCACTAGTTTACATACAAACACACGAACATCATACGAGTTTTAAAGAAAAATTAAATTAAAATAATGAATTAAAATATGTTGTTATATTTTATAATTTTCAATTTTTTCTTACACCGTCAAGTTATTTTTATTTTTGGTGTTACTATTATACCAAATAAAAACGTCGACAACTTACTGAATTCATTATATAATTATTTTATCACTACAAAATCCTATCTGATAACATATTGGATATTTTTGAAAAATAATCCTTTTATCGTTCGTAAAATTGGAAAAAGTGCAAAAATTAAAAAAAAATATTATAAATGAGATTGTGCCTGGTTTTTTAAATAAATTGTGGAACAAACTTTTTCACATAAAAAGTAAAAGTAATAAAAACAACTAAAATGTATCGAAAATTCTAAAAAAATAGCATTGTGTTGTGTTCAGGATTCGAAACCATGCCACCGGGTACGGTTTCAAGTCCTGACGAACCATTTATTGATTAATTTTTTTTCAATTTTTGATACATTTTAGTTATTTTTATTACTTTTACTTTTTTTTTTAAAGTTCGTTTTTTAAAGAATTTATGATAGCTTTAAATTATTTTCAATATGAAGATAATATTGAAACATTTTAATCATTAGACTAACAGATTTATGTAATAGTTGGCGATTTTTTAAATAAATTTTGGGAGAATTTCTTCATTATTAAATCTTTTCTTACGTTTCAAATCATTTCTTTGTATAGTCGAAGACCACTGGCTTTTTGATAAAGACGTTGAAACACTTCTTGGATGTGTGAAAAATTATATATGTGCTAATAAGGGGATGCTAATATTTTTATAATGCACTCTAGGCAAGAAAGTGTAACAAATTTGTTACGAAATTCATAATTTATGGCTGACTTCATAAACGCAGTTTGCAAAGCAACACGAGAATACCTTGTAAACTCATGCTTCCAGTGTTGCTTTAAAGACTGTGTTTATGAAATCAGCCTATACTATGAAATAGAGATTAGAACCAATAATGCGTGATCGTGATTAATTTGGTGAGTGGCAATTTTTTTTGCTTTTATGTATTTTTTCCATTTAAATTATTTTTTTTCGTATTTCGTGGGCGCGAATTTTCGTGATTGTGACTTCTTTCGTCACTCCATACTATGGTTGTCTCATTGTCTTACCATATACAGCGTTGTTTAGTAATTTAAAAAAGTTCCGTTCCAATGTGTTTTTAGCTAAAGTTCTATGGTAATTATTTAAATCGATATATTTTTTCAACCAATTCGACTGATTAAGATTGAAGAATTCTATGAATTTTCTTTAAAATCAACCCATGTTGAAGACATTGTTGAAGATTGCGATAATGTATAACATAATCGGTTTTACTATTTAAATTTGATATCAGTTTACGCTGTTTCATGCTTTCAAATTTCTGGTTTTCTGAACAAAATGGAAAGTCATTATGATTGTCTACTTCCAATATGTAACCAAATTCGGAATCTTCCTCTACACTATTTACATTAAAATTATCACAATCTTCCAGCCACTTGAAATTGTTAATGGGAAGGTATTGAGACATGGCATAACCATACAAATTATTTACATCTAAATATATTAGATAATTTGACTCTTTTGTAGAGTCATAATCACTAATATATTTATTATTGGCTATAGAGTGTCGTTTACTACACTGAACATTGCATCCCAAGAAAAGCCCGGAGTAGTAAAATATTGGCAAGGATCTAAATTGTAAATGTTTTTACAAACTTTACGAAAATTTTCAAATACATCACAAAGCAGTAAAATATCTACTTTTAAATATAATAAAAGATAGTCTAATAGTTTAGTACATTTGAATGTATCCCAAACATTTTTAGCATGTTCGTAATCATCTACACTACACGACTCATTAGTAAGTTTTTTAAAGAAACTTGAACGGGCTGGTAGTTGTGTTTCTTCGAGACGATTCACTGAATCTAAGTAATCATATTTAAAGACACCTTTACGTTTTATTAAATTGAACTCATTAGAATTTTGGTAAGCTGATTTTACTGTTAGCAAATCGTCATCGGACAAGTATCCCGCTAATTTTTCTAAGCTTGATGGCATAAGCCGACAGGAATCTAGAAAACGTAATTCTATCGTATTTTGTTCATTTACATGAATTCTTTTGGATATAGAAACATATAACTCCTTATTCAAGGGAATAACATTTGTATGACCTTCTATAGATGAAAGATCCCTTATAAACAAATGACAATCATATGAAGAAAGGTTATGAAAAATGAATGAATGAATTTCGCGATTTGGTATTCTAAGTTACATTTGCTATGCGCCGGGCCTCTATATTCATCCATTAAATGACAATGATCAGCCACTCGATCTTCAACAGATACATTTTTTTTACATATGTGACAAATGGGATCCTGGTTTTGTCTTATTTGTTGATGTGGTGATAAGGAATTCATTGGTTTAACTATACTTAAATAATTACTATATATATCTAAACAATCTTGAACTAAATTATCAAAAAAATGTTTTGGTGCGTTATCACCACTATATATTCTAAACATATCTATACTAGCATTAAACGAACATTTTACATAATAACTATAGGCAAATGGTATGTGCTTTTGTATGGATTTTAGATTAACTGAATTTTGCATATTTACTGATTCTAGAATGCATTCAAAATCAGCGTACACCACGAAAGGTACATCCATTTGCTTTTTTATACTCTTAAAAGTTACTAAGTTATTTTCTGGTGTAGGTAACGTAGTAACGATCTTTTTGCAATGTTTCTTGTGATTTCTTAAAGACGTCTCAGTACGGAAATGAATCAAACAAGTATTGCAATATAGACCCTATTTTCTCTCTTTGTTGTTTGTCTTCTTATCAATCTAAAATTACACAAAAAAGTAGAATAATTTCTTTTGATTCTTTTTTTTAATATAATATAAATACCTTGAAAGACTTTTAATCCAAACGTAGTGGAATCTTTCCCCTTCTTGTAAAAGTAATAGGTTAATGTGATTAACTTTCTCTTCTGTTGTAAAGTATTATGGACCCACTATATTATCACCATCTATGCCAAACACGTTTATACTTATTTCAGGATTGCTGGCTTCAAAGACTCTAATTTGATTAACTGATATCGGAAAGTCTAAGCTTTTAAAATTTAACACAATATTATTTTCTAGTGTTATAATTTCATCTTTTATGTTGTCAACTTTGTAGGATGTCGATCTTTTTGAATTAATTTCAGTTGGACATAGTGCCGATATTATTGCCCACTTGAAACAGTACTCACCTTTATTTTGCACATTGACGGACGCATGCTTTCTCTGTATTGTTGGTGGTAAAGGAATATACTGAGAACCTTTGATACATTTGTATTTATTAATGTTAATTTCTAAACGCAATATTCCAATTAATGCCCAACCGCTATCACGCTCCTGAAATTCACTCATCTTTTTAATAATGATATCACATTGATTATTGTAAACGTTAACAATATAATCTCTTGTCGAAGATGTGCTAAGAATAGTCATTTTAGTTTGATGAGACTTTACTTGGATGGTGCATGAATCGTCTTCTGCCTTAACCAACACATATTCACTAAATAGTTCAATATTAAATTTTATGTTTAAACGTTTTTGAATCTCATCATTTAACAAATCAATTACTTTGTCTCTAATTGCAATAAAAAAAAATTTCAGGTATTAAATCGGTTTTGTTTTTATTTTCAATTAAATATGAAACAATACGATTGTTAAATACTGATTTTATACACTTATCGTCATCATTATTCACTTTTTCAACACAGTTTAGTTTATGCTCATTTGTCCTTTTATGATAATGCAAATTTGTTTTCTGAATAGAATTTCTACACTCTTTGCAGTAGATATTGTTTTCGTTATTGCTATCGCCTCTTATACAGTGGAACGAAGAAGTTGGCTTTTCACTATCATGATGCAATCGGATATGTTTTCTAAGTGATGAATTTAAATTACATTTTTTGTGACATATCTCACAAATAAAGTTTGCCATTTTTACTTTTTTTGGTATTTTAAACAAATTCTTTGAATAATGTTTTAAACAAGAATGAGCTTGGGTTCCGAGAATGAACGTATTTAAACCCTAAGTTGTAGGTGAGGTGAGCTCTAGTTGGCGGTGGTAACCTTACATAAGTCATATTATTATCAAAAGATTTCAAGCTCACAACTATTTAATTTAAAAAATAAAATAAAAAATATCCAAATAAGTCTTGTTTATATTTACGTCATTGTGTAAATGTTATTCAAAACCACAAATATTTAATTAAAAAACACATATTTACGTAAACTGTCACATGTATTAAAATTATTGAAACCACATACTATCTCCTCTCCTCTAATGTATTTACATCTCTTCTCCATCAAGTTTTGATATAAATATACCCGATTTTGTAATAAATGGATTCATTCTTAGTCTGAGATTGGTGATTATATATAACAATAACAAAATAAACAAAATCAAGAATACAATTGAAATTTTAAACAATATTCAAAAACTATACTATCACTGAGAGACTTTCCGCTGTGTGAGGCTTTGGAAATCAAACCATGTGAAAGGATGCTTACATTATATGGACTGCGAATAATGTTAGAGCTAGAGAACCATATTGTTTTTTTACCTGAAAAATATACCTATATTTCTGATGATGTCATGAAGGATATCTCATCGGGATTGTATTGTATAAAAAAAGTTCCAGCTGGAATATACTATAAGATTATGTTTGAAAAGAAGTAATAAATAAAGAAAGAAACAAACAAAAATAACTTTTTCATATATTAATGATAAAATAAGAATAAAATAAATACTACCCTTCATAGATATTCACAGCTATATTAAAATAATGAGTGAGAATAGATTTGTAGTCATCGATGTGCAAGGATTTCACAATAATAAAAAATTGCATGCAAAAGAAGTCTGCATTTCAGTAGCTGATTATGAAAAACGAACCTTTCTCATTGAATCACCAATAAAATACTCAAAATTAACTAATAAGGATTGGATTACAAATAAATGGTTGTACAATAACAATGCTACTACAAAAAACTATGGAACAACCAAGCCGAAAATTAAGCTAGAAATATAATCAACTTCTATAATCTAGTTAAATGTAAAAATTGTGCATTTAATAAATACAATTTTTATTTTGTTTCTCTCATTTCTTTTCATAAATAAAAATTGTGCTTTCAATAAATAATATATTTACTTAGTTTCTCATTTCGTAATTATTTTATTTGGTAAGTTTTATATTTTCTCAAACCAACATAGCTTGTTGATTAAAAAAAATATAAATACATTTCCTATTGGTTTTTATTTGTCAAGGTCTAGATTTTTTAAATCAAATTAATCACATAATGGTATATTTATTTTTATTTTATTCTCAAACCATAAAAAATGCTACTGCACTTACAGTACACATATTTGTGGTTAATAAGTTCAACGTCAAACATTTCTTCCAGCAAAACATTTCCCATTACTTTTTATTAGGCAACGACAAGTTTTACGTCATTTTATTAAACCATACCACAACAACAATTGCGCCTGCTTCTATTAATCAAAAACTCTACTCTTATTTTCCCCCTTTTCCCATTTCTTTTTTATTTTATTAACTTTGCGGTTTTCATATCAAAAACACCCTACCGTCGACAATGGTCCACCATTTTCAATACATCCAACGTATCAAACAAATCAAATAACTTAAATTCCGTCTGTAGCGTAGGCATGAGCCAAATTTTGTATGGAAAAACTGATCCAGAACCATCCAATAGAACCTACTCATATAGAAAAAAGCTCTGTCTCATTTCTGCACAAAGCAAATTGGACAAACACACATACACACTTTGTATCTGGAATAAGTATGCATGTATTGTAGCAACTTCAAACGCTTATAGCTCCCAAAATACTAAACCGATTTAAATGAAATTAAGATTGGGCACATCTGTGTATCTAAAATCCACATTAAAAACATATAAATCTAGCTGTAAAAGGGATCTCAAAAAACGTGTTTGCTTATTAATAATATAGATTATTTACTTTAATACATACATATGTAAATACTATTGTTATTTACCAATTTGTGGAAATCTTTATGTGTGGGCCAATTAGTTCTAAAACATTGTACGCTGAATGTGTGGACAACCGGAACCTTTGAAAGAACTCTGTGTCAATATACAAACTGAAATGATTTGGTCGTGTTCTTATAGTTCTTGATTTTCCCGTAATTGTTTTATTAAGGTTTTTATATATTTCGGAATTACTAAAATCTTCCTCTCCACTAGAATAATAAATTTTATTTGGTTTTCTTAAAATTAAATTTTTATTGGTTTAACAGCTGTTTATGTTAAACATGTGTATGTGGACAGTTCCAGTTTAAGATTAAACCACCACGATTGGCCACTTAAACTAGCAAGCAAAACCATAGTCAACCCTGACTATTTGCTTTTTTTGTATTCACTGTTCTACTTTGCAGAACACTAAAGTACATTATATATGATATATTTTTGAATACTACTTTTAAAATATATTTGACAAGAATTTTTGTAGGTCATTTAATCGATTGTAATAAAATTTGCGGCATTCGAAGGACTTTTTAAAATCTGACAAGGACTTTTGGAATAATTAAAACAAACACTTTCTTCGAAATTTTTCGACAACGATATCTCCAACCGACCAAGTTTAAATTTGCATCAATCGACCCAGCTTTTATGTTCAAAACGTCGAGATCTGATGAAAACTCGATTTTCGAAAATTTGAAGGAAACCAGTATCTTCTTATTTTTGATAGCGGGAAGTTGAAAAATCATCGTTGTGTACTGAACATGGTACAATTACTGTACCATAGTAACGACAAATTTCTTATACATACATAGGCTTTTTCCACTGACCTTCATCTTTCATCAATTTGCAAAGATGTTAACATCTTCCTATAAGAATTATACAGGGGAAAAATTCTATATCTTTCTACATCTACAGAAGATGATCTTTTCTCGTTTTGTTCCACCTTACATTTTTCGATATTTTAAGTGTCATCACTAAAAAAATTACAAAAAATCGATTTTCTTTGTGCCTTCACTAGGAAACTGACATTGCAGAAAATAAATAAAAAAGTCAAAAAGTCTTCATCATCATCTTATTCCAGAATGGCTTTCAATATTTCAATGTACAGCATTAAAATTTGGGTTTGTTCTTGCAAAACAACAACTACTCCAATGGTCAATGCTTTTTCTAAATCATTTTTTTAATTTTTAGCAAAAATTATTTGTCTTTTTCTTTTCCTTTTTTTACAGCTGAGTAAATGAATATGAAAGATGTTGCCAATGTAAATTCATGTTTCACGCTTTCAACATCTTCCATGCGTTTCACAAAGATGTTGTTCAGTGTAAAAAGCCTATTATGGTATTATGGAGACTTCCATAACACTTCGCACTATAATACTTTCTCGTTTTATTTGAGATGTTGATTCATTATTACAGTGTGAAATGGGATTCAATTATATTTAATATAAATTAAAGTTATTGTTTTAAAATGAAATGTTACCAAATATAATATTTAATGATGGGTTATTGCAATAATCTTGATTTTCGTTTGAATTCTCGCATTGCATATTCTTTATATTGTAATATCATTTAATAATTATTAATCTACAAATCTAAATACATAATTTGTGTTGCTGATACAGCTCCACAAAAACTCAGAAAACTTGCAGTGCTCACAACAGCTGTAGTTGTTCCAGAAACCGATACAATTGTTCCCATGCATATCGATAATATGAATTGCGCCAAAAAAACCATACTACTGACAATGGCTACATCTGTTCCAAGTCCACGAACGGATGATCCAAGTTTTGCGGTACCATCAACATCAATTTCGAACTAGAAATATCAGGAAATATTTTATTGTTATATTTTTTTCAGATTGCTATTCTAAACAAAATATATATGTATGTATACATTAAAAAAAAAACTTTAGTAAAGTAAAAAATATACTATTGTATTCGCAAGGAAAAGCTGTGCACTATGTACGTAGTATATACATATATTTTTAAATATACGAATGGGAATATAAAATGGTGTAATAAATTAACTTCTGTCGTTTAATTAGGTACATATATAATGACAAAAGGCACACTCAATAACACAATTGGGAATGGGCCAAACGAGCATTTTAAAACGCCGTTACACGTTTTTTGAACTAAGTTCAAGGTTAATTAATATATTTCGAAAACGGTATAACGGACGTTTTCACCTTTTCATTTTAATCCCACTTTAAAGTTTATCTTTTTATTTTTTTGTTAATTTTTTGTAATAGGCGAAAAACAACTTTTAACCAACTGATCCTCTTATATAGTAGATAACGCAGATAGTTCTCTGCGGAGATGGTACTGTTCGGCATATATTTTAATTGGTGATGCCAGCCATGTTGTATGAGGGCGGATTGATATTGAAGCTACATAGCGCTAGATGGCAGCACAAACACAAAAACTTTTTTTTTGCGATCTGTCAAACGTCAGCTGTTAAAATTTCACCCAAATTCATCGATTAGTTTATTTGTTGTAGTCGTTTGAAGTAACCAACTTTTGTGTTACTTGAAAAATGGAAAAAAGTGAATTTCGTGCAGTGATTAAACACTATTATTTGAAAGGGAAAACTGCGAATGAGACAAAAGAAAAGATCGATAAACATTACGGTGAGCCTGCTCCGTCAGATTACATGGTAAAATATTGGATTGCTGAATTTAAACGCGGCCGAACAAGGACTGCAACAATACCATCAACAGGAACGCCAAAAGAGGTGGTTACTGAAGAAAATATCAAGAAAATCCTCGATATCGTTATGAATGATCGCCGAGTCAAGTAACGTGAGTTTGTTGAAATGGTGAACATATGATATGAACGTGTATTCAACATTTTGCATGAACATTTGCATATGAAAAAGCTATCGGCAAGATGGGTGCCGCGTTTGCTCTCAATTGGCCATAAACGTAAACGTGTGACGTTTGTAGTCTCAATGGCATAGCTCTATGAATTGGGCTACGAATTGGTACCTCATCCGCCATATTCTCCGGATTAAGCCCTAGTGACTATTTCCAAACCTAAAGAAATGGCTCGGTGTAAATAGATTTAGCTCTAACGATGAAAATATTGACCAAACAAATGCCTATTTTAAGGACCTCGAAAAACCCTATTTTTTGGAAGGGATACAAAAACTGGAGAAACGTTGGACTAAGTATATTGAGCTAAAAGGAGACTATGTTGAGAAATAAATGGCTTTTGAAAAAAAGTTTTTTTCCTACTTAGGTAGCTGCAATATCAATCCGCCCTCGTATAAGCGAGTAATTTGGGTATTTAGGTTATAGCTATGTGGCAGCTTTATAAAAGACGGCATAACGTGGATGGTAAATAAACCAAACAACTCAAATTCATGTCAACTTAAACCGCCAAACTGCACTATCGTTTACAGTTGCGAACAATATTTGTCGTATAGATCTCTCGATTCTAGAGCTTTCCTGAATTTTCTAGTTTCGTTCTTTTGAATTTCAGTACTACTAAGTTTGCACACACTATAGATTAAACTGTACTTAATCATCGCTTTATTTTTACGTTCGTTAAATTTGAATATACATTGTAACACTGCCGCCCACTTAAGCCTTTTCGTCCGGAATGAGCACACAATCACCTTTTCCTTAGCGGTATAGGCGCTCCAGATGAACAACTTTCATTTTGGATCTTGGACTGTTATACTTCTGTATTCTGTAAACGACATCGTTTAATCGGCTTACCACTGTGTACGGTCCATAGTAGTGGTTTGGTAGATTTAATACTAAATTCCAAGTCGCCAGGCAGTTTCAGCCCGGATCCGAAGAAAATCCCAGCAGGTGTTCGTAAGGTTGAGTGGTGCACAGCTGAGCTGAATGCTAGTAGAAATTTTGGAATGTTCTCCTCCCAGTCCTTTTGATGTACACTTAGCACTTTTCGTAGGTATTCTTGTAGGGTACAATTGAATCTTTCTACCATGCCATCTGACTGTGGGTGAAGCGCCGTGGTTCTTGTTGTCTTTATTCCATATATTTCGCACATTTCTTGTAGACTCAAAATTTCTACCCTGGTCAGAATGTAATTCCATTGAAACAGCATACGACAAGCCCAGTTGTTTAGAAATGCATCCACTATTGTTCTGCTGTCTTGGTTGGGGATGGCATATACTTCTGGGCATTTACTGAAGTAGTCCATGGCCACATAACGATTTTCGGCGTTGCTGATAGGGAAGGGACCTGCTACATCGATTGCTATCCGCTCGAATGGCGCTCCCGAATTATATTGCTGCAGCTGTCCCTTGCATTGTGTCAATTTGGTATCCATTTGGCTATAGCTTGCTGACATCCAACTCAATAGAAATACTTTTCGAGGATTTTCGTTACAACAAAGTGACCGATACTGGGGCGATTATGGAACTCCCTCATTACTTCGTTCATCGTGGATGAACCGCAGTGCCATCCGCACTTTCCTACGAAATTAGCATCCGTTTATTAGCTTTTAGAGTGGGTTTTCAGCTGATATCTTGTTACGGGCAGGTCTTTTATCTTCCTGTTTAGCGGCTATAATTTTTGCTAACGTGGGATCATTCCGCAGAGCCTCTGACCACTTAATGTTTTATGCACTCTAAACTGCCAGAAGCAATCGCCGTCGCGCAATAGTTCCTTTCGGGCTTCGAAAGTATTCGGCTGTAATAGCCTATTAGTTTTTCTGTTCCATTAACCACTTTCGACAGCACGCCTCCTATTCTATATCCGCTCGCATCGCACAAATTTCTCTCCTGCGATTGGATAGGCAAAAACCCGAGCTGTACACAACAAACCTCTGTGTCTGGAACGCTTCCTCTTGCAGTTCACCCCATTGGTACGGTCGCGACTTTTTAGTTAGCTCGTGCAAACTTACTGCTACGCTGGCGAAATTCGGTACAAAGCGTCTGTAGTATGTGCAAAATTCCAGAAAGCTGCGGAGCTCATGAAGTTTTTTCGGACGAGGCCAGTCCTTTACTGCTGGCATTCCCATCACAATTATGTCATCAAGCTACACTAAGCATGTCTTTCAGTCATGTTCCATATGGCGTTCAATTGTGGCCGGAGCGTTGCAGAGCCCAAATGGTATAACTTTGAACTGCCACAAGCCATCGCTTGCACTGAAAGCAGTTTTTTCTTTGTCCACCTCTGCAATTTCTACCTGCCAATAGCCACTTTGCACTTCTAAGGTAGAAAACCATTTTGTACCAGCCAGGTTGTTAAAGGTGTCATCAATTCTCGGTAGCGATACCTACCCCCTGTAGTCGACACAGAATCTTGCTCCGCCATATTTCTTCTTTACTAAGACTACAAACGAGCTCCAAGGACGTGAATATGGTTCGATTACGCCACCCCGCTCCATTTCGTTGACTAGCTCCTTAACCTCATTTCGTTTCGCCGGGAATACACTTCTGGGCACCTGTTTTATTGGCCTTGATTTGCCAGTATTTATTTCGTATTTTACTATTGCCCATATCAAAGATTTAGAATGCGGTGGCAACTTCTGTTGTTCAACAGCAACAAGTTTTTTTAGGTGAATCTGGTTTTCGTAGCCAATCTCCAGATGTATTTGAATGTTACGCCAAACCATAACTTGTTGCCCCATATGCAGATTGATGCCATGGCTTATCATAAAATCGGCAACAATGATAGTTCATGAACAATAAACACATGTTTGACGGTAATATTGGCAATAGCCACCTTCACTTCAATTTTACCAACGGCAGTGGCAGACTCCCAGTAGCTGTGTGGAGTCGTACATTGCTCAATGGTTCACACTTGCCTTTCACTACATCGGATCTCATAGTTGACTGCAACGCTCCTGTATCTATGGTAAAAATGTGTTTTTCACCATTGATTTTTCCACTTGCTGTAAGGTTGCTGTTTTTCTGCTGCATCACTGGAGGTTGTGGGGCCTTCGATTGTGGGAGCTAGCGCTTGTCCCATACTGCTAGCTCGTTTTAGTTTAACGATGACTCCTGTAATATTTGTAGGTTCACCTGCTTATTGTTCTCTGGTGGCGAAGCAGATCTTGTTCGTTTTCTACGCGCCTTGCAGTTGCGCTGGAAATACCGCTTTTACCACAATTATAGCATTTAACTCTGTCTTTATTTTTTTGCTCGGCTAAAACTTGCTTCACCGCCTCCATAATGCCAGTAACTAGGTTACTCTCATTTTCCGCAACCACCTCCATATTTTGAGCTTAGGAGTAACTCTAGCAGTATCATGTGCCAGGGCAAACGCTACAGTTTCTCCAAAGACTGCAAACTTGACGTCTGGATCACGAGTTCCGTTTACAAATGGCTCGATTTTGAAGTTGTCCAAAAATTTATGATTTCCGCCTGGGTGCATAAGTTGTACAAGTTGCTCAATTTCCATTGCGAAATCCTGTAGAGACTCATTCGGCTTCTGCGCTCTACCTCGCAATTCCATATGGTACAATTCGCGCTTGTGCTCGCCGTCGTAATTGCGCTGTAGTGCCGCCATTATGTAACCATAACTATTTCTACAGCTTACTGATACGCTTTCAAGTAACTCTGCCACTGTGCCTTTCAACGCCAAAATTAAATCTGTGGCCGTTTCCTCACTACCCGATGCATTTTTGCTGGCCACTGTATCGAACTGGAATTTAAAAACATTAAATGGTGCACTGCCATCAAAACTAGGTGTTTTTATTCTGCTGGAACAACATGCAATGGTCCCCTTGAGTACTCCAAATTATCAGTTTTTGTTTCCCGATCCTGCCATTTTTCGTCACCAGTAAATTCCAACTCAGTAATTTTTTCTCTACTATAGAGAGCTTCTCGTAAAATTCATTCACAATGAAATCCACTATCTTGCTTATGATTTCAGAAATTTGTTACAGTTTTTCATTAGTGGCCCTGAATGTTTCGTTAAACTCGGCTTTAACATAATAGCAGCCAATAACGTGTTCAAATCCAAGCTGCTTGTTGCTTCATTTATTAGCCCCTTCTGCATGTCAGCCTGATTACCTGTTGTCAGCAATTGCCACTAACTTAATTCCTTGTTGAGTAGTTCTACCTTCAGTTTTTCAAACTGCAACAATCTTGTAGAATCTCGTTGCTGTTTTTAGCGCTTTCCTGAATGTTCTATTTTCGTTATTTTAAATTTCAGTGATACCAAGTTTGCACAAACGATTGATTAAAGTGTGCTTAATCATGGCTGTATTTTTATGTTCGTTAAATTTTAATCTACATTTGAATTTTGTCACAATATTTTATGGTAACTAGAAGAACATGAACGAACTTTCCCTTCGATATTACAATTTTTTTAACAAAGATTCTTCTGAATAATAGCAATTTCGGGTTTAATTTAGTAAAATTTGTAAACTGAAAGAGATTTTCGTGTTGTAAGCAGAATTTAAGTACGCTAAGAAATTTAAATTGGAATTTCTGCTAAACTGCGAGATGTAATATAGCGACCTTTTTTAGAATTCAACCGATTTAATTAATTCAAAAATAAGAAAGTGGAATTTATTTAGCTTGAAACTTTATCTCAAATACGCGTTTTCCACATCCTTGTAAAATTTTGTAAAAAATGCAGATTTATTTGATTTGTTTTTTCATAATTCCCTCGGGAAACAAAATAAACATAAACAACAAAAAATACATTTATGAAGCGTGGAACCAAAAAGTAACTTTTCCATCAAGAATATTTTTACGTAAATTGACAGTTTATTCTTTTCATACGTATTGGTGTGAATTTGTGCTTTAAAAACGTTCTAACGGTTAAGTGCTTGGAGTATCTGGTATTTCAATTTCAGATGTCGATGGAACTCAACAAGAACAAGAATCTGCTTACCAAAATATTCTTTTTTTTTTAAGATGGATATGTTACGCTTTGGTGCGGTGCCCTACGTTTGTCCATTTGTACTTACAGTCCCCATAGAGTGATAATGAGCAACTAAAAGATACGGCATTGTAAATAAAGTGGAATACATCACACCTGCTGCCCAACTAAAGATAATAACACTTGTCTTTGCACGCGTTAGAGCCATCAAAGTCATCCCAGTACAATAAAATAAAAGACCACCAACATAAACATTTTTAGCTCTGAAAAAATAAGAATAAAATGCAATCATTATACTTCCATGCAAAATCTGAAAAGATGATATTTTATTGTTTTTATTTATATATGAAAGATTTCTTTATTAAAATCTTACTTTGTTGGAGAGAGCGGAAAAAGTAATAGAAAGGGGTAAACAAGCATGTACCTGAAATTTGTTCTCACAATCGTAACTTTAAACCTGAAGTTAGCTGCATGTCTTTTTTCGATACGTACTTACTACACACACATACATACTCTATTTAAAAACTACTTCAAGAAAAATTTTTTAGTTCCAGTTTTAATGACTAATGTTGTAATAATTTAAAGTTTAAAAGGTAAAAACATATACTTTTATTAAACACTAAAAAATATAAAATTGATTTGAATTAGTTACATATACATATACATATGTACATACATAAATATTTAGATACCTAATCATTGTCTAACAATTATTTAACTTCACTGTAGGATAAACGCACACATCCGTATGTATATTTTATGATCAATACATGTTAAACAAAGATATCCTCGCAGGTTTCTAGTAAGGTTTTATATCCAATAGGTTAATCAAAAAGTGGTAAGTGCTTTCTTCAACTAAATTGAGAGTACAGACATGTTAATATGATCAAAAGGCGCCCCACTTGTGGAAGGAGGAAGCAATGAATTTCTTCCAAGAGGCATGTCAAAAGCCAGTTTAGCTTACCAAATTCTTTCTATGTTGAAGTATACCCACAACCGTCTTCGCTGCTAAAGTATTCCTTCATTCTCGGTATTTAACCCGCTGATAGTATACTCTACTCCGAAGTATGTCCAACACCGGCTCCACTTTCTTAAGGCCCAATCATAATATGCACAGACTACTAAACAGATATAGCAACTTTGACATTTGAAAAATGGCCATATCATGAGGGGTTAACCTGATATTGTGAAGAGTAAAAATATATATGGCATTCTCAAAAACAATGAGTGAGTGGCAACAAATATACATTACCTTAATTGTATAAAAAATGTAAACAAAAAAAATTAATAAAAAGTTTGTTTGCAATAAATTTTCCTTTATTTATCTGAAAAAATATAAAAATGTTTATTTTAAATAAAATTGCTGCTCTTAATCTCATCAACAAATGGTAAGTATAAGCTGAAAAGAAAATATAATACATTATAGTTGGTTTTTGAAGTGTAATTTGTTTGTTAACTTACAGGCAAACTGGAAGGTGGTTGAAGACAAATCCATGTGCAAGAACTTGTAGCAGCAGCAAAATTTCTGGGAAATAAACGAAAACAGTAAGTAAAATGTAATTAAATATGTGAAAACAATTATAAAAAGTTAAATTAATATCATTTTATAAGCATTAAATCTTGGAGAAGTACTTACCTGCTTTTAAGACTGCCTCGATTCAAAAAAATTGCCCTGGTAAACAAAAGTGGACGGAAGTGTTGAAGACTCCCACAACAGTTTGGCGGCGGCAAAAACATCACAATTGATGGTAAGTAATTTTCATGCATAGAACGATAAAGATAAAACACAATATTAATGTTTGATTTCTTTAAATACATTTTTATGCATACCATTTGAGTCAAGAGTGGACGGACATTCTGGTCGATTCCAGGACTGTTTGGTGGTCGAAAGAGTAACCTTCTAAGCGGTGCGTTTTCTTAGCTACCTGAAAATATGAAAATTGAACATTATAATTAATATTTCTGCTTTTTATGATAACGTTTTAGCCCACCATTTTGGTCAACAAACAAAAGTGTTCGCATCCAGTGAAGACTCTCACAACGATTTGGTGACAGAAATTGTATGCTGTAATTATATATAATGAAATTAATATTGAAATGTAGAAAATTTTTTAATAAATTTGTTTTTTTAACTCTTATTAAAACAAAAAGCTTTTTAAAAATAATAGTAAATTCAAAATTCCATTGAATTTAGATACGATTTTTCAATTTTAACACTTTTTCAACTTATTTTTACAAAATAACTAACATATTACACACAAAAAAGGAAAAAACACTAAGTTTAAATCGGCCAAACCAATTGAAAGCCACGGACATCAAGACACAGCTAGAAAATATTACTTCCAAACAGCTGGAACAATTTTCAAAAGCGGTTGTCTTACAAACAAAAACGAAAAACACTAAACACACTCACATAATTATTTTACCACTATTGGTTAACTTGATTGTACCAATTGGAATTAAAACAGGAAACAGTTACTTGTGATGCAGACAATTTTTGATTTTGGACAGAATATATTCCATTCAAAACCAAAAACTTTTCAAAAGTTTCCTGTTTTAATTTTGCACTTCTTAATTAACACTTCTTATATAAACTTACCTTGTCAGATTTCTCGGAAAACGATGAAGCTTCTCTCCTTTTGGACAGCCTATGATGCATTTAAGACTCCTGAAAAGAAATGAAAATTTAATATTTATTTAAAAAACCACAAAAAATACTTACATGTTGATTCTTGATAACTTTTTTGTTCGCAGCTTTTATTGCTGAACACAAACAGCAAACCTTCTCGCTAGCACCCACTTCAAGTTATTCACTTCTTGTGTATAATTGGCGCAAAAAAATTGGAAAATTCTGTCAAAAAGTCCGCCTAAATCAGAATTTCCAATTTTTTTCCGCCAATTTTGTGAAAATTTAACACAAAAATGTAAACAAAGTTAACCCGTTCAAATAAAAGAGATAGACATATCCAAAACAAACATTTGCTGTCCTTTAATGAAGATGGGGTTAACGTAGTGCTACCACTGGGATGCCATTTTGACAGATTTTAGTGCAAATACAAACCACCAGGTGGCCGTGTCCAATCTAGTTAGTTATCTATGATAATATGCATAAGCTAATTTAAGCTACTGTCAAAATTAAACGAAAAGTCTGTCAAATGCTTAAGCAAATACAGACTCTTAGGTAGCCACACGATCAAATTTTATGTTCTCTCTCACTTGTTTAACCAATACGCTCACAGATTTAAATTTTGACGAGAATTTGCTTACAAATTTTCATTCCATTGAGTGTTTCAAATTACATTCAAGAAAACAGCTGATTGTAGTTCTTTCATCCAAATTTTAAATTGATGGCATTTTGCTAAAAAAAAAATTACTTTAAATTTGCGTACAGCCTACGTCACAGCTTTAAATTTTTATGAATTTTGTAAAGCAGTATGTGTAAAATTCTTGAATGAGAATAGATAAATAATTTGATGGTGTGACTGCAGGGTAAGGGAACTTAAGGAAAATTTACCCATTGATGCGAATTTAAGCATTGTTTGTATTTTTTGGGAGTAATTCATATTGAAAAGACCAAAAAATGCAGCAGTGTTTATTATAGAGCAGCGTTACCATTTTAGCATTTTGCTTGAACTTGGTGCATTAACATTTTTGGAAAATAATTTGTTTGAAAACAAAATTTAATAGTTTGGATGTAATAATTTGTTCACTTTTTTCAAGATAAAAAAAACCAGCAAATAAAACAAAACCTTAAAAACGAGTTTTTTGAAAATCATTTCAGAGAACTAAAGCAAAATAAACTTTATATAAGTTACATTTCAGTGTTTTCATACATAATATACTTCAAGTAAAATTCGACATGGAAAGATATTTGTAAAGCAACATGCTGCTACACTCAAAAGACACCAATCATCAGCATGGAAAAGTCTTGAAGATATCTTAATTAATTCAAATTAACTTTCATCGACAAACAATTTCATAATTTTACAAATAACTTTCTTTCTTGTGAAGCTTAAAAAATTATGTGTCAACGTGCATTTGCACGGTATTTTTTTATTTATTTTATTTACTTTGTACCTTCTATAACAAAACATATGTTTTATAATATATAGAAGAATATTAAATGTTGATTAAGATTACAAATGGATAAAATATGTGTTCACCACTGTGAACTATTACATTAGTGCATTTAATTATTAATTACAAATCATTACAATAAAAATTTAGAAACGAAATGATAAAACACGAAAATGTGTGTACATGTGTATAGTTAGTTAGTTATTATTATTGTCCGTAAATATTAAAAATTCTTCTTTTGAAAAGCAAAGCGTTGCTTGTTTCCCTAACTATTGGTGGAATAATATACCAAAGACGTATTTCGTTAACAAAGAATTGCTAATTCGATATCAAAGTGCGATATCTTAATTGAATTAACGTGTTATTTCTACCAGAACGACAAAAGTTGAGACGGTTGAAAAGGTGTTCAGGTTCACGACTTGTGATTATTTTGTATAAAAATATTAAGGGTTCTCCCGCAAGCGTTTGTTACGTGATCTGCCCAAGTCAGATTGCAATTAAGAATAACACCTAAATTTTTGGATTTTTTCACGAATTCTATTTCCTCTTTGTCAATGAAAATTTTTGGTTAATCCGTAATATGCTGTGTTCGCTTATGCAGAAGGATACACTTTGATTTTTTAGGGTTAAGACTTAAACCATTATTGGTGGCCCACAAAAATACTCTGTTCAAATCAATATTAAGCTTCCCCACAAAATCGCTGTCCCGGCTACTTATATATATTTAAACATCGTCGGCATAAATACGTATTTTGCAGTATTTTAGTTAATTAGGTAGATCATTTGCATAAATAGGAAAAAGCAAAGGTCCTAGTATGGAACCCTGTGGCACACCCCTGGTGACTGGAAGAAAAGTCGAAAATCTATGTGGATTGATTTCTACATACTGTTCTCGACCACTTGGATATGAACGCACTAGCTTCAAGGCTGTTGAAGAAAAATTTACCATTTTTTCTAGTTTCTGCATTAATATGGTATGATCAACTGCGTCAAAAGCTTTGGAATGGTCGAGTAACACTAATATCGACACATGCCCATCGTCTAATTCCTTTCTCAGATCTTCGGTAACATCAGCTAGTGCTGTTACACAGCTATGGTTAGCTAGGAAGCCAGATTGCTTTGGTGTTAGAAGCTTATGCTTACATAGGTAGTTTGTGATTTGCGTTTGGATAAGTTTCTCAAAAGATTTCGACAGATATGGCAACACAGCAATTGGGCGGTACTCAGATGGAGATTTAGGCAAAGGAACAATTTTTTCTTGCTTCCATCTTGTAGGTCTTAGTTTGCAACGGAACAAAAAATTATATAGCGACTGAATTTGCTGCTCTAAAAAGTCTATTTGTTCATCTACGTTTGCCAAACAAGATATGAAATTCCAATTTGTTTAGCAGACTTCTTCCACGAGTGCTTGCTGGTTAATGCGTTTAAAATTACGGAAATTACTTTTGATACTGCAGGAAAATTCACGCTTTACATAAATCGCAACCTCCCCCCATTTTGTATTTCTCTGTCATTCATATAAAGCTTTTATAACCACTCATCGAGCCCATACTATCAGTAATAGTTTCATCGAACCATGTTTCAGATACACATTCATTTAAAAGTACAATGAACATAATTAGGGTCACCGGCAACGCCATTTTACTATTGAATAATACAATTTTTTCTTTTCCATAAGTTCAACTTGTGTTGCATCTTGAGAGCTATACTTTTGGATAAACACTAACCCACGTGAAGTAAATGCTGTTTTAATTGTCTAGGCTTTTTTCAACTTAAGTGCTTCTTTAAACATTTTGTAATTATATGGCGTTAAGTCTTCATTTACATAAATAGGTGTTGTACTGTCAAACCCGGCATGCTTGAGACATATGTAGGTTAGTTTTGTTATCACGCCTATACTCTGATATTGTCCTCAAGAAAATGTTTTTCTCATACGGAAAGTGAAATTTTACGATAATAACATCATCGTTCGGCGTGTAAATTTTATTATTTTTGTAAATTTTATTAGTCTATATATATTTTCAAGTTGTGGTGTTGAGTGATCAATATTTGTACATATTGTTTTGAACACATTAAACAAATTTTCATTTTGATTACACGGTACACCACGTATTCGAACACTGCTAGCCATTGTTGAGTTTTCATGTATGTATACTTAGTTTTCTTTTTATTTCAGTTATTTAATTTTTTAAATTTTTTATTTCCGACGTTTCAGATTCTAAATCATTTAGTCTGTCTTTTATAGCACAAATGGTTGTTTCCAGCAATGATATTCTTTCACTCATATCACGCAAATCAGATTGAATTAAATGTGGTCTTTTGTCTATCTCACTTAGAAGTTTATCTTTGTGTTCTTTAAATTTAGCTTCAAGGGTGTTTAACAATTGCTCAGTAAGTTTATCGAAACGTTTGCCCATAATTGTTAGCAACTTGAAAGGCGATTCTGTACATGGAAAAACTTCTCTTAAGCGGCTTGGGACTGGAGTTGTAGGATGTGGTTTTTTCTATGTTGTTGTTTGGTTCAAGCATTATGTCTTTGCTGCTTTTAATTTTGTTCGTTGTAACTTTCTTTGAGTGTTTGCTACGGAGTTTTGATGGATACATTTAATATTTTTGGTTTGAAAAATTATATGTTTGATATATTATGTGTTCCAGGTAGTATTATAGTTAAATAACTTTCTTTTAAATTTTTGGTTATTTCACTTTGATGTATATAATTAATTTGTTATCCGTTTAAAGTAATAACTGAGATATGCAGTAATTTTCTTACTGATTTGTTTTATTTATTTCTTTTAGGATATTTTATTTATTTATTTACAATATATTTTTTAAATAAATTTACAAAATATATAAAAAAGGCGCCGGGTAACTAGACCATATGCGCTCAATTAGAGATAATTGTTCAATTAATTGAAAAATAAAAATTTTAAGAATTCAGAATTACAAACAAACAAAAGCAAAAGAATCTTATTATTAAATACGAATAAAGATTAAAACTAAGAATACAAAATTAAACTTATTGCAAATTTTGAGATCAAACAAATTATTAAATAAAAAAGGACAATAATGGAAAACCAAAAATTAAAATTATACATTTTGAATGCTGTGTTTTTGAAGACTGCCTTTATCGATGGTAAATACAAGTTCGTTATACAGTCAATGATTTTATTCAAGGGTTCGTCTATTCTGGAGGTTTCCATTCCGTTAGAATGTGTGCAACAGTAAGGCTTGCTTCACAAAAAGTGCATTTAGCCTGATTTGTGCCATCGTACTTTGTAACCAGGCAAATGCAATAGGTGTTTGGTTCTTATTTATTATGTGCGTTTCTTGCAAAGCTATTATGTTTGGTTTGTGTTTAGCGACGGGTAGTTCCAATGCGTACTTATGATTAATGAATCCTTGAATATTCCACTGCATTTAACTCGGGAAATTTATTATATAGATTCGATGTGGGTGTTGTTTCACAATTTGTGCTATTATGATTAAGTCTTGGAGACGTATTTAGGCCTAGACCCTCGTTAATGACACGAATTATCATTTCTTCTGTTAAGTTTTCATCGATATTCATATTCGAGTCCACGTCGTCGTTAAAAAGATCGTCATCTCTAAATTTTGTTTCATCATTGTCTGCTGCGTTGAATTTTACTGCTGTTGTTGATTTTAGTGGTTCATTTTGTTTCGGTGTAGTGATTGAAGTTGGGAAAAAATTTCATTGGTGGTGTGATTTCTTTTGTGGCTGTGTCTAATTCGTTGCTGTTGTTGTTGATAGAGCTAGATGAGAATGTGCTTTTAATGAGAGTATCTTGTATCTCTTTTGTGCAGGTTGTGTGATCTATATAGCTGCTATTTTCTGCTTTGCTAGTATGGTGAGTTGCAGTACGTTTTTTGTTGTTCTGTAAAGGAGTTTTTGGAACGTTTTCTGTTGTCTTCTTTGTCGTTATGCAAACTTGTTGCTGGGGATTTTTGGTTGTTGTTGTTCGTTTAATACTTGCGCGTATGTTGGTGGCTTTTCCAGACACATGTTTGAGGGTGTTTAATACTGGACTGTTGTTATAAATTTCCCATGCTTCACGATTCGTGCATCTTCTCGTATTTCTTAAATAATTCACTGATTTATGTTTCCAGAACGATGGACAGTTTGGATCGTATGATGTGTGTGATTCAAGTTGGCAATTTACGCAATATTTTCTTGTGTATGGATTGTGAGGTCTTGGAATGCCACATTCTTTGCAGATTTCAACATTTCGGCAGAGCATTTTGGTGTGTCCCAGCTTCTGGCAGTTTTGGCATTTCATAGGGTTTGTGATATATTCCTATACGGAAACCCTCTCCCAACCGAGTTTTAACGTTTCCGGTCTGTAAATCATGTCAAATGTTAAAATTGCAGCACCTGTTGCCACAGGTTTCCCGCCGTCAATCTTAGTAATTTTGCATACTTCAATGACCTTTTGCGTTTTTAGAGATTCAAGTAGCTCGTCTTCGGAGCTGTTAACAATCTTTCTTGAAAATATGCGTCCCTGAATAGAATTTAAAGATTTGTTAAGGTATATTTTAACTTTTATGCAATCTACATATGTATATAGTTTGCTTTGAGGTATTGTTCTGCTACTTTGCTATTTGGAACTTTTATTAAGAGGTCTCCACTTCTCATTTCCGAAACCTCCAGTCGATTCTTGCTGATGAAGTCAAGTCCGCGTTCCACTTGGAACACATTATAAGACGCAAGTGAAGCAGTTTCCATATCAGGTTTGGGTGGGGTAGCTGATGCAATAAGGTAACGTGGGAGATTTTGTTCATTTGCGGCAGTTTCTGGTAATGGCACAAAATCGTCAGAGCGAGGGCGTTTATTCTTGTTGCGGGTTTTGCCAGGTAGGGAATCTAGTACCCTAAACCTGTTGTGGTTGGGGGGTTGAACACCGTTAGTAATTTGTTTGTCTTCCCAAACAAGTAATAGATTTAACTTCGTAAAAACCAAAAAGAAATAATATATTTTTTCTGAATAATGCAATGTATGTGCAGAAAATCTGCAAAGCACTCTCAGTATGCAAACACTAATACTCAAATCGATCACACCGACAACACGAAAACGATGTTTACGCGGCAACTACCCGAAAGAGACTGAAGGATATTTTATTTTTGTAAAAATGCACTAGAAACCGGTTTTATTTTTATTGTGTGGTGTTGGATTCAATTTATAATTTTTGTTTTGTAGTTTTGTTTTTGCCAAAAACTTTTTAATGTGTTAATCCAAAGAGATATTTATGTTATTCAATTTTTGTTCTAGTTATAGAGATTTATTTTCCCTTTTACTTTTATTTTATTTGGTTTATTGTTGTATATTAATTAGTTTTTAACCAATTGTATATTAATTAGTTTTTAACTAAAAACCACTGATTATAGTGCACAAAGATTTGTTTAAAAGTTATCGCGAAAAATAATAAATTATTTAGTGTGATAAAAAATATAAACTGCGGAGCTCTCAAAAAACACTATCAAACGTATTGGAAATATTTCGAGCCACCGCTAAGTAAACTTGCCTCACAAGATGGAAGTTTAACATACTTTCCATAGCTTTAGAAAGTGCTGAACAAATGGCTATTGGTCGGTAATTTTCAGGGTTGTTAGCCTCTTATTTTTTGGGGATAGGCGTTACATTAGCAACCTTCCAACACATTGGAAATTCACCAGCATGGTACAACATACTGAAAATGTTGGCTAATGAGCGTGCTAGCGTCGAAGAGCACTGCTTCAAGACCAGTGGTGGAAGTCCATCCGGGCCAGTAGACTTATTTATGTTGAGATCTGCTAAAACCTTTTTAACTGCACGGGCTCGAAAGAATATTCTTTATTTAGAAAATTTACATAAAAACTTAAGCTTGTAGTGTCATCGAATAATTACTAAGACCACAACTTTCTTTTTTTCAATTAATTTTTTTTCGTAATATAATTAATCATTATCAAAGTCGACTAAATCTATATTATCTGTGCAGTTGAAATTAATATTATTTAGAGTTGTGTCGTTCCGGAACGACCTAGTTCCACTGAACGATTCTCTAATTGGAACGATGCGGATCGATCCAAACGATCCTTTTTTATCGTTCCTCGTTCCGCAATTGCAAACCGTCTTGAGGAATCATTAACTTGTTCTGATAAATGTCAAAATCAGTATGAAAAGCAAATCGTTGACGGAAGACTTTTTCTTACAATTATTTCGTACACTTAAAATAAGGTTGACTTTTTATATAGAGATCAATGTTGAATACTTAATGGACAATATTATATTTACAATTTATTTTAAACAGTTATTATTTTTTACAAATATTTTACGAAAGCACTTATAGGACATTTCTAGTAAAGCCAGAAAACTAAAACAATAAAAAATGTTTGTTGACGTTTTTAAAAGCGAGAATTTCACTCGTTCCTACATTGATCAAAGTAAAAAAAGGAACGATGAACGAAAGGAACGACCTAGTTGCTATACCAGAATTTGCTAGTCTTTTATTTTTCACAATCAAGTAATAAAATTTTTAACCAAATGAAAGCAGATTCTTAAAGTTCATAAAATTTGCTTTAAAACAAGCCCGAATTAAAAGAACATATGTATGTGTATTATGTTTGTATTTAGTGATAACATGTTGTTTTCCATCAAATCTATGCAGCTTTTCTAAAATCCCTTAAACTAAAATCTTCATGTCTCTTGGCGGGAGCTAGGTTTTAATTTTAGACCCATACCTTCTTTGGATAATTTTCTTAGAAATTTGTGTAGATTTTGATGTTTTTTCTCACCCGAACAAATTGACCCACATATTTTTGTATAAATGTTGCATGTATATTTTGTTTAAATCCTGTTGGAAACTGAGTTAGCTTTAAGCTAACTATTTCGCAGCTAGTGCTGACTGACACTAGGAATACTTTTCAATGGAATCAACTAACTATTTTAACACTGCGATGTCCGATTCTGTATTACTTTCCAACTAACTTAAAGTTAACTTCCTAAACGTTAGCTTTCAGTTAAATTTTTGTAGCTAGCTGTAACCTAACTGATTTTCCGTTGGCTATAAGTAAGTTTTGTTTTAATTAACTGTAAGTTAGTTTAAGGCAACCAAAAGTTTATTGTTTACGCTTTAGCGGAACACTAAATTTTTTTTATCTAGTCATAATTAATTAAAAATTTTAAAAGTATTGGTGTAGTTTTTGAAAAAGAATAATTTATTAATTAATTATACATACATACAAAAACTTTTAAAAATCAAATGAGAATTACAAAAGGATAAGTTTGAAATTTATTCAAAAAACACAACAAACAAATCTTGCATTGCTTACTAGATAACTTAAAATTAGTCCACAAAAGTTAACTTAAAGTTGGCTATTTTTGTAGTCAGCTACACATTCTCCGATCACACACATATGTACATATGTATTATTGGTTGGACAGTGTTGTAACTAAAAAGTTGTTTGGGTAATTAAACGAAGGAAATTTAGGGAAAACTTTATTTTGGGGACTTAAATTTTCGGGCATTTATCCGAAGTAGGTATTTAAGCGTGGAGTTTTATAAGAAAAAACTTGAAAAAACAATGGGGATCTTAGATGAGATATTTGCCTCTCAAATAAATTAATATTTAATTACTAAACTAAAGAATGTTAACCGATTAAAAAAAGGAATTATGGTACAAAAAGAAAAATAAACTCAAGCCTGGTTACAAAAAACAGACGCCTATTAAATATCATCATGTGAATGCAAATGGTTTTCGGAAGCAACTGCTAAAGAAAATTAAGAAAAACAGACGTTGAAAAAATCATGTAAATTCATGTAAATCAGGCATTACACTTTTTGCAACAAACACTCATTTGTATTCTATGATGACGTAAATGCGCAGTATAGTAGATACCGGATATAAGCACATCGCATATAAGAAAAAATCGCTTATATAAGAAAAAGCCTTATATAAGAAACTTTTTTGAAACACCACAGATGATGAATGATATGAAAAAAACATTTTATATTATAATTTTTTTTTCAGCAACACTGAATATATCAAAATTTTAAATTTTTTCGAAACACCAAAGAAGAGATATGATATGAAAATAGATTTTATATAAGAAATTTTTTTCTTTCGAGTAATACTGAATATACATAAAATATACAATTATGCGTTTGTTGAACCATAGAAAAAAAGATGGACACAAATAAAAAATGAAATATTAACATACATATATATGTATGTTTTATAGAATACCACTGTGCCCATTTTAGCACTCTCAGTGCTAGATTTAGCACTTCTTTTGTTGATTTTTCGATTTAGCACTTTTTTTGAACTTTCCAACAACCCATAATTTTAGATTAAAAAGTTTCATTGGTATCTAAATGACTTATTTTATACTGATGAAATAACATGATAAGAAGTACATTTTCATTGCTTGATTTTCACTCTAATGTCAACCACGTGTAAAATTCATCAGTGTTTCAGTCAATTTTTCACTACTTCGGTTTCATTAATTGTAGCAAAATAGTGATGATTGGTAAGCTTTTTTTGCTGGGAGATATTAACACCTGAAAATGAATGCTTTTTATTTCATTTCATTCTTTTATTAGTACATATTCTACAAATTAAATTTGAAGAATATGGTTGCACAAAAATGGCGCCGGTAACTAGAACATGATGTTATTATCAATCACAGTTTTAAATATTTGTTGTGACTGACTATACACGACCTATGTATGCCTTAACATAGGAAGTAGCAACGTTGTTGTCAACGAAATTCCATTAAAGAACCGCAAGACTATATGGTTATCCGTGGCATATCAGTCAACCAGTGCGAGCGAGACGAAAAAATCTCGAAGACCAAACAACACACGCAAGCCTGACCGCACTTAAGAAATAATTACGATGACGCGAGAGCTGTTCTTCAGCCCAGAGCTGCTTAACGACTGATGAATGCTTTTTGTTTGTGTAAAGTGTACTACAATTGTCAAAACTTATTATATACACAAGGTGTATTTAACTAGGTGACAGCATTACAGCAGCTGGCTATTCATTGCAAATGTCAAAATACATACAAAATACTTTTACTTTTTTTCTGTATTTGTTTTCTGTTTTATGGGTTAGGTTTTTGACGTACGCAATGAAACTACACAAACAAAAATGCATGTTGTTCTTGTATTGTTGTAATTGTTTTCCTATTGCTATCACCTAGTTAAAATACACCTTGCTATATATGTACATATATAATTTTTTGTAGAGTTCCAAAGCATGGTAAAATAATACAGGTAATGTCGAAGTGTTAACAGACTTTTTTTTGGGTTCGAGTCTGTCAAAATTTGATTATGTATTACTAACACACACCCACACTGCTAAAAAAGCACACTTTATCACTTGTTTCAAATGTAAATAAGAAAAGGAAAAGAAACAAAATTCTTTATAGAACAGAAAATGCAACCATTTTGCCATTTTTATTTTCTGCTTTTTGACAGCTTCGAACCTAAAAGCAGTGTCGTTTTCGAACACTGATAACTTATTCATTATACACTCGTATTATAGTGTCTTCTATATCCCTGCAGATAACGCGACTAGTCCAAACACGCATGTAAAGTATACTCCATAAAGGGCTAGTCTAAAAGTAACCCAAATGTATGAAGAAAACATGTTCTATTTAACATTACGATGTCCTAGGGCTGGACCATATGGTCCAGTTTTGCATTACATCAGACTAACCCAAAAAACTACTCCATGTCATAGACCACTCACAAGAAGTTTGTGAGGCACGAGTAAGTTCGTGAAAGCATGAACAATTGTCGTATACCAATAAGTTCTGGTTTGAAAACGACATACTCCATGACTGCATTGCATTGGACCACCTTGTAACTAGTCCGCTTCAGCTATAATGGACCACATATTGCAATATTATATGCAGGGATGGCAGCTACGCAATTACATGCTAACCTGGCATAACTAATTGTGGCGTTATTCACAACCCATTAATAAAGTTAATGTGTGCATGAAAACCGGGATTCCCATATAAAAATCTAAATTAAACCTAATGTAACTTTATTAATCGTTTGTGAATAAGGCCATAAAAATTTATGACAAACAATCTAGTTCCTCCTCTAAGCGCCTTTTAAAAAGAAGCGTCCAGAACTGCGTTTGTTGCTATATACATACTTACATACATACATAAGTAATTGCTGCCTAACTTTAGTGGTTAGAAGTGCCGAAACGATAGTAGGATAAACATTACATTTCGTGTATTTTATTTTAAAGAGTGTGATAAAATAAAACGAACAGTCTTAAGCAAAAAACCATATCCGTTTGTGTTTTCATTTGTTTTATTTTAAAAGAAAAATTTTGACGAATTAAAAGAACTCGAGCAAGTAAACGTTTTTGGAAAGATCGAAACATAATAATATATTATATGCAGGAATTGGGATATAAGACGATTTATTGTAATTAAAAAAAATATAGAAATAAAAAAATAAAAGTTATTATTAAAGGACGTCCATATAGACATTATAAATTTCTTAATTAAACGAAGTTGTACTTCTAAAAATATTCTAAATTATTTTTAGAATTTTTTTCTATTTTTAAACATACATTTTACTTTAATTTGGCAAAACAATTGATTATTATATAATAAATACCATACCAAATTTAATGAGAATCGGATAACTTTTGTAAAAGTTATAGATTTTTTTTACGAAAAAGGATACATGACAGGGCCTAGAGTCCTTTCGTCAATCACAATAAAAATTACCTCACGAATTTAATTTTTTTTAATTAAATTATTTTATAGTAATGTACCAAATTTAAAAATTCTGGGACCACTTTTTCTAATTTTGTCCCATCTCAATATGGGATCAAAGCACGGTGCGGCGTATAAGCACATAAGTTGTTACATAAATTGTATTATTGATATGTACTTTTTGTGTATGCATATGCATGTAGAAAATACACTACATTTTCCCATCGGAATATTAATAAAAAGGACTTTCATTATTACATCAGTCTAAGGAAAATTATTATTTTTATTTCCGGTAGAATTTACGCTTCAGTAAAAAAATTTATTTAAATGAAAAAAAATTCGAAAACGAATAAAAGGTGGATAGTGAAAAGTCATTCATAAAGTGTGTTCGAGTACCCAAAAGTTTTTACAAATTTTTACTGAACTTTACGGCAATTTACTAAATTGCGTTCGTTTACTCGAGTTACAGTAAATGAGAACACAAATTGAGAGCGTAAAATTGCAGTTCATGCCTGAGAATTTAAAAATTTTTACTTCAGAAATTTCTTGTAGCAAAATTTAGTAAAACTGAAAAACACATGGTTCAAAAGGCAAATAAACAAAAGTTAGAAATTAAAAAGTATACAATTTGTGAAAAAAATTTCAAAAAAAAGTAAAACTGGGACAAAATAATAAAAATTCAACTATTCGTTCGTTAAACATGTATGTATGTATGTATGTATATGCCAATGGTGGAATAAGAAGAGAAAAATTTCAAAATGGTTGCATTTTCTATTCTAAAGGGTGGTTAAATTGTAAGGGCCGATGCTGAATGTGAACCACACCTAAACGCCAAGTTTTTTTCCGAATTTTATTTGACATTTCTCTATTTCAGACTTACTCAATTTGAACCATGGAGAGATACACAATCCAAGAACGTGTTAAAGTTATCCAGACTTATTATGAAAATGGGCGTTCAAATCAAAATGCATATCGTGCACTTCGTAATTTTTTTGGTCAATTTAATCGTCCAAATGTGCGTACAATCGCAAAAATCGTGGAAAAATTCGAGCAAACCGGGTCTGTAGAAGATGTGAGAACACCAGTGCATGCTCGTACAGCTCGTACTGCAGAAAATATTGCTGCTGTTCGCGATAGTGTGGCTGAAGAGCCGTCCACCTCAACTCGTCGTCGTTCCCAACAATTGCACCTCTCACGCTCGTCGTTGATGAACATTATGCATAAAGACTTGCATTTACACGCTTACAAGGTGCAATTGGCTCAAGAACTAAAGCCTCTTGACCATTCCAAACGTCGTGAATGGGCAGAATGGTGGCAAGAAATGGCAACAGTGGATGATCAATTTTCGAAAAAAATCATCTTTAGTGATGAGGCACATTTTCACCTCAGTGGATTCGTCAATAAACAGAATTGCCGCATTTGGGCGAATGAGAATCCAAGAGTGATTGTCGAAAAACCAATGCACCCTCAAAGAGTGACTGTTTGGTGCGGTTTATGGGCTGGCGGCATCATCGGGCCGTATTTTTTCCAAAATGAGGCCGGTCAGGCAGTTACTGTGAATGGTGTTCGCTATCGTGAGATGATAACGAACTTTTTATGGCCCGAATTGGAAGATATGGATGTGGACGATATGTGGTTTCATCAAGACGGTGCCACTTGCCACACAGCTAACGAAACAATGACTCTTTTGCGCAACAAATTCAATGGCCGTGTTATCTCACGTAATGGCGATGTCAATTGGCCGCCAAGATCATGTGATTTGACACCGTTGGACTTTTTTCTTTGGGGTTATTTGAAAGAAAAGGTGTACGTCGATAAGCCAGCAACAATTCAAGACCTAAAGGATCAGATAATTCGGCACATTAACGGCATAGAACCTCAATTATGCCTCAGCGTCATCGAAAATTTGGACCATCGGATGGAGGTGTGCCGCCGAGGTCGCGGCGCCCATTTGGCCGATATTTTGTTCCATACATAATTGAGTAATACCAATACATCATAATAAAATAAAATTACAATAATTTCCTAAATAGTTTGTGTTTTATTCAAAATTAACATCGGCCCTTGAAATTTAACCACCCTTTATAAAGAATTTTGTGTCTTTTCCATTTCTTATTTGCATTTGAAACAAGTTATAAAGTGTGCTTTTTTAGCAGTGTGGGTGTGTGTTAGTAATACATAATCAAATTTTGACAGACTCGAACCCAAAAAAAAGTCTGTTAACGCTGCGGCACTACCTGTATTATTCTACCATGTACATATATGCCTTTTAAAAGAAAAAACTGTTGTAGAAACCATTTACAGCCATTTTCGTTGTTATTTTGTTATATCCTTGGAGTTGTGAAAATGCTAAGTATATGGTTACTTAGTACTGCATTCTACTTTTGAATAGATTTAATCAGACACAAATTAGGAAAATCAAATGAAATAAAAATAAACACACTGAAACGATTGTAGAAAATAATTTGTTTATTTTTTCTTAAAATATTCGTGCTATAATAAATATTGCAGCACGAGTACCAACAAGAAAAAGATTTGAATAGTTAAAAGTGTAAATATATTTCAGCACTATATTGATTTGCAATCACCTATTTCCTTAATCTTACTAATTTTTTAAATTTTTCCGCGTACCTTTTTGGGCAACAGCTTTTTTTGAGAGTAAATTTTTCAGTTTACTCAGTAATTACTCATTTACTGCATTACTGTAAAAGTACTCGAACGCAGCTATATTGAACATAGTGGTGCTTTTTTAATGGCATTCTATGTGCATACGCTCCTTTATTGCAACGTAATGACATCTAAAAAAACGCGATCTTCAGAAAATGGGTTTAAAGTTTTTAATTTACAAACATCAAGAGGTGAGTAAACAAGATACAGTGGAAGTTCTCTATATTGAATCTGCACGGGACCAGAAAATCGCTTCACTATATAGAAACTTCATTACACAAAAAATATATTTTTTGCAGTTTTATTTTAATGCCTTGTTTTTTTTTAATGTATGATAAAGTGCTGAGACGAATTCCAAACTGCTACCTATATATTTTTTTCCTCCATCTCCAACTTTATTACTTAATAATAGTTTTTTTAATGCTACTTCGCTTAGTAATTTTTGTTCCCTGAACACGGACAACTAGACTGTGTTTAGACGCGTCATGTCTTATTGACATGATTCTTACTTTTTCTTCATTATTTTTTACACAAATCATATCTAGTTGACGGGATTTACTTGCAAATACCTTTAGGCTTAAAATTACGAATGAGAAAACAAAACGTAATGACAGTACATGCATCTGAGTACTCTTTTCTTTTCCCCTCGTCTCTCTCGCCTATAAAGTAGCAACCACGTCATTAAGACATGACGTGTGTAAACACATAACTAATGCTTAAATTGTTAGTGATGGGACTTTGTTTCTTTTCGTTGTTATTTTTTCATCTTTTCGGAATCCCACAAAAAACTTAAATTTACATCTGAAAAACTGCTTCATTGTAAAAAAATCACTGTATGGAAATTCACTATAAATAGATGAAAATACACTAACATTGGAACGAGAAAGCTGTGTTTTTGAAATGAATTCACAGTAGGGAGAGCTTCCTTGTATAGAAGTTCACTATAGAGAAGTTCGACTGTATTTGAATTAATTTTTCACACAAGATGAAGAATGATACGCAATAAAGAAGCGATATGTACGCATCGAGTTTAAGTAACTTAAATTATTTTATTAAAAAATAAATACTATGTATGTATGTAAATTCAACTTACTTAAAACGTTGTATAAGTTTTTCGATGGCAAATGAGTAACAAGCACACGATAATGAGTACATTGCCATACCCCAACAACCGAAGCGAACGCCTTCTTCATACAAGATTTGAGCTTCCGTACCCTCAAGAGCTTTTGGGTCTCCATTGAATACAGCTTCCCCCACAAAATCCGTAAAATACAAGGAATAACAAACATGAGCCATCCAACAGAAGAGATTTGTTAGGCAAACCATACGCAAGGAGTGTGGCATGTATATAATGGAGAGTAAGTAGTGCGATAGCTTTTCAACAGGTTGTTCGTCTGCTATATTTTCGCAGCCGTTAATACTGGGGTATGTTTCTTGTTGTTGCATCTTATCAGCTGCCGTAAAGGAAGTCTCCCCTATTTCATTTTCATCTGCAGTGCTATTGAAATAATCCGATTGCTGTTGGCCATCGTCAGACGTCAGATTATTAAACTAAGAGAAGAAAACTTCATTTTTTTTATTCTTTATATGTAAATATGTATTAAGCTGAAAGTCCACACCACGCTTTCTACGCGTATTGCGTCCTACGCGTCTCTCAAAAAAGTTGAATCAGAGTATTTTCATACAGCGAGTTACAAAACAAAAGTTTGTAACGCGTGAAAAGTTAAACAGCTTCCTAATTTTAAGCTTAGTACTCTGTTCAAATTTGCGAAAAATGTTGAGCAACATTGATTATTTCGTTTGAAAATTTTGACAACTGATCAGTGGCGACGATACCACGATTTATAACAAATTTATCGGTTTTATTGCCTTGAAATGAGCAACATTGTTTTTCTTATAAAAACAAAAAAATGTGTTAATTAAAAAAATTAAAACAATGAATAAAAAAATATTTTTAGGAGCTTGTACTGCAACGTATCAATTAATGCAAATCGCAGCTGCTGCGGAGGAGCTCATTGAAGACACACGATCTGCAAAAAGCACTCACCTTCATTTAATATTATATTTACATTATTTTAATTATATCTGGGCAGCAAACTTAAAATTTAGACCACAACGCCCAAAAATATCTGATCAGCTGTTGTTTGCAATTCCGGACGAAATAAGTGGTGCTGACATTATTTCGCAGTTGAAAAATATGTTGCAAGAAACATTTTATGGTTGGAAAAATAATGCTGCCAGAAACATTTCGTATGTTTTCACAAGTGAACAGAGTACAACTTTGGCAATATTATTTTGCAATTATTTCGCATGAATTTTTTTTCTATGGACTTTTGACAACAGTTCGCACGAAATGATGAACAGAGTACCATGCTTTACGCGTCACAAGCGCCCTATACAAAATATCTGTTAGTACTGCCAAGTTCCGAGTATAAAATTTTTTTGAGATTTAACATTTAATTATTAGAAAGCTATTTTCGTAAGCAGTTGATGAAAAACAAATTAAAACAATTTAAAGAACATAAAACTTAAAAAAAAAACAAAAAGTTTGTAAAATTTACTTGAAATTTGATAAGCAAAAACGTGTATAAAGCGTGGTGTGTAACTTGCAGTTTTTAAAGCGTCAAATGCTTAAAACACATGAAACGCAAGCGAGTAGAACGCGTGGTGTGGACTTTCAGCTTTAGAGTTATTCGAATATATGTATGTACGAGTATGTAGTACTTATTTTCTTAATTTTTGTTCGAACGAACAAAATTTATGAGATTGAAAATAAAATATTCGAACATTTGTAAAATATTTAAAAAAATTTTTATCATTACAAATATAATAATATTATATATGTACATACCTTTTAAAGTTTTGGCAATAAAGAAAATCCGCCTAATTCATGTTGTACCGTTTAGTACTTTTAAGTGAATTTTAGAAATTTATTCCTATTGTAGTTAAAGTTGCCAACTACGTCTTACGTAAATTAAGAAGAGACAAGCACCAACGAATTACGCTATAGCTTTTTGAATATAGTACAAAATAATTGAAGTTTTGGCCAAAATTACCTCTGAATATGAAGATTACAAGGGAGGTGTTAACGCTCAGAACACGGAAACACAATTAGAATGCATCGGAGTCAAAATGATTAGCCAAATATCAATAGACAGTATGCATTTACTGCATTTAGGAGTTATGCGGAAATTTATTTTGAGAATATTGCAGGGCTTGAAAGTGTCAGCAAAAATATAAGCTCAGCATGTCGCGAAAGTTAGACAGAAATGACAGTGTGACAGAAATCAATTCCAAAAAATTTGTGAGAAAACCAAGAAATTTTGTTGACATTGCAAACTGGAAGGCAACTGAGTTTCGACAATTTCTTCTCTATACAGGCCTATTAGTTTTTAAACACGTGTTCCTGCTTCTACAATTTAGATTCGTCAAAAGAATTTACAAGGAGCATAATTTATTGCATCTTGCTGATAGTATTAAGGAAAAGGCATAATGTCTGGATCACCTGCATATGATTTCGAAAATTACTTGCAGACAATGAAAAAGTATATCAAGAAACCAACAAATACATATACTAGAACAGATTTTTAAAAGAAATAATTTGGAAAGATATAATGTCGATGCTGAAGAAGGGCTTAAAATCGTCAAAAACAAAGGCATATGTTATTATTTCAAAAACTGTCTTTATAGTACATCAAAAGAACCAGATAATTTTTGTTGTTATACTCCAATTGAAATTCAATGCTTTGAAATGATGATGGAGAAAATTTCGTCTTCTGCAAAATGCTAAAAAATGTAAATAGTTTCTTTAACGAACCGATGGACTCCATGACTATTAGAATTTGCAGCGCCGCACTGTGCCGCCTTTTCCCAAAATCCGTGGAAAAAATACAAAATTTGATGACAAAATTTTGTAAAACGAATGAACACATCGTGTAAAGAGCTTCCTACTGATCCCAATTCAAAAACGTTTTTCTTAGTTGGATAAAAATTATAGCTGGTGGAGCTCTTTAAACTCGAAATTTTTTAGAAAGCCAAAAAAGGTGATATTAAAAAAAACTTTAGAATTGAGATGTTAGAAACATTGCTGTTTGATCATTACTTTTTTGGTATTGTTTTAAAGGTATGTTTATTTTTTATTAACAAAAGTAACAAAATGTTCATCAGATGCCGTACTTTTTCGCCAGTTGCCGTTTTTCAGACACCATATACATATTCAGGTAAAAAATGGTCCCGCCCATATTTTCTGATCATATTTGCTACATAATACTTTAAATAATTTAACTAAATTTATCCACAAAAAATTACAAGTTTTCTTGAAATATGAGGAAAGCTTTTACAGTCTCATGGCGAAAACGAGAATAATTTTTCCCCATTTCTAAAGTATGTAACAAAGATGTATTAAAAAAATGTGAAAAGAAATAAATAATAAAAATTGTTCTCACTGCAGTACTTGTTACATATTTTATTGATCTCCGTTAATACGGGACTTACAGAATGACTTTTTCCCTTGCATTTTTCTTGAATTCTCTTTTATGTATGTATATGCAGGTAGTTTTAAAACTTTTTTTATACTGAGTAAAATAGAAACTGCAGTTGTTTAATCCAGTTAATTGAGGCCTGCATTTTTGTTTCACAAATTAGGTAATTTGAACCTTTTTTTATTTCTGGGTATACATTAAACCGCAATTGCGTGATGGAGTCAGTTAAGTTTTTACTTTGTAAAAGTAGTGATCAGTACCAGAACTTATACAATTTTACTTTAAAGTACGATAATGTAATTTCAAAATTCGGAATTGTTCGAGTAATTCAGAAACTCACATAATGAAAATGTATTTAAATTGACTATTATGGAAAAATTACATGGTTTACCAGGATACCAGAAAAATAATGTTAAAATTCACTTCGTTTACTTGAAAATTAATAAAAAATAGCTTGCCTCAAACCTTGTCTTACGGTTTATATAACCTTTATAAAAAAGAACTTAGACTGGCTATATAGAGTAACAACTTTTGAAAACATCGAAGAACAGCATACATTTTCTGACGGCAGAAGAGGAAGACCTGCAAAAACTATAAACGAGTGTTCGGAGTACAAAAAAACGTAAACTTCAAGATGCCACAAAAGATATATCTAAATCGCATCTTTCAGAAGCATTATGTATTAAATATGTAAAAGATAAATCAAGGTCTAAAATTACAAAAGCTGTGACGCTTCCATGCCCAGATCGACTACAGAGGATTAAAGACAGTATTCCAACTCCTCCAAATGCTTTATCCACAAAGTATAGCATAAAAGAAGCCTTACTGTTATTTATGGACGAAGCTCTTTAAAGAATCATGAATAATGTAATAATGTGAATATTCTTCCTGGATACAAAAAGGTTACATCTGCTAAAAAAGAAGCAGTGCCATATAATGTAAAGGTTACTGAAGTATCGGTAGAGGTTAACCTGAAAGAATTAATGGATCATACAGCCAAACGCCTTATTCAAAGTTTGCCTGAAAAGGAAGCAGTATTACTTCCAGATAGGTTTACATTGATAAATAAGTGGGGATGTGATGGATCATCCAGTCAATGTGCTTAGAAACAAACAATATCGACAAATGGTACAACTATTACAGATACAAATATGTTTATGGCTTCTGTAGTTCCTTTATGACTGAGAAGTGAAATCTCTGAGCATTGGAAAAATCCTCCCCCATCATCGGTTCATTTTTGCCGTCCGATATTTTTTAAATATGCAAAGGAGTCTTCAGAAATAATCGAATCTACAGCAAACGATATAAAATATCAAATTTCTGAACTAAGGCCTTCTGTTCTTGAAATGCAGAATGGAAAAAATGTTTTCATCGATTATGAATTTTCTCTTACAATGATTGATGACAAAGTCTTAAATGTAATAACAGATACTTCGTTAACTTTGAAGTGTGCGATTTGCAAAAAGTCCCAGAAAGACTTTAAAAATTTTGATGATTCAAGTGATGAGCAAAACTATGAATATGGAATTTCTCCGTTAAATGCAAGAATTAGGTGTATGGAGCAGCGTATACAATTCCGCGAGAAGGAGAATGTTTTGGTAAGAACGCAACACAAAAAAAACTTTATCCCCGAAAAAATATACAAAATGACTTTCTTAAGAAGCTTAGACTGACAATAGACTGCACAAAGCATAGGTACGGAAATACTAGCGATGGTAATATATCCAGAGCATTTTTTTTAAAATTATGAGGTAACAGCCCAAATTACTGGGTTCGGCAATCATATTATAAAAAGTTAGGCAGTTATCCTAAATGTTATAAACTCTAGAGAAAGTAAATGGCTCAAAGTTTCATGATTTTAAATCAAAAACTGTGCAATATAAAATTTTGGCTCATGGTAAAAATTTAATTGAATATCAATGCTTACCAATTGGAGAAGAAGCCCAGGAATGCAAAAACAAAGACTACAAACACTTCAGATACACGAATACTCTCAAAATTTCACGGATTAGACAGAATGATGACCTATACAATATGTTGGCGGCCTCTTCAGACCCACTAATTTCATCACGGAGACATGTAACATCTCGAAAGGATTTGGAAGAAGATAATTATAGCTCCGATATGTTAAGTCTTTTAGATATCGCTACCAATATTAATGACTATATTATATAAAACAAACGAACAAAAAAAAAATTATGCTTGTTTGAAAAAAAATATACTAAATAATTTAATATCATTATATATTATATAGCATTAATATTAAAAATATTCCACAAATGTGTACAGTATTGTAAATAAAAAATATAATATTAGTCTAACATCTTATATTAGAAATGAGAATATCATTTGAAGCACAAGAAGTTGTGTTTTAAATGCTTTTTGAATTTTAAAAATATCATTATTTCAAAAGATATGATTGCGGGATATGAGTGCGGGAGCACTTATTTTGAAGTTAAAGGATTTAAAATTCAAGTGATTTTTAGCCATTAGAAATATCTTGGTGACTTACAAAATTATGCATTTTGCAACGAAAAAACCACTGTGTATACTGCCTCTTTGAGCCTGTGGCCATGAAGGTTACTTATCCTTAATCTTTTTGTTATCTTTTAAATGCTTTAAAATATCTTTATTGTTTTAAAAGTTATGATGTTTGTAATGAAAACAGTCAAAAGCCGACACTGTGCACAGTGCCGCAGCTAACCTATGTATGTTCGTGCAAATCATGTATATTGAAGCCTGAGAAGTCTTCTTTCAAATGCTTTTTAAAATTTTTAAATATCTTTACTACTTTAAAACTTATGATTTTTGCAACGAAAAAACTGAAAAGGCCCCACTGAGCGCCGATGTATCATGTCTTGGTGAATTAGATAAGTTCTCAATTTTGGAAATTAACTTCAAGTTTATGTGTATTCCGTACAATAATAAAGTTATCTTATTACCAATTTTGCACTCTTTCATTTAACAATATTAACTCAGCATATTTTTCAATATTACATTCTTTTTAATATTTATTCAAAATTATAATATTTTGCAGTAATCTGTGCAAGATGAATTCAAACTTAAAAAATATAATGTCTTTTAAAATGCCAAATAAGTTTAAAAATATATTAGTGAATACAATACTTTGCAGCTTATGTGTATACTTTTTTTTAATTTAGGTAATGCTGAATATAATACATGTGAAAATTGCAGACTAGTTTCGAAAAAAATTTACAGTACACAAGGTACACAGAAAAAAATTTAGCTCTGAAATTGCTAACATTTTTTTTATCAAAAATAAAAAATTGTATTACCAAAAAATATTGTTCAATTGACAAAAAACTTAGTAAAAAATCAAACTTTGCAAAAATAAAACCAACAATTTAATTATTTTAATTAATCAGTTTAAGAATTGATTTTGACAAAAAAATTTTTCATTTTAAAAAAAAATTGTCAAAAATATTTTATTCGAAAAAACAACAATAATACACATATGTATATTGTTTGTGTTAATTCTTTTCTGTACAATATGTTATAGTTTTTTTGTTGTTACTATGCTGTTTGGTGCTATCTTCTGTACACTGCTTCTATGTGGAAAAATACTTTACAAAAACATTTTGATTGTTGTTAGTTTAGCTTGAAATGTTTGTTGCTTTAAGTTGCACCACTTCTTGTTTTCTCAAAGTTGCCACAAGAAAAACGGTTTGAAATCGGCAAATGTTGTGGAAAAATTAATCAATTGTTAATAAGATTAACCAAAATCGTATGAAGCAAAAATGCTTCATTACTTAAGTAAAAACAAAAATTAGAAAGAAAAATGGTACATGATATAAAAACAACGTGAAGCAATGGGTTAATTTAACTTTAATTAGTGATGGTAAAATTTTAATATTAATAGTGGTGAAGTTGTTTTTGCTTCAAAAACAATAATACCCACCACAATAAAAAAAACTCTCATATCATTTTTCGAGTCATAATTTGTATAACTACAAATTTGAAATCATATTCAACCGAGCCACCTAAAAAGTGGCGGGTACATGGAAACACACATAAACACTGATGATGGGACTGTAGCGGCTCCCGAAAAATTACGTTGTTTTCGTTCTACCGTCTAAGTTGATGGTCAAATATTTTAAATTATACTTTTTAACGTATTGTCTTTTAAATTGCTTTTATCTTTTTCTAATTATCACCTGCTATTCCATGTTGTATACATGGCACAATTACCAAGTAGTCTCGGTTAAAAGGTAAATACATCATAAAAACGTGTAATGCTTCAATGATGTGTATCTGCATGCATTTGATTGGACATGCGAGAAGGTTAATCAGCTGTGCTGGTAAAACTGTCTTGTAGATCTGCATTGGTTGTATATGGTTTTTAAAAGTGATCACAAAAATATATATTACGGACAAGTTTCGTGGTGCGAATAACGAAATATTTCTTAGAATGTACGTCATGTTTCGTACATATGTTGCATAGTTTTATTTATGTGAAATAAGCAGTATTTGATTGGCTGTTGTGCTCTCGTCGGTATGAAATTACAAAGCTCTTTAATAGCATGTATGTATGTATGAAAATCGTCAAATTTAAGATTAAGATCGGCGCGTCGTAATAATGCCATATTTGGCATCTAAAATCTTCAACATGACGATAAATCGTCTCATCTGGCAACCGTGTGTTTTGTAATTTTTGAAATTCTCATTGGTTTTTTTTAAAGTTTTTGTATAAGATAAGAGGTTTGAAAAATTTCAAAAATATGGTTTAAGGTCTACTGTTGGTTTGGCATTAGCACAAATGAAATGCATGTAGTCTATGTAAAAAAACCTTCAACAAACAAAAGTTTTTTAATTTCAAAATATTTTGTCTTTTTTATAGTGGTGGGTGCAGGGAGAATAAAAATAAACAAAATTTTTAGTCAACTTTATTTTGTTGCTCAACAAAATAAATTGGTTTGGTTTGACAAAATTTTTAGTCAAAAATTTCTTATTACCCAACAAAGAAAATTGTTGGTTTGAAAAATATTTAATCAAATATTTTTTATTATTCAACCAAATAAATCGTTAGTATGATAAAATTTTTAGTCAAAATTTTTTTGTCTTTGACTAAAATTTTAGTCAAGCTGACAAAAAGTATTGTTGGAAAACTATTCATAACTCAACAAATTTTTTTGCCAAATGATATTATCTTAATCAAATAAAAATTGACAAATTACTTACAATTTTATGTATCAATATGACAAAAATATTTATAAGCTGGAAATTGACTAATTTTTTAATCAGATCTGCGTTTTTTAGTCAAATACGATTTTTATTATTTCCTGTGAAAATATTGAAAAAAAATTATGTACATACATATGTATGTATGTACATATTTTAAGAATTCACAAGTTGTCATAAAGTTTAAGGCTTCATGACAACATTACATAATATCACATTATGTGAATTTCCCAGTTGTTTGTATGACTATATACATACATACATACATATTTTGGTTTTTACGAATATACATATGTACATACATTCATTTTTGACAGAATCTGTAGTAAGTAACTCAAGTAAAATTATACAACAACAAAACGAAGCAATTATGTGCGCATTTGCTGAAATCAAACTGGTCACAACAAAACTTGTTCGGCAGGAGACATCAGTAAGTAACTGCCGCTGTAAACTATTTCCCATTGACATCTGAGGAAATGCTCAAAGATGTAGAAGAAAAAATCTGCGCTGACAGCCACGTAAGTAAAAAATTAGTTTACTATTTCTTATACGTACATATTTACATACATATGTATGTATCTATGTATTTATTTTAAATAATGTTACATGATTTTAAGTCGTTACAATGACCAAACTATGTATGCAGAAACTGCGTGTGGAAAATTTTAGAAAATATATCGGACCGCAATATTGTTAACTTAGACGGAACGCACGGAAAATTGCGTTTGAAAAACTATCAAAATTTTTATAAATCACTAATTGGTAAATAGTTTATATATTTATTGTAAAATTTCAATTGTTAACAAATTTCTTTTATATATTTTCAAACTCCATTGTAAGCTTAAAAAGCATGAAACAGAAGGATCCAGAAGCGATGTTACGCCAGGCAACGCAGCTATGCAAAAAAAAAGAATTCCGAAAGCAAACCCTAAATAAAAAACAAGAGGATAAGACGGAATCTAACTAGCTTTAATTTTAACGTGTTATACATAATTATGTTCTGTTTTTGTTCCCATGAATTTGCTAATGTTTAGTTATTTTTAGCGTTTCAATTAATGTTTGTTTGTTGCACAAAAATGGCACCGGTAACTAGACCATATGTCCATGATGCTATTAACAGTATTTAAAAAAATGTTTTTGTGACTGACTATACATGACCTATGCCTTCACATAGGAAGTAGCAACGAGTTTGTCAACGAAATTCTACAAAAGAACCGCAAGACTATACGGTTATCCGTGGCAAATCAGTCAACCAGTGCGAGCGAGACGAACAACTCTCGAAGGCCAAACAACAAACACAAGCCTGACCGCACATAAGAAATAATTACGATGACGCGAGAGCTGTTCTTCAGCCCAGAGATGCTTAACGACTGATAGTACACATATATTTTTACATATTAGTGATATAAACATAAAACAATAACAGCTACAAAACTTTACGACATATACAAAAATTATAAGTTTAAATAGATTAATATATCGTATTTGTAATGGGGCACGAATAAAAATCAATAAATGTATAAAATTTGTCAAACTCGTTGCACATTCTACTCAAAGGGTTCAGCGTTAGCATAATTGGCTCTAAAAAATTTAATTGATAACTGAGAAAAATAACGTGAAGGGCGTAGAGGGACATTAAAAGTGATATCGTTGATTAATTATGTATGCTGAAAATATACGATATGTCCAGTACAGTTCTACGTCTTTTTAGAGTTGGCAGCTTGATAAGGGAAAGTGGGTTAAAGTTTAACCCACGAAGACAAAAAATTAGGAACTGTTTTGGCACGGATTCAATAGCGTCAAAATGTTATATATATACATATTACAGATCCATACTCCAACACAGGTCTTACAAGCGATGTATATAGACTTTTTGTAACATACTGATCACTGAACTCTTTAGTCCAGCGTTTTACAAAAGCAAGTACACCTCTAGCTTTATTTGTTGTCATTGTTATATGAGCAATAAAATGAGCAACCGAGTCCAAAAGATAATCTTCAAAAACAAAGCGTGCAGGAATCGGACTTTTTCTAACAGAACGCATGTATATACATTTTTTTAAATTAAGTTCCATACGATTTATTTTGCACCAAGTGTAAAACAAATTTAAGTCGACTTGGAGACGTTATTGTTCAGATATTTGACGATATCTAGGAAAAATTTTCAGGTCGTCTGCATACATCAAAATATTGGATGAATGCATTTATCAGGTAGGTCTTTAATAAATAGTGTAAGCAGAAGCGGTCCCAGGTGGCTTCCCTGTGGTACACCAGAAGGAACATCGATGCTTCTGGAATATGTGTTTTTAAACCAAACGGTTTGTTTTCTCAGGTATTAATATATCCATTTTATTATTAAATCTGTAAAACCAAGTAAGTGCAGTTTAATTTTCAAAAGCATATGTGTTAGGTCACCGTATAACATTTATTAAATTTCATTAATATTTCATTTTAGCTTACATTTATTTGTCGCTTAATTTTTTCATATAAAATTGTATTTAAATTTTTCACTTTTTGGTTTTGTAATTTATCATCATTTTGCACCCTATAGGCCCACTGTAATTGTTTGGATTGTTAACCATTAGTTTTTATTTTTGAATATTTGGTTCTCACTTAAATAATGATTATGTACATTTTGTTGTTGTCAATAAGAATGCAATTATATTTCTTATTTTATTGTAAATTTAAAACTGGTTTAATGCAAGTGTGAAAAAAATATTACAACAACAACAATGGGGCCCTTATATGCATTTGCAATTGTTTTAAGCTTAAGTAAATGAATTTTTAAATAAAGAATTATTGTTAAACTTGAAACCAGAAGGCCAACATCAATATTTATTTTTTCGCGTATCACGGTCGCAATTTCTTCTATAATCGCTACCCACAAAAAATTTCAGTGGTAATATAGACAACAATTTAAAATACATATGTATGTACATATGTATGTATGTACATATGTATGTATGTACATATGTACGTACAAAATTTCTCTATATTACTGCCGGTGAGGAAAACGCTCCTCATCGAACAATATGATTGACTTTATCGCAGGCCTTGCTAAAATCAGTGTATATCACATCGGTTTGCTGTTTTTGAAGAAATCAACGATATACATACATATTACGGTTGTAAGATGAAGATTAGTTGTAGTAGAGCACCTTTTTTGAAACCCATGCTGATAGGGGGATCTCGAATTTGATACTTGATAACATATGTGTGTGATCGTTGATAATTTTTTCAAATAGTTTAGGTATAACACTCAATTTTGCAAAACCACGATAGTTTGCAACATCAGATTTAATTCCCGATTTAAAAAAGGGATAATAAAGGGATCCATCCATACAAAAGGAAAATTACCATTTTTGATTGACGCATTAAATAAAAGTGCTAAAGGGAGAGCAATAATGTCCGCACAGTTAATTAAAATGTTGATAGGAATTTTATCAGGACCAAAGTTGATCAAAATTTTAAGGAGTTTTAATTCCATGTAGATTGTTGAAATATCAATAAATTTAATAGATGTTGATTGGTTGGCAGTTATTCTGACTGAATAATTAAACGAATTGTCTAGAAAAAATCGGCAAATAAATTGCTTATAATGGCGTCATCAATTTGTTGAAACTTCAAAAAAGGGAAGCCAGTTATTTTTCTCTTAGAATTACCAAATTTAAAAAATGACTTTGGATTATGCTTAAAATTATAGGTGTGTTCATTTACTTTACTAGTAAAAATTATCAACGAGAGAGTAACAAGAAATTTTCCAAAATTACTCTCAAAAATGTGAAAAAGTAAATGAACACTTTACTAGCAAAAATTTGCTAGTTAAAGTAGTGTTGTAATGTATAGGTATATATGAGTACTCAATAGCTACCCCTATATTTTTAGACAAATTATACATATAATTATGTCTATTATTATAAAAATAATGTGATTATGGTAATTTATATTCAATATTGTCGTGACTGGCGTTTTTCGAGTACGGCTTGTAATAGAAGTTTTGAAATTTTATTAAATATAGCAATAGGCGTAATCGAAATACGCTAAACACGATAAGGGTGATTAGCTAATTAATTGATTTAATAAATAAAATAGTAAACAGCCGTCAAAAACGGGCTAAATATATTTTTTAAAGAAAACAAATTGAAGCAATTTTAATTTTCATTGTAATAAAATAAAACCCCAAAAGCAATTAGATATCTTATTTTGCTTCTGTTGTTCCTAAGTTACACAAAAATTAATTTGTTATCTTTTTAATACTTTTTATCGTTTTAAAAGTTTAAATTTACTTACAATTTCTTAAATTTTCCAAAATATTTTTATTTTCAACTTAATTTAGAAATATTATTTTGTAAACACAAAACAAAACAGCTGTTTGAATAACTATTGCAAGTAAAAATTTTACTTGTAAAAACTTGCAAGAATTTTTCTGTGTTTCAATTTTTTACGCTCTTTCGACGATCTCTCATTGCAAATTTTTTTGAGTTAATGAACGCTTTCTAGTAACAATTGTTACAAATTTGTAAAAATTTTTAGTAAATGAACACAGCTTATATTTCATTCTGTTTTAATAGTTGTAATAAGATGAATTATTAAGCGAAATGTATGCAGTGGCAAAATTTTTTGTAGCATTTATTATTTTTATTTTTAGCATGAGTCAAAAGTTTATTATTCCAGGGTGGACCAGCTGTTTGCTTAGATTTTATTTTTGGGACACACAGATCCATAAAAGAGTAAACCTTATTGTAGAAGGCTTTAGACATATGATCAACGTCCGTATAGCACGATAAAATGTTGCACCAATTTGTGTCAGCGAACAGCTCATTTAACATATTGTAATATGTTTGAAAGAGTAGACCTCTTCGTTTTTGATAAACGAGGGCATAATTGATTCCGATGGAATTGAAGCCACTACTTCAATTGAGGGATGGTAACAATCTTCTGGAGTTGTAATGGGGGATAAGAGCCTAATGAAACACGCAGCTACATCATTCACGAATATTAAATATAGTAGTCTATTATAGTTGTTAAAAATACCATCAATTTGGTCATACTCGTATAAGACATTGAAAAATCCGTCATGATTCGAATTCTGCTTGGTTTGAACAAAATATTTATCTTCTGGAAAATATGTCCAGGCAATGGAAGGCAAGTTAAAATCTTCAAAAACAAAAAAAGAGTCACTAGTAAAAGCGGAACGAACAATTAATCCTATAGCCTCGGCGAGCTTAGTGTACAAAATTTGCGGGGAAGAAGGCGGAACATATGAACAAGTAACATATACTCTTTTACAATTAAGTTTTATTAATACCGATATGAATTCAATATCATGCGAGGATTCAATAGTGACCAGCTCAGAAGAAAAATTACAAGAAACCGCAATAAGAACACCGCCACCAGTAGTTTTGTTACCACGATGGCGGCGAAAAAATCAGTAGTTGCATTTAGTTTTTTTGACCGTTAGATTGACGTTGTGGCAGCACAGCAAAGTTTTGCGATCTGCTTCTATACTCATATTCCCAAATAAGAGTGTTATTTGGCCAGAAATTCGGATCAAGTAAAATCCCGTAAAGACCAGTGGAAACCGTAATTTTAAAAGATGATATAGACCTGGGTTGAGATAAGTTGAATTATTGAATAGAAATGTCTGCATCGTTGCCAATTTTATTTTTCACGTAAAAATTAACTGAATCAGAAGTAGTATCGCTTGCCAGTCCAGAAACGAATATAGTTTTTCTTGGAGGTACTGCTTGTAGCGGGCCATTAGTACTCTGATAAATTTAAATTTTGTGTAAAAATACTTAAATTATCCTGCAAATATTTTGTGCAAAAGTACATAATTAAAATAAATAATTTTTGTGTAAAAATACTCAAATTATCCTGCAAATGGTATGTGCAAAAGTGCATATTTAAAATAAATTCCGTTTTTGTATAAAAATAAATAAAGAACAATCTTATTAAAAATATAATTTAATTTAAAAATAATGAAAACATTCTCTAAAATCAGCAAATACTTAAATGTGCAAAAATCTATACCCCAATAAAGTGAAAAAACAAGTAAGAGATATATATTTTTCTATACCGAATCTTATATACCCTTCACCATAGTATGGATTGACGAAAGAAGTCACAATCACGAAAATTCACGCCCACGAAATACGAAAAAAAATAAAAAAAAAAATTATAATTTAAATGGAAAAAATTACATTAAAGCAAAAAAAAATGCCACTCACCGTCTCACGGACGCACCCTCACGTGATGGAAACAAAAAATTAATCACGATCACGCATTATTGGTTCTAATCTCTATTTCATAGTATAGGCTGATTTCATAAACGAGCTTGCAAAGCATATGATTTCTTAGGTGTTTTTAATTAATGTAAGACCAGTTAATTTTATATGAATATAAAGAAATCAATTTTTTATCTAGTATGATCTTAACTTATCATTTTGTATATGTTGAATTGGGGAAAATACGAAAATATGCAAAAAATACAAATGAAATACAAATATGTATGCATATACTATTATTAGACGCGGTACAGCTCACGAACTATTATCGCTTTTTCTGTAATTCCAATATGTTTTTAAATATGGGTTTGCATTTAATTTAAATAATATAAAATAGCATTTTGCGGCATAATTGACTTCACTTTGTGATCTAAAAACCAACTTAAATCACACAAAATCTAAGCAAATTAATTAAGCCCACATTAAATTATTCACTTGGATAATGCAAGCTAGAAGCTTAATATAAATTTGTGGAAATTAGGTATTTACAATACTTTTATTCAAAATACAAATGCATTTTAAATTTTTATTCTAAATACAAAATAGTTTTTCATAAAAGTTTAATTTTCACAATGGAAATAATATTTTGTAAGTTTTTTTACTCTATAATTTTGCTGTTTTTTAATCAACATTGAATCATACAATTTTCCTGATGTTCGCATATTTTTAAGAATTTTTGGCATTTTAGAGATTTTTTCAAGGCTGCCGATTGCCAATTATATGATTTTTTTTAAATAAATTTTGGGAATAATTTCCAATATTGCAGTTGCAATTTTTAGAATATGCCCTATTTTCGCGGGGTTTTCAATTTTTTAGTTTCTTTGCTAATTACATTTTGGAGCTTGATATCAAATTAAATTCTTACATCAAACTTTGTTTTTATTTTATAGAAAAATAGCAATTAATTAAAGTGCTTTTGAAGATTAACTCACTGATGTTACAGAATGAAAGAAACATTTCTTTTCAAATTCTAGGCGGGAAGAGATTTTTCTGCTTTGTTAGGTGTTACTAAGTATCCAAACAACATTTTAATTGCCAAAAGGTTTTTTATCACATTGTACAAATACAATAATAATACCGGGTTCTGATATACTGTAGGTAAAACTACACAAGTATAAAACAGGATACCTACAAGCATCAATTTTGCCTTCCTTCTGAAATCACAAATAGTCATAAAAAATTAAAAATTAATAAATTTTTAAAACAAAACGAAAATTCAATTTCATTGATTTTGTACATTTACTCATACATATTGTTTTGACGATCTATTATATTTCTTTAATATAAATAATATAAAAAATAATTATGGTCATTTACATACGAAAAGAAAATATAAGCTATATTTATATATGTAAATATGCATGCATAATATTATACTAATAAACGTACAAAAATAAGTTTAAAGAAACAAACAAAAAATAAAACAAATAATCTTTGCTTTTCGACTGAACATGTATACACACAATGTGTGGGGTCTTAAATGAATAATGAAGAAATTACATACGGAATCACAAACCTATATATCCCCTTTCCAAATTTTTTGGTGAAGGGTATAAACATGAAACTTGATAAATTAAATGATTTGATTGTATGCACTAACTAAAACAAATATAAATTTTATTTCAAAGTAATAATAGCAGTGAAAAAGAAGAACAATATTTAAAATCTGCAAAGACTTAAATGAGAAAAACATATCCTTCAAAAATAAAGTGAAAAGTTACAAACAGTCTCAAGTAATCACTTAAATTCTATGTAATATTTTTTTAAAAAGAGCAAAAATATCTTAAATAAAATATATTTTGAAACGATTCCTTTTAATTGGAATAAAACATTAACGAAAGAAAAATAACTGAAGGCTTAAATAATAAAGACTTAAATAATAAAGCCCACCATTATTACAAAAACTCTACAACAAACATAATAAAACAACTCACAACACCTGCCTTATCCCTATTATCTGCTACTGAAGGAAAAAGAAGCGGAGAAAATTCAGCCAACCAAAATATTACAACATATCGCCCACAACAACTGAAAGAACTTATACAGATTCATACTGCTTGGACGACACAATCAACACCAATACAACAACTACAATACAAAGTAAGCGACTAAATAATTATTGATAAAATTGATATACATACATATGTATATATGATTTTATTAGAATAAGAAAAATTAAAACAAAAAAACTTAAATAAAACAAAACTGCCATTAACTATTTATTTAGATAAAACATCGTAAAAAAATTTAATTAGACCCAGTTAAGCACCTAAATAATCTCCCACAATTTTCAGGAAACAAACGAACTACCAACTTTTACAAAACTTTTTTGACAGAATCCACCCTATTCTTGCAACTTACGATGCTTTGTCGCAGTTAGTTTTCTCAGGCATAATAAAAAGTAGAATTACGGGTAAAGCAAAAGAAATCCTCGCAATTAGCACACAAGCACAATCAAGGAATCAAATTAAAGAAGTTCTTAATAATAATTTGGGCGAAAGAAAAGCTTTGAGGAACTTTTCGATGACTTAAGATCCGTGACCTTTGAAACTAATGCAATAGATTTTTACAACAATATTAAATATAGATTGAGGCAAAGCCGTCAATCAGGTCACTATCAATAATCAGAGATCGGAGTAAAATTCCCGAGCCAATGACAACGGTCCTTGCTTGTAGAAACCCACAATCTCTCGAAAGTGCCATTAACATTCTTTATGAGAATAGGTACGATAAAATAGGAAAAGTGCCGAGAGAAAATCAGAATTAGGGAAACAATTCGCAATCTCGTGGTAACCGACCTTAAAAGATTCATACCGGTAACTATGACAGAAATAATTTTCACAGAACCCAACTAAGAGATCACCAAAACTTCCCCAGGCAAAATCAACAGAGAGAATAACATCAGTTGTTCTATAGAACTTATCAACAAACTCCGAGGTGGCAGAAGAGCCAAAATCAACAATATCAAACAATCGAACCGATAGAAATTAACAATGCGCAAAATTTTCGGCAAAATGTTTCCGTACCAATTTTTCAGGAATTTCGCGAAACGCCAAACACTAAGATTAATTTTATAATTTGCAAATTTCATAACTACTATGATGGGTTAATAGGGAATAATATTCTAAAAAATCTAAAAACTATTGTTAACATGAGAGACAACATTTTAATAATTCCGACAAAATAATTTTCATACAGAAGTTTCCCCTACCAAAGACGCGGAAAGAAATTAAACAATTCCTTGGGTTAGCGGGTTGTTACAATAAATTTATAAGGGACTATTCAAAAATAGCTCGTCCTATGACAAGATGCTTGAAAAAGGATGCAAAAGTAGACATATAAAGTTTAGAGTACATTGAAAGCTTCGAAGCTCTCAAAAGGATTTTAACAAACTCCCCAGTATTAGAAAATCCCATTTCAATGAAAAGTTTGTTCTATAATTTTGTTCCGAAAGGGCAATCCTATTTATTTCACGAGCAAAATTACAGTACTATTGAAAAACTCTTTGCAATAGTTTGGGCCACGAAATATTTTAAGCCATACCTATTTGGTAGACGATTTTTCATCGAAACATAACAAAGACCTTTAACATGGTTATTCTCTATTAAGGAACCGAACTCCAAACTAGTAAGATGGAGATTAAGATTACAAGAATACGAATACGAAATTTTATACAAAAAAGGAAAACAAAAAGGGAACACAGACGCGTTATCAAGAGCCAACATACTTCTGAATAAAAGCACCGAAGAAGCAGAACACAGCGTTTGTGCAGAGAGACAAGTAATCCTCTCAACTTTTACAAAAGGCAAATAGTGTTTATACTAATTGCATCAGGATCACTCAGAATTTAAAATAAAAATATTTTCAGAAATAATAGAAAAACCATATGCGCAAAAAGCTTTGACGGAGAAAATCTTAAAATAATATTACATTTCTGTCCTGACAAAACACATGCCGTGTTCGTAGACAACGAGATGATATACGATAATAAAAAAGGAGCCGCAAATAGCTACTTTATCAAAAATAAAAATTTTAAAATCAGTAGATGCATAACAATCCTCTTAGATATCACAGATGAAACAGAACTTGCAGAAAAAATAGAAACAACGCATGTACGAAATAACCACAGACGTATTAGCGACAATTCCGCTAAGTTAAAAAATCGACATTTATCATCCAAACCGAAAATTGCGTATCAACCAATTCATTAATAATTGTAATATTTGTAATCTGGAATAAATACGATAGAAAACCAGCAAAACAACTGAAACAACAGAAAGCCCGGCAGAAATAGTTCACGTTGATATATTTTACAGTCTCGAAAAAACTTTGTTTTTAACATTTATCGACAATTTTTCTAAATATGCTCAAGCTATCAAAATTAAAAGTAGAGCTTGGATTGAATTCAAAACAGCATTAGCCCAATAACTTTCCATAATGGGAAAAGTAAAGTAGCAGATAATTGACAACGAACTTGGATTCAATGTGTTACCACTATTGGAATTTCTAAGAAAACAAAATATCGAACTTAATTACACTTCTAATAATAATCACACGTCGAACTCAGATATAGAGAGGGTTCATAACACTATAAATCAGCACATCCGTATTTTAAAGCACGATCAAAATTCGGACATAGAAAGTGTCGAGGAGAAAATGTATAGAATCATGATATATTATAACAATTCCGTACACTTGTAGTGGCATCTGCACGTAGAACGCCCCTGTAGTTAATATAGTCTGTAGTCTGGTATCACTATTAGTTTTAAGTATTCAAGAATAGAATAAAAGGAAAATGATCAATAAAGGCAGTCAGCCGAGAACCGTCACCAAACATACTTGAGTTTTATTTACATGGCGACCGAGACATGCTCGAAAATATTAAAATAGGCTATTGGGGCATAAAACGAAACGTACGGTTACAGTTGCGGAAGCTGCTTAAAAAAAAATTTTGTTTATCGTGGTTCTTTTTTTTTTTAAATTTAAATCTTCGGGTTTTTATTATTAAAACAAATAAAATTTGCTTTTAAATTCACTCTGCGTTTGTTAATTCGAAAATTACAACGAAACTATAGAAAAGTGTGGAAAAAACATGCTACTAATATAATTTATCTACTTTGTAATATACATACTTATTTTTATTAAAATTTCCTTTAATAAAAAGTGATTTTCCTTGTCTGGCTATTCGGCGTTCGTAATAATCATTATGATTGAGGATTGTACGGACAATTGTCACCGCAAGGTATTTCTTAATACATATTTTCAAGTGAGTGCTTTACTTGGGGTTGGTTAAGACAAGGTGTACCTACATAAAACAAAACATTCATTGTGTGTTCATAAATACATCGTACTATGTATATACAAATATATATACAACAAATATAATAGCAACAAGCAGACAATAATAGCAATTAAAACTACATATGCACATACTACATGCTTCACTTACGCTTTGATGAAGAGCAGTAAAATAAAAAGTTAAAACTATAATAACAATAGCAAAAACAAGTGCAAAGTAATTTACCCAACAAGAATATATAAAAACTAAGAAGTGGAATAATAAATAAAAGTAGACAAAAAACTAAAAAAACAAATAGCAATTCAAAAACATCTTAAAATGTAAAAAGACTACGAAAACTAAAAAAAAAATATTAAACAACTTTCAAAATAGACAACAATAAAATATACCAAAATGTGGAAAAATAATTTAAATAAAGTGTTTACGGTGGTTTTAGTGGCTTTGTAACGGAACTAAGAACCGTTTGTACAAACCTTACAAAAGTGGTGCCTGAAGAAAGGCAAAGAGAGTGAAATCGCGAGTGCAACAGATTTAATTTTCAAGTACAGTTTCGTACGTATACATACATAGAAAAAAGTCTAGCACTTACCGAAGAAAACTTTAGCGTGCTATGTATAATGAACAAAATGAAAACTTAATAAAATTACAGAACCACATAAAAATTAAAAAAAAATTGCTAAAAAAAAACTCTAAATAGAGACGTAAATTAAACAAACGAGTTCATCATTAGCAACATAACCACAAAAGTATGAAATAAAACGGTTTATTTTAAATAGGTACATACACCAAAAATATGTCTACACTAAATACCACAAGTATGAACCGTTAGTACATAGTGTACATAATTACCAAAAATGTGGAAAATACATATACGCATACATATAAAAGTAAAGCAAAGAAAAAAAATTCTACAAAACCGTTATTAAAGAAACAAAATTTAATACCTACACAAAAAAAAAGGAGAAAGTAATGAAAGGAAACTGAAATTATAACAAATATATGATTAATGCAAAGTGCAACAAACAAAAGTATAAAACAACAGTCATAAAAATTTTAAATAAAACAAATAGTTAGGAGGTAAAGAAACCAAAACCGAATAATTTATTTAAAATCCAAAAACAAAGTTAATAAAAACCCCGTTGAAACACAAGAATATAAGAAAATGCAAGTGAGAGAAATTAAGAAAACAATTACAACAAAAACCGTATATCGAAAAAAAACTTGATGAAGAAACAAGAGAAAAATTAAAGAACTTGATAAAACATTTATTAAAAGCTGAAAAATACCTAATAACAACATAAAAAGCACAATAGAAAATATTGATATGGAAGAAACACGCTAAAAATTCAAAGTAACAACTATGATGACAACTGTAAAATAACATTTCAACAAACGATACAAGGAGAAAAAAAAAACATAACACTGGAAGATGGAATAAGGAAGTAATAGAGTTTAATTGTATGTATTATATTGTAAATTATGTACATATTTATATACTACAGTTAAGAATATAAATATATATATATCTTACACTGTATTTATCCTCATTGACTTATTCTTTTTTATTTTTTATTCTAATTAAATTATGTTATTACATGGATATGTTTCAGAATACATAAGTAAATAAATTTATATTACATAATTCTAAATTTAACTATGTAATTGTTTAATAAAAATTTTAAATTTTACAATTTCAATAAATCGAAACAAAAGGAAACATTTGAAAAATAAAAATAAACAAAAAAAAAAATAAAATAGAAAAAGAAATAAATAAAAGAAAGATAAGTAAACATTTTTTTTATACATACCTACATAACCTAATTTTACTAACCTTGTTACAAATACTATATAACAGAGATGATAAACCCGGTCAAATGGTACAATCCTGATACTAAGAGTATACTACCGTACTATATTATCACGTTAACACAAAAGTACCAGTAAAATAAAAATAACAATGAATCAAAATTAAAAGCATCAACTTGGTACCATTTCGAAATCGTACTAATCATCCCTGGTATATAGAAACATAAAACAAAGCGAAAAACAAAATGCAAATATGCAGCAAGTGTTAAGAAGAAAAGAAAAAAAAACAATCATTTACTCAATGTGTAATAATACCAGACTAAATTTATTGAATTTTACAATTTTTTTTTTTCTTTCAAATTATAAAAAGAAAAAAAGTTCAAAAACATTCTAATACACACATTATACATTAAAGTTAAATAAAAATAACTCTATTGCTTTTGAGTAAAATTTTATATAAAAAGAAAAACATTTGCACAACAAAAACGGAAAAATAATTTGATTATAAGTAACTTAATGTTATTGTGGGAAAAGTGATATCTAAAAAATACTGGCAACTCTGGTATCATTGCAAAATACAATTTACGTAGAGTAAACAAACGAGTGTTAAGCTTCACTCCGTTCTCTAAATGGAAATTGTGTTATAAATTTATTTTGCTCTTTGTATTTTTGCACAGAGCTACCCGCTCTTCGTATTTTCGATATAAAATCGGTAACAAACCATCAATCTGTAACTAAAGCTTGAAATGGTAGCACTGTACCAAACATATGACGAGCAATGCGTATGAATTTTTTTTTATTGTATATTCTTTTAAAAGATTAAAAAAAATACAAAAGCTTTATATCACAATTTTTATTGCGGACTAAACATTGAATGTTCTGAAATCATTTATTTTTTAAAATTATTCTGTTTCAGCAACATTTACTTTGTTGTAACTAATGTATGTATATATTTGCAATATATAACAAGGCAATATGAAGTAACTAATGACAGAGTTTAGAGAAGAAGTATTTAACAATCTTATCTCAAATTTTTATAAAATAAAGAAAAGGGTATTACAAAACCGACCAGTAACAACAAATCTGCAAAAAGTTGAAGAATATATAAATCTTTTAGCTGAAAGCTATAATGTCATAATAGATTACACAGAAGAGTGTCTTGAAAATTTATCAATTAGTGACAAAACCAACGCGTTTTTCAAATTAAATCATTGCAGAGACTTGTTAATTCAATGTTTTGCCAAGCTCAATTGTAAGGTAAGGGTATCGGATGTAAGTTTGTTGGAGCGTATTGACGTAGGTGTTCTGGTAGATGATAGCTCAGATAGTGAAGTAGGTATAAAAATTGAAGATAATTTTGAAATTGAGAGAAAAATGGCGACAACAGAAAATAAGAAAACTTTTATTAGCATGTGTGCTACGATGCTCAGGGAAAATTACGATGGCAGCCCACAAACGCTAGAATCCTTCCTGGATAAAATCGAACTGATCGAGGAACTTACTGACGCGAATATGAACGCAACTCTGGTGAAATTCATCAAGTCGAAACTTGATTTGAAGGCACGTGAGACTTTGCCGGAGAGTGTGACTACAGTAGAACAAATTAAAACTGCACTAAGGAGTAAAATCAAACCAGATAGTTCGAAAATCATAGCTGGGAGGTTTGCAGCACTCAGCGTTAGAAATAATAATTATACAGATTTTTCTAGGGAAGTTGAAGATCTCGCTGGCACTTTCAAGCGTTCTTTAATTGTAGAAGGAATGACGACAAGCAAGGCTCAGGAGATGACCGTAGATCAGACGGTTGCAGTGTGCCGTTTAAATGCTAGATCGGATCTAGTAAAATCTATTTTAGCTTCGTCTACGTTTTCGGACCCAAAGGAAGTAGTAGCGAAATTGATTGTCGAGCAATCGAATGAAACAAATGAGAAACAAGTTTTAAAAATTCAGGCAAATAATAGGGCTAGGGACCAGACCCAATACCAAAGTAATAGTTTCACTCGTTTTCGTAATAATAACTCATATCGTGGTAATAATCGTGGAAGTTTTCGTGGAAACTACTATCCCAGGGGATACAATCGCAACTTTAATAATAACCATAATAGTCGTGCGATTGACAACAATAATCAATACCGGAACAATAATCATGAAGGCAACAGAAATCGGTTTTCTCAAAATAGGGGAAACAGTTTTGCACAAAATACTAATCGAAGGGCCTCTGTTAGGTATTTAAACTCAGAGGTCCCTCAACAAACGTTGAGGGAATCGGAGGAATAGCTGACCAAAGTTCTCAAAAATCAATTCTCTGTCTTAACCTTAATTATTGCGATTTTATTAGACTGAATACAACCGACACTAACAGGAAATGTTCTTTTCTTGTTGATACACAGGCGGATATATCACTTATCAAATTCTCTTGCATAAATTCCGGCACTACTTTGAACAAATCGGATATTATAAGCATAACTGGTATTACTACAAACTCAATTTTTACTTTAGGAGCAATTTCCACCAATTTAATCTTTTCCGATCAAACAATTTCTCAGATATTTCATGTTGTCAGTGATGACTTCAACATACCGGCAAACGGTATATTAGGGAAAGATTTCCTTAAAAACAATAAGTGTATTGTCAATTATGAGACCATGTCAATTTCAATTACGCTAAAAAACTCAAAAGCGTTCATCCCAATTCACCACGGCACTAGAAATTTTACTTGTGTGATACCACCGCGATGTGAGGTTTTTCGTATTTTTCAATTACGTGACGTAAGGGAACCAATGTTTGTTGATTCCCAAGAAGTCAGCAAAGGTGTATTTATAGCAAAGGCGATAATGGATTCGAATAATCCAGTACTTCGAATTGTTAATACCACCAATGAGTATAAAAGCATACAAAACAATAAAATAGCGGCTGAAAGTTTACGAAATTTTTGCGTTTATGAAATTAATAGAAATGATACAAGCAATGACCGAATAGTGAAGTTAAAATCTGTTTTGCAAAATCAAATGCCTTCTGATGTTCAAAATAGTTTGATGCCAATTTGCGAAAAATATGCAGATATATTTTCTTTAGATAACGATAAGATGACGCTTAACAACTTTTATGAACAAAAGTTAAGATTGGTCGACTTTTCACCTGTTAACACGAAAAATTATAGATTGCCGCATAGTCAAAAAGAAGAAATCAATAAACAAGTCGGTAAATTACTAGACAATGACCTTATAGAACCGAGCAATTCAAATTTCAATAGCCCTTTAATACTGGTGCCAAAAAAGAGTACGGACAATACGAAAGCCTATCGAATGTGCGTAGATTATAGGGCAGTAAATAAAAAACTAATTGCGGACAAATTTCCACTTCCTCGTATAGACGATATTTTAGATAACTTGGGTCGTGCAAAGCATTTCTCAATAATCGACTTATTCTCCGGATTTCACCAAATTCCATTACATCCCGATTCTCGTGATATTACTGCGTTTAGTACGGACAAAGGCTCATTTCGTTGGAAGGTGTTACCTTTCGGGTTAAATGTAGCTCCCAACTCCTTTTCAAGGATGATGTCCATCGCATTTTCAGGCCTCACGCCTAACAAAGCTTTCCTATATGTCGATGACATTATAATTATTGGTTGTAGTAGGCAACATCACTTGAACAATTTGCGAGACGTTTTCGAAATCCTAAGAAAGCATAACTTGAAGCTAAATCCTTACAAATGTAATTTTTTCCGACCGGAAGTTACGTTTCTCGGGCATAAATGCACGGAAAATGGTCTATTACCCGATGACTCTAAAATAGATGCTATAAAAAATTACCCTACACCATCTGACAAAGATTCAATTAGACGTTTTGTGGCATTCGCCAACTACTATCGACGCTTTATTCCTAATTTCGCAACGATAGCGGCCCCGTTAAATCAAATGACGCGAAAGAGTATTCAGTTCAATTGGAATAACACATGTCAGAGTTCATTCGATAAACTTAGGGCAGAATTATTATCGCCAAAAATTTTACAATACCCCGATTTTTCAAAAGAGTTTCTAGTTACAGTTGACGCATCAAAACAAGGATGTGGTGCAATACTTAGCCAAAATTTTAATGGTAATGATTTACCAGTTTATTTCGCTTCTAAAACGTTCAATTCAGCGGAACAGAAAAAAGCTACAATAGAACTTGAACTATTAGCAATTCATTTTGCAGTTACACAATTTCGTCCATACGTCTATGGAACACATTTCACGGTGCGATCAGATCATCGACCACTAATCTATTTATTCAATATGAAAGATCCCTCTTCAAAGCTGACTCGAATACGTCTAGAACTTGCTGAATATAGTTTCACAGTCGAATATATAAAAGGCAAAAACAACGTCGGAGCTGATGCTCTATCCAGGATTCCTATCAGTGACCTAATAAATACGAATAATCAAATTCTCGCAATGACGACTCGCTCTGTTTCTAGGAAATTAGGTACTAACAACGTACAAAAGCAGATTTTCGAAAACGCATCTAACTCGGAATTGAAAATATATGATAAGTTCTCACACAATTTTACTACAAATATTGCTAAAATAAAGACGGAAATTATTAGTCTTAATGAAAAATTAACTAAATTGCGCATTAACGTTTTTAAAAAATTTAAGAAACTATTATCTGTCGAATTTGATATTGCCAACGAAACAATTAGTTTAGACTATATGCTTTCGAGGCTGGAAAATGAAGCCAACAATGTCAATATTCACAGTATAGAATGGCCAAAAACCGATTCATTTTTTACTATTTGCACTGTACAAAAATTAAAAGATCACGGTATCAAAATCTTGAAGACACTTGAAATCATTCTTACGGAACCAATAAAAACCGTAACAGAAGAAGACGAAAAATTAAAACTTATGCAAATTTACCACAATTATCCAATCCTAGGCGGACACTGTGGACAAAAGAAACTTTATGCCAAAATTCGAACTAAATTCTTCTGGAGGAGAATGACACGTGATATCGCAAAATTTGTAAGAAGTTGTACAAAATGCAACTTGAATAAAGTAAAACCATCGAACTTAGAGAAATTAGTACTTACTCCAACTCCAATCAGAGCATTCGACATAGTGGTACTTGATACCATAGGTCCACTTCCTCAATCCAATTACGGTAATAAATATGCGATTACCTTAATATGCGATTTATCGAAATACTTAGTCAGCATACCTATTCCTGACAAGTCAGCCAAGACAGTGGCTCGGGCAATTTTCGAGAGTTTCATACTAGTGTACGGGAAAATGAACACGATAAAATCCGACTTAGGCACGGAATACAAAAATGAAATTTTTTCGGAAATGTGCAAGTTTTTACAAATCGATATTAATTTCTCAACTAGCTATCATCATCAGACTCTAGGTACGGTTGAACGCAATCACCGCGTATTCAATGAGTACATTAGGGCGTACATTAGTGAGAATATTTCAGATTGGGATACATATCTCAAGTACTTTACTTTTTACCACAATACGACAGCCAACACCGTTTTCGATAACAAACTTACGCCTTTTGAGCTTATTTTTGGGAAAAATGTTGTCTTACCAATTCAACCAAATTCAACCTTAGATCCTGTGTATAATATTGAGAATTATAGTCATGAAATTAAATATAGATTACAGAAATCGAATATGCTTGCAAAACAATTAGTTGAGAAACATAAGAAGAAAATCAAAGATTTTTATGATAAAAGAGCTAAACCATTAAATTTAAAATTAAACGATACGGTGTTATTACGGAAAGAACCTTATGAAAAACACAAAAGTGTTTATGAAGGTCCTTTCGTAGTTACTACTCTAAACGGAGCAAATGTAACAATATTTGACAAAACAACAAATAAAGAAAAAACTGTTCACAAAAATAGAATTGCTAAACTATAAAACAATAACTTTAAGAACAACTAAGTAAAAATAAACTTATAATTTTTAAACACAGTACAAATAATCAGTTTAATTGATTCTGAATCAAAAAAAAAAAACATTAATTCTTAATATATGAATTAAACTCAATATTTCTGTTATGTAATTAAAAAATAAAGATCACGCAATAACCAAGCTTGATCGCCTTGATTATTGCATCATCTTTGTAACAGAGAAAAAAAAAACATTTTTTTTCCTAAAGTTTCCGGAGGAAGGCAGCGGGTTATTCGGCGGAAGGCAATTCCTGGCGGGTCGGTGGCCCTCCAGTCGAAGGGGTAATGACTTTTTGAACAAAGAGCACTCCCTCCTTCATCCCGATCGATCCTGACTGCTTACTTTTGATTTTAGTATACGTATAAATTTACACATTATAATTATAAATAAATAAAACTAGCAATCAAATTAAAAACAATCTTTATTAAACTTACAAACCCTTTTACTAAACCAAGAAAAAAATTATATTACTTTGTAAGAAAAACATATGTATATTAAATTTAGTCAATTAAAATCTAAACTTTCATTAAAATTACTATTAGCTTTTTTTTATTAAAAAGGGAGGTGTAGTGGCATCTGCACGTAGAACGCCCCTGTAGTTAATATAGTCTGTAGTCTGGTATCACTATTAGTTTTAAGTATTCAAGAATAGAATAAAAGGAAAATGATCAATAAAGGCAGTCAGCCGAGAACCGTCACCAAACATACTTGAGTTTTATTTACACACTCAACAACCGGTAGAAAACCAATAGATTTTATAAATGGTAACATAAACAGTTCAGAATACCCTTCAATCAGAGAAAAAAGAGAACACTAGAGAAACTAAATAAACAAAGGGAAAATATAGAATCATAAACAGGACCAGTATACAAAAAAGATGAAAGAGGTCTCAAAAACACTTAAAATTTAGGAAAGTAGTAGTATCGAATATAAACGACCATGTTGTGACAAACCGAAATCATAAATATTACAAATCTCATATTGAAAGGAAACAATAATTTCAAAACTTAACAAATTACGGAATGCAATCTGAAGGGAATAAATAAGTTTATTCGGAAAACGGATTGGTTCATCACCGACCACAGTTAGTACTTTTATTTCACTGTCCACATCGGGCATCACAAATTTACCTATTTTCTTAGTTGCTTGCAATCAGCGGCCTGTGCAACCTAACCTACTCAAGACTAAATTAGACAACCTTTCACCCAAGTTTAAGGGAAGAAGAGGACTTATAAATGGATTAGGTAAAGGCATTAAATTTATTACAGTTAATATGGACAGCGATGACGAAGAAGAAATTAGATCAACAATACAGAATATAACAAACAATATAAAAAATAACTTAGAACAGACAAATACATTGGCACGAATTAGTAATACACTTTCTCAACAGATTCAAAATATCACCTCTCATATAAACAAGCAACAATTTATTGTCAATAAATATATTAACCGATTCCGACGGGACATAGAGAACAAAATACTTTCATTAGAAAACGGCGTCAACTTCATGGAAATTTACACCTGATACACTGTATTTAATTCCAGCGAAGAATAAAAACTGCCATGATGAGTTCTTAAATGATATTTTTGGATTAGCTCTTTATCAAAAAAATTGGTCTGCGATGATTTTGGAAAAATGCTTGATTTAGTGTTTGTCAATGATGTTGACGATTGCACTATTATTCGTTCGGAACCTATTACACCGCCGATATCGATTATCCCACGATTAAAATTAGCTCTCCGATTCCATCCGAAATTAAGCTGAAGCCTTCTGAATCTAGTCAAGTTTTTTGTTTTAAACGAACGGACTTTACTTTATTAAATGACGTAATAAGAAATACTTGCTGGAATGACGTTTTGAATATCCCTATAAACAACAATTCGGATATTGATGCCATTGTTACCACATTTTACGATTAACTCATTTTTTGAAACCTGTGTTCCTAAACAATTTTTTACACTCCATGGAATTCGTGGCAACTTTCACGTCTGAAAAATATTAAGAAGAAAAATTATAAAAAATATAAAAGGTCCGGCTCGTTTGTGGACTATGGAAAGTACTCAGTTGGTCGTTCTGAATATAACCTGCTCAACCATGCTTTATATAAGGATTATTTAATCAAAGTGAAAAACAACTTTGCTAGGGATCCAAAATCTTTTCTAAAAGAAAATCGAATGGATATCCATCAGTTATGAAACTTCATAATCAAGAATCCAGCAACGTTGATATTATTTGTGATATGTTTGCTGGTTTTTTCGCAAGAACTTATTGCGATGCTGTTTACGATGATAGAAATGGCTATCCCTACGCGCTGGCATCAAATCAACTAATATCTTTTCCACTCAATTGCAGCGATATTTTGTTTAGCTTGAAGAAACTTACGATGTCCTTTAATCACGGTCCTGATGGTGTTCCAAGTTGTATTTTAAAACGATGCGACGAATCATTCGCCAAACCGGTAACTTTATTGTTTAACGCTTCAACTAACCATGGTTATTTTCCCGAATTTTGGAAAGATTCGTACATTATACCTCTTTACAAATCTGGTAACAAGCCCGATATTTAGAGTTATAGAGGTATCGCTAAATTAAGTGCCATTCCGAAATCGTTTGAAAAACTATTTGTTGACTTGCTATGTCATCACAGTGCGTCATTAATGTCACCTTACCAGCATGTAGGCTTGCCAGATTTTGAACTCATGAAAGAAGTACATCGCGTAAAAAAGCGCAGTACAATGATGCAAAAAAAAGTACACTTTTTATTTATTAAACTTTATTAGTATGGTTAACAAAAATAAAAAGTTATGGAGTAACAATTCATATAATAAGGAACAAAAACAAGAGATCAATAATAACTATCCAGATATATTAAGAAGTATACAAACATGTAACAGGAATTTAATACAAGAAAGTAACTTTCCCTATAAAAATTCAAGTTGAAGAGATAACAATAAAACTTAAAAAGAAAAGTAGTTAAACATAACCAAATTAATGAGCCTTGATAAAAATTATATATGTACATATAAAACATAAATAAAAAATCAGTCAATTCAAATTCATATACATACATATATATTAAAACAAAATTAAATATATTTATCACTTTTTTGTACTTCGTTAACAATGCCACTCTTGCCATTTTCTGTTTTTAAGAAGTTTACAAACTCACTACAAGTGTAGCCAAAATTAGTTTTAATTATTAACTCACTTTCCAAGCTGTCAATCAAAAGCTTGCTTCGTTCTTTTCTCCAAAAATAAAACATAGAACTAAAAATTCGTTCTGTTGCAGCATTTGAGTGAGGAATTGAAAATATAAACTTACATATATTTTCAAAATTAGGAAATGTTCCACTTCTAAGGAAATCTTGCCATTTGGTTTCTACGGATTTTTCTTTTTCAATATTTTCAGCAAAAGATTTCAAAGATATAAACTCGTCAAAAAGTTGATCAATGTCAATTCTTTTAATAGAAAATAGTTGAACTACTTCTACAAAGTCATGAAATGAAATGTTTGAATGAAGATTGAAAATGGAAAGTTTTTCAAATTTATTATTATTAAGGGTAAAACGCTCTTGTACGTAAATTCTCAACTTCGAAATAAATGTATCTGCACGTTTTTGAAAAAGGCAAACCTCTTGTTCATTATCGCAGTTATTACAAATACGTTTAGCTAATAAGCCATAAAATTTCTCGTTTTGTTGTTGCTCAAATCTGTCACAAAGTTGTTTTACTATGTGGAACATGTCGATTATTATTAAGGAATTATTCTCCTCTAATTTTTTAATGGCGCATAATACAGTATTTCCTATATTGTGTACCAAACCAAGGTAAGCTTCAGAAAGTTCATTTTCGAAAAACTGCCTTAAAACTGGCGAACAAGCGTTTTGCGACAAAAAATAAGCTTTTACAGCCACATAATTTTTCAAAAATCGTTCTACTGCAGGAGTTAGAGTTAGCCAACGAGTTGGTACGTGACGCAGCATTTCCGACCATTCCATATCGCACAACTCAAACATTTCCTTCAAACTTGCAGTTCTTTTGGTTGAAGATGAAAATTCATTAAAAACTTTGATTACAATAGCTTCTAAATCAAATTTTAATACTTTTAAAGAAATTTTAAAAGCATTATTTAAAATATGGCAAAGACATTTAATTCCTATAATGTTAGGATTGCTTTTTTTAAGTTCAACAAATACACTTTTGTTACATCCGAAATTTACACTGGCGTTATCCGCGCAAAAACTTGTAACATTCATCAAACTTAGATTTCGATTCTCCAATTTAGATTTAAGTGAACTTGCTATATCGGTTGAAACTTCAGAGTCCAAGTTGTAGAAATTTAACAGTTTTGTGCAGATTCCATTTTCTTTATTAAAATATTTTATAACAATCGGGAAAGTTTTGATATTGCCTTTATTGGATGCATCAGTGGAAATTGAGAATGGATGAGAATTTTCTAAATCCTTTAATACTTCTTTTATTGAAAACGTAGCTAGAATGTTGCGCACGAGTTTACTCATTTTTGTTCTACCGCAAGTAAAATTTGAAGCAATCTCTGAATCTGTAAACATTTGCTTAAGAAGTTTACTAGTGCAATCTGATGAATTGTAGCTGTGACCGTGCATTACAGTATGATAAGCAAAGGCGGCTTCTGCTGCGGCGCTAGACTTTTTTGCGCTATCTATTGTTTTAGATTGATTAAGGAAGCAACTTAAGGTTTTTTGACTAGTTTTGTTGTTTCTCATATGCTTTGAAGTTTTCATATGCCGTTTAATATCTGATATACCACCATATGCAATGGAAAAATATAAACCACATACCATACATTTTGCCATTGTGTTCTCATTTGCACTAGCAATCCAATTAAACTGTTTTTTCCAATCATCTTTGAATTTATTTCTGCGACGAGTAGAACATTTCTTTTTTTTAAAGGTGATTGGTTTCTAACTTCTTCAACATCCGTACTTGAAGTACTTAAAAGTGATGAGTCGGAAATATTTTCATCATCATCCATTTCTAAGAACACTATATTTTAATTTCACTTTTTACAAATTCAATATGATTTACGCACATACCTTTTATTAAAAACCAACTTGCAAATAGCGAAGAAATATTTATGTACATATATACGGAAAAGTCTCCTGATCAAAGCCACAGGTATGTGAGTATGTGTACATTCATACAATGCAGATGAATTATCAAATCATTGAATAAATATTATGACAGTATGACTCAAGTAGTTTTTTTTACTATTTTGGCAAACAAAAATGGGTTTACACGGTAGTTTAAAAAAAACTGTACAAAAAGAAGTACAAAGACTAAAAAGAAGTACTTTTTCGTACTTCTTTAATGTTTAAGCAGCACGCAGTACAAATTTCAAAAAGAAGTACATGTACTGCTGAAAAAAGTACGTATGGCAAGCCTACCAGCATGGTTTCAGAAAAGGTTGCTCAACGACGACTAATGTTCTTCATTTAACATCTTTAGTCAATTACGCATTTACACTAAAGAAATAAACTGACGCTATTTATACTGACTTTAGTAAAGCTTTTGATAAAGTTAACCATAATCTTCTTCTTACTAAATTGGATACGTTGCGTCTAACTCGTAGCAGTTTAAGCTGGTTAATATCATATATAACGGGCAGAAAGCAAACCATTCGATTTCACAACATTTCTTCTACTAAGTACATATACATACGTCTCATCTGGTGTTCCCCAAGGCTGTCATCTTGGTCCCATTCTGTTTTCGCTGTTTATAAACAATCTTCCGAACGCTATCAACTTCGCCAATATATTGATGTACGCGGACGATGTTAAAAGTTTTTATTCGTATAATCATTTTATTGATCACGTTTATCTTCAAAGTGACCTTAATAACTTTTTTGAGTGGTGCAAACACAACATGATGGAACTGAATTAAAAACAATGTAAATGCATGCGCTTTTCAAGACGTAATCTTATTGCTGCTAAATATTTCTTGGGAGGTCATTAGTTGGATTTGGTTGATTCATTTCTTGACCTTGGAATTTTACTGAATCCTAAATTTAATTTTGTTTTTCATATTACTTTGGCTGTAAATAAAGCTAGAGGCGTTCTTGCCTTTATGAAGCGATGGTCAAAAGAGTTTTCTGACCCTTACATTACGAAGCAGGTTTACGTGTCTCCAGTTAGACCTATCTTAGAATACGGATCAATCATATGGGACCCATACTACAACATTTATAATATTCGTATTGAATCTGTGCAAAAACAATTCTTGTTGTTCTGCTTACGTGGCCTTGGATGGAGCTCGTCAACAAATTTGCCTTTATATACTAGCAGATTCGCTTTAATAAACCTATGTACCTACTCTCAAAAGTCGTCGTACAATATTAAATCGAGGGCGTTCGTTCTTGTTTACAATTGCTACAGATTTCTCGAATAATCTTGTAGATTTTCGTTGCTGTTTCTAGAACTTTCCTGAAAGTTCTATTTCCTTTAATCTGAATTTGAGTGCTCCTAAATTTGCTTAAACTGTGTTGATTAAACTGTGCTTAATCATCGCTGTATTTTTATGTCCGTTAAATTTTAATTTTGTAACGATATGTTCACATGTGTGTTCGTTAGCATTTTCTGCTCAGTAAAGAATTTTGTTTCTTTTCCTTTTCTTATTTGCATTTGTAAACAATTGTTCAAGTGTGCTTTTTTAGTAGCGTGTATGTATTTATGTATTGGTAAAACACAAACAAATTTTAACATATGCGAACCCAAAAAAAAGTTCTTTAATGTTTCGCTACTACCTGTATTATTCGACCATGTGTGATAGGTTAGGTTAGATTAACAGGTTGGCAGTGAAGAAATAAGAGAAAGAGTACCAACCAGCACACTTGGGTCCAAAGTTATTATGATCCCTTTGTGTTACCATGTGTGATAGCAAAACAAAATAAAAATAGATTACAAGGATATATGTATGTACACTCACAATATTATTACTGTAACGGACTGTACGTTATTCAAGAAGTAATCCGTTCAGTCATTTTTAAAAGAATAAACATTTAAAATGTTAAGCAATTTTATTTTTAACTAATTCTACCATTCATTCAAAAAACTAAGGACATATTAATACGGATTTTCGTTTACATTCAATATTTTCCGTTGTTTTCAAGTGCTGTTTTTATTTCTTTGCTTGCTTTATTTGATTTGTTTGAGATTTCCTCTCCTACACAAACAAAAGAAAAATCTTTTATTTTTACGGGCTTAAGTTAATTCTTTTTTAACATTAAAAATTAAATGAACTTTTGGTTCAAAGTAAATGAAAAATCAGTAGACCGGGTTTTATGTGAACTTTCATTTGTTTTAAATTACAATTTCAGTTAATTTTACGTACAGAATATTTTGAGGGTACTTATAAAGGTCAGTGAATATCAGTGACTACAATGCGATATTTTAATTAAAAGGTATTGTTATAACGCTAGTGACGGAGAAATTTTGGTAGATTTTAGAAAATATTTTGGTTGGAAATTATTTTGTTATTTAAGCATAATATTTACGAAGAGAAGAAAATTATTGAATAAATAGCTTAACAACTTCGTGAGCCGGCTAATATGGATGATGACCGCTGTTTTAAATTGTTTATGTGAACTATCTTAAAAAATTGTACATATCTATATACATATGTATATAAAAAGAAGTGTACACTTTGATGTACTAACTGCGGAAACGGGTCTACCGATTTCAACCAAAATTTCAGGGTTGAGGAGGTAATTATTTTTCTTTATGTGTACTGCTATAAGAGTGAGGCTTTTTGAATTCGATTTTGTTATTCTTAGAATAACTTGCGATTCCCAGAAATATATTGGCTCTATAGGATGGGGGAAACGGCTACCCTCTATAGGATGTAGTTAATAATATTCTTATATCGGATCAAATACAGTAGTTAAGATCTCAAAATTGTATGAAGATCACTCTAAGAGCAAATTAAGATTTCTAGCAAAATTTTGATGGTATCAATGGGGGAAACGGGCACCCCCATATAATGTGGTTATTAATTTTATTATATGTGTACTACTATAGGATTTCTAAATTCGATGTGTGTTATTTTTAGAATAACGTGCTATTCCCAGCAAAATAATGGTCATATAGGAGAGGGGAAATGAGTACCCTCCATAGAATGTAATTATTAATCTTCTTATATGTGTACTACTATAAGATCGAGACTTTTTAAAATTGATAATTATGATTAGCTGAATCTTTTCAGTCGTTGTTTCGAACGTCATTTTATTTGTGCGCTGACCATTCACGAATGTATGTAGTTATGTGTTATTGTTTCTGTTTGTTGAAAATCTCCTTTAACATTTATTTTAATTTTGATCAATAGCACTTTTAAATTTCTATGTCATTTGTTTTAATATTTTTATGTAGATTTAGTTTATTCTGTAAATTCAAAATATTTCATTCTTTCCAATACTTTTGTCCAAACTCATTTCATCATTTCAAAAAAGAACGTATTTACGCACGCAAAATTTTGAAACTTTCCATGCAAGTATTTTCAATCATTAATTTATAGTGACAAAAACACAAAGAAAACAAAATAGTGGTTGATGTTGTTAGTGCGGTGTTTTTTAAATAAGTAGTTGATTTCGGTCTATTCTGAAATTCATTAAGGTTTGAATTTCTTTTCTAATGAAAAAGGAGAAGAGGTTCACGTGCATTAAATTTATACGTATGTACGTCTTATTGTTATTACTATGATACTTCAATGCAAATCATTAAATTTTTGATTTTGAAAGTAATGCCACGAACGTATTATTAACATTATATGATTGTATTAAAAATTTGGAATATATTAACGGTTGTCTCTTATACCCCTGACAGACATATGGTTTACATACCATGGTACACATACATACATATGTAGTACGGTTTTATATGTTGCGAGTTTTACAAATTACCACCCATTAGCAAAAATGCGTTACAGTGCAAGCAAAAGCTTCTTAAATTTCATTAAAAATTTTATATGTATTAATTTATATGAATTGCGAATCAATGAAATTTTCTTAGCAAACGACTCACATTATTAATATTTTAACAGCGGTCACCTTATGTCGATGCGCCTTGCAGAAAATTATCTAATGCTGCAATTACACATGCAAGTAGTGGCATGCCATTGATGTATACGTATTATCAACGAAAAATTGTTCGAAAAACTCGAACCTCTTGCCATTAACTTTTGCATTTACAAATGTGAGTGCAAGTTTATTTTTAAAATGTCGTCGAAGGGTAAACTTGAGAACATTTTTGTAATTCCTTCCATTTCTAATTCCACATTTTTGGGGACGCGGTTAACATTTATTATTATTATTTTAATTATATTATGCTCTATAATTAAAACACTGGCGTTTTGTATGTGGCTTAATAATGTGGTTTTCATGAATAACAGTCCATGTTCAATTTTTCTCATTTCAAATTAATGATACCAAATTGTAACATTTTAAATCCTTTTTTAAAAGGTAAATTCAAATTTTGAAAAGTATGGACCTATATCACTTTTTTCTAACACAACATCTAAATTTTTTCAAATAAGTTTCAAGGCTAACGGTGTATGCAGACCAACATCGGCTTTCTGAAAAATATCTTTCATCATGAACATATTTGAAAAAAAAAATAATTTTAATAAAAAAAAATAATTTTAATAAAAAAAATAATTTTCAATACTAAGATCGTAGCTTCAAAAATAACTTATTTTGGATCTCCTGAAAAATTTGATTGTTAGACATTGTTATTCATGCAAACCACAAAATTATTCATTTAACAAGATGAATCTTTAATTATAGTTTTTCACAGTGATATAGTTCTATAGTAATTCTAAAGTAAAATTTTCCCTCGCATGCAAATTTAGCTGCCACAGAAGCTGTCATTGAAAATATGGGTGTATTAGTAAAAAAATGTGAGTGTGTTGAGTTTTTCGAACTGGCAGTGGCATGTGTAAACGCTAAGTAAAGAATTTATGTAGAAAATTATATACATATGTTATTTAAACATATTATTGCACTGCTATTATAATGCACAATGCTGTATGTCGTAGTCCATAATTTCTTTTAAAATAGTAAATTTTTTAAAAAGTTAAATCGTGCTTGGCTTAACAATCAGAATTCTTACAGTCCCCGTTTTATTGAGTACCTACATACATATATAATATGAATGTTTGCATTTATACTTACTGGATTATAGTTTACTTCAGAAGAATTATTATCGGGATTATCCAGAGCTCCATAGTTAATGGTTTCATCTTGTAGATGATCCGTTTCTGTTCGTGCTGGCTTTGGGTTTGCTGTTGTTAAAGCCCATAGGGGAATTTCCTTAAAACTTGTGACTGTAAATGTCACACACGCGATAAAAATGAATGTTATAATTGTGAACACTGCCTTGACATGTCCTCCGAGTCGCCGACCAATTGAAGTATCGTCCCAATTAATACCACCCATTGAATAGCCCATAAAGCCACCAAGACCAGCCATTATGGTAAATGTTGAAAGACCTTTAGCGTGATCATCTGTGTAGGAAGTTATTGAGTAAACTATAAATTTTAAAAATTTTTTGTTATAAAGGCGCTTCCTACCTGAAACACATACATCCAAGAGATATGCCCGTGATGGACTTTGGCAAGCATCAGCATCGAAATCTAACAAAACAGTACCGAGAACAGTGAAAAATATTCCCCATGGATGTGATGTCTTTTGTATAGTTTCAAGTTCTGTCTTTGAAGCTGTTGCACGGTGTGGCGAAACATTAATATTGTTGTGCGTTGAACCCTTTAATGTTAAATTCATGGCAGAGATTTGAATGTGGGGATCAATATCACCAAATAAATAACCCAAATCCTCACCATTGGGCACCAACAGTAATCCTTTGTTTATACATATGTATTTGAAAGGCATAAATATAACAATATTAATTTAATTTGAATTAAGTCAAACAAAACAAAAGCTAAATTTATTACCGATGAAAACCCCAATAGACAAAAGTATAATAAATGGTCTTCTACGTCCCATATTTAGTTTACAACGGTCGCTCATCGAGCCTAGAATGGGTGTTAGAAAAAAACCAACAAGTGGCGATAGTGCCCATACTAGCGTCATGTGCTGATGTTCAACACCAATCTTTAATAGTGTGGGTGATACAAATGCCGTCTCAGCAGCATATGAAAACTCAATACCCATAACAGCAGCTGACACACGAACTAATTCCATGCGAGATTTATGCCTAAGAGTATCATCATTTCAAATATGTATGTAGATTTGTTTACATTCAAAAAATAAAAATAAGAAACGTAATAGTAATAAAAGCATACTAAAATTTATATAAATGACTTAAAAGTATGTATGTACTGCTTTGTAAATTAATAAGACAATATACATAGATATATAAAAAGAAGTTCAGATGTTTCTTCTGAACCTAAAATTTATATGTAAATCTTTAACATATGTATGTACCTGAAAAGTCGGAAAGATTAGAAAATTTATAATAATGAAAAATATAGAATTGTACCTATGATGAATGAGACAATTAATAGAATAGAGACATTAGAGAGGTCTAATTTAGTTTACCAGATACCGTGTAGTGGTAATGATAGAGAAAATTGTTGTAAAGTATATGTAGGTACAACTAAGAATAAATTAAAAGTTAGATTTGCTGGTCGTAGATCAGATCAAAAATACAGAAATAACATTTCTTCGCAAAAGACAACATTAGTATCACATCGTGGTGTTAATTTTAATCGCAATCCTGATTTTAGTAATGTAGAAGTTTTGAATACGGAAAATAACTACAAACGTCGATATACTCGTATTTTTGACATGCTACAAATCATCAATGTTCCCATAGGAAAGAGAATTAATTTTAAAGCAGATACAGCTAGTGTTGCTCAGGCATATAGATATTTATTGTATAAGAACGGAAACGGAAATTGAATATTTAGGTATTGTAATATTTTATGTTTATGTACATACGTATTTATTAAGTTGTTAATTTTTTGTTATTTTAATTTTGACAATTTTTGTATGTTTTTGCTTTTTGATCATTGTAAAATTTTCTTATTTACACAATTTGATATATCCCTGTAGAAGCCACATAAAGAAGTGGCGAAATATCAGTGTTTTTAATAAAAAATTTTTAAGGTTTAAAAAAAGTACCTAGATTATTTTAAAAATATGTATGTAGTATATCTCGGGAATATGTAAATATATAAAAATGGTTAAGGAAGAAAAAACATGGGCAGTATTTCGGATGCGACATCACGAACCGTATCTGCAAAGGCACAAATAATGCAAAATGTGTTACCAATAAATCACGCCAGTTTGGTGGACAAACAGGTGACAGAACCAGCAGTTGGAGCTCCTGCAGTTCTAGCCATTAATGTCAAATACTTCGATTGCCGTTACTAATGTAGCAACGCTAGCCACTTATTTACCCCATGCTAACGTTACGGCCACGCAAATGATGGATGTTTTTGTAGGCGCACCTGCTGCACATACTAATGCTTTGTGCCTGCAATCAGGGGTGCCAAACGTGACGATTTTACGTCATTTTGTCGATGTTTTATATCGAATTTCAAAAAATGACGTTTGAAGATTTTTGTTTAGTATACCTTATACTTTGACGATTTTTTGACTTCGCTACTTTTTGCTGCGGCCAATCGATGATATTGATACTGCTAAAAAAATATTTAAAAATCTTAATGACACTGGTTAACGTCATTTACTTTTGTTTTTTAAAATATGTGCTTAATTTGATGAATAATCTAAACAAAATTTAAGGAATTCAAACTCAAAACATGCACTATGCAATGAGGAAACTTTTTTAAAATGTTTTTTAGTAGGTGATTGTGTAAAAAATACGCTTCTAAATCAAATTATTACAGTAACGGACTGTACGTTATTCAAGAAGTAATCCGTTCTGTAATTTTTAAAAGAATAAGCATTTAAAATTGTAAGCAAATTTAGTTTTAACTGATTCTAACATTCATTCAAAAAACTAAGGACATATTAATACGGAGTTTCGGTTACTTTCAATATTGTCCGTTGTTTCCAAGTGCTATTTTTTTCTTTGCTTGCTTTATTTGATTTGTTTGAGATTTCCTCTCCTACACAAAGGAAAAATCTTTTATTTTTACGGCCTTAAGTCAATTAATTTTTTAACATTAAAAATTAAATAAACTTTTGGTACCATTTAAATGAAAAATGAGTAGACCGGTTTTTAAGTGAACTTTCATTTATTTTATATTACAGTTTCAGTTAATTATACTTACAGAATATTTTGGGTGTAAGACTAGGATTTTTGAATTTTGGAGACAGCGCATTAAATGTAGATATTTTTTGGAAAAGAGGAAAGTCAATTAATCTACCAAACAATGAACTTGTTTTTCCAAATTTATGTGAATTTGTAAATAAATTAATGACATTGCCAAACTCTTCAGCTAATGTTGAAAGAATATTTAGCAAAACTAATCTTAATGAAACCAACAGGAACCCTGGAGGGGATTCTTTTTTTTAAAGATTATTTAAAAAAATTATTCCGCTGAATTTTACAATCATGAATCATGCGTGCATGAGTAGATTTTTTGCGTGATTGTTCCGTGATTTTTTCGATTTTGAAATTTTTTTCATATTTTTAATAGGTACGTGGTTTTCAATTTTGTCATGAACATTGGAAGAAAAACATCTTCAATTCTTTTTTTTTTTGGTTTTTCATTCGCGTTCACACAGACGAACAATCTTTATATTTTACAGAGATTGCTTATGAAACTTAATGATTTTAATCAAAATATTATAAATATGTACATAATTTTAAATTTCACTTCAAAACCTTAAAAACCTTGAAATCGCACGATACATATGTACATACATACACATAAGTAAATAAATTCTGCATGACAAACCCTACATTCGTACGCGTTTTCACATTAATATATAAAAACTTTTTGGTCTTTCAAAAGAGGTATCTTCAACTTATGCATGGTGTTTAGTGGGATATAAGTGTACTTTCGAATGGCACAAGTTGTAATTTTTTAGCAGGTATTTGTTATAAATAATTGATCACAAAGTTTCGTGACGCACGCTACGAAAAACGGAAGTAACTTAGAGAGTTACACAAAATATAGTTCCTAAAAGAAAAATGAATATGAAAGAATTCTGAAATAACTTATTTGCCGCCAAAAAATTTTGTCTCTTTTTATCAAAGAACGTGAACCCTTTCTGACGCACGCTACGTGACGCACGTTAAATTTTTTCTCTTCTATTTTCTATTCTGAAATTTCATACCTAATTTCAATGGTTCCAAAATAGTAAACACAAAATTTTTTTACTAAAATTGAAGTGAATTCAATATATAACAAGTAAGAGAGATACATTCGGCTGTGCCGAATCTTATATACCCTTCACCATAGTATGGAGTGACAAAAGAAGTCATAATCACGAAAATTCACGCCCACGATATAAGAAAAAAAATTAAAAACAAAGAATTTAAATGAAAAAAATTACATTAAAGCAAAAAAAAATTGTGATGGAAATAAAGAATTAATCATGATCACGCATTATTGGTTCTAATCTCTATTTCATAGTATAGGCTGATTTCATAAACACAGCTTGCAAAGCAACACTTGAAGCATGAGTTTACAAGGCATTCTAGCATTGCTTTGCAAACTGCGTTTATGAATTCAGCCATAAATTATGAATTTCGTAACAAATTTGTAGCACTTTCTTGCCTGGGGTGCATTATAAAAATATAACCACACCCTTATTAGCACATATATAATTTTTCACACATCCAAGAGTGTTTCAACTTCTTTATCAAAAAGCCAGTGGTCTTCGACTAAACAAAGAAATGATTTGAAACATAAGAAAAGATTTAATAATGAAGAAATTCTCCCAAAATTGATTAAAAAAATCGCCAACTATTACATAAATCTGCTAGTCTAATGATTAAAATGTTCCAATATTATCTTCATATTGAAAATAATTTAAAGCTATAAAAAATTCTTTAAAAAAGAACGAACTTTTTCAAATAAAAAGTAAAAGTAATTAAAAATAACTAAAATGTATCAAAAATTAAAAAAAAATTAATAAATGGTTGGTCAGGATTTGAAACCGAACCTTCTTACCCGGTGGCACGGTTTCGAATCCTGAACACAAAACAATACTATTTTTTTAGAGTTTTTGATACATTTTAGTTGTTTTTATTAGTTTTACTTTTTATTTAAAAAAGTTTGTTCCACTCATTTATAATATATTATTTTTAATTTTTGCGTATTTTCCAATTTTATGAACGATAAAACGTTTATTTTTCAAAAATATCCAATATGTTATCAGATAGGATTTTATACAGTGATAAAATAATTATATAATGAATTTCGTAAGTTGTCGACGTTTTAATTTGATATAATATAATAATAATGCCAAAAATAAAAATAACTTGACAGTGTAAGAAAAAATTTCAAATTTTAAAATATAACAACATATTTTAATTCATTATTTTAATTTAATGTTTTCTTTGAAACACGTATGATGTACGTATGTATGTAAACTAGTGGTATTCTGATAGTTGTCTTTTAAAATTTTTTTTAGTTTTCCATTTACTTACGATAAAGTTTTTTTTCAATATAACCTGTATATTTCTGATATAGAAACACAATCGAATTTCAACCTCAATTGATTTAAAAAATACGAATTTTGTCATTTATATTCAGCCTGCTAAGAAAACAGATGGATTTAATTAAAAACATTTTTTATTTAAATCTTCTTCTGCGTTTACTGTGTAAGATAGAGATCTAAATATGAAAAAGTACGATAAAATCGCAAACAGAAAGCATTTTGCTCTCAAATCCAACCCATAATTCAGCTTATTTTCGTAATATTTTACAATTAATCCGCGTCCAATTCCGTAGTGCGTGCTATCGACAATGCGATATTCCGCAAAACTATGGTTTCTTAGGTGTTTTTAATGAATGTAAGACCAGTTAATTTTATATGAATATAAAGAAATAAATGTTTTATCTCCAAAGATTTTATCTTATCATTTTGTATATGTTGAATTGGGGAAAAAACGAAAATATGTATCCATATACTATTTTTAGACGCGGTACGCTTCGGTTCGCTACGCTTTACAAATGTTTTGGAAATTTTCCCCAAACATTCCGATCTAAAAATCCAAAGTTTATAAGTATGTATACGATAGGAACTGATTGTTTGAAAAATATTTGATGAATTGCGAACTATTCTTAAGGTACGGTCACGTCTAACAAACATTTTCCCAAAAAAACGTAACCACTACAACAACAACAAACAAAAACAAAACAACAAATCTTTGCATTTCGATTGTTTAGTTATGCACATGTATACACACAATGTGTACATTTGCCCATGAACGCATTTCAATATGGATGTATGGGTCACAAAAAGGGCCAATTTACAACAACCACACCAATTTCCATCAAAAATTTTAAATTTTAGTATTTTATAATAAATAACATATATTTTGTACTCAAACTCGTAAACTACTATGAGAAATACATCTGCTCTGTGTTGTATAAGAAGCGCTTGTGACTACCAACCAGTAGGTTGTTGGATTGAATCCCAACGCAACTTTTTCAAAAAAATTTTAAAAGTAAAATTATTTTGAATATTTATTTTTGCCATATTTTAGTCGTTAATGGACCGACTTCAATTATTTTTAGTCTAAGCCTTCGTAGAACTCCATACAAGAGATCTGCTTCATAAAATTGACCGTAGGACAGTCGGGGCCAGAAAAAAAGAACAGAATAGGAAATATAACAAAAACAATCTTTTGGCTATATCTCCTTAATTATTGGGCCGAGTTTTGTTATTTCCAAACCGAACAATTTTATGAAAAATTCCAAGAGAATGGTATAAAATTTATGTCTCTATGTTGTGTGAGGCCTTAATTCTACTTACACCAAAATATAGCAGAAGGACAGACAGATATCGCTTATTCGACTTCTCTATCTATAAGGATCCAGAATATAAATACTTTATAGGGTCTTAAATGAGTAATGAAGAAATTACATACGGAATGACAAACCTATATATTCCCTTTCCAAATTTTTTGGTGAAGGGTATACAAATATGGCTTTCCATCGGGCCATCTTCATTGACTCTAAAGTAATCATATCATTGATCATGATATGAATACCTAAAAATGGTTAATTTCTGGTATGAAATTAGAAGATCTGAGGTAGGGTAGGATTTGATAATAATTTGTGCATTAATGATCGTCGAAATACATTTATTTTATTTATAAAATTATATAACATGTGCGTGCATGAGTGAAATTTTTTTATTGTGAGCGTGAGTGAAAAGTCACTCACGATCCCTTTTCTAATTCAAACGCACTTGTTACAGTGAATATTGAGTTATCGCGAAGATACTGAAAGAATGAGGGAGTTGTTACTTTTTGTTTTAATGTATATTGAACGATAACTGCAGGGGCAAATTGCCAAAAATTTTATAAATTTGTGATAGTTATAATGATATGTTGAAAAATTTCAAAGCAAAAAGTTCCCTTTTGTTTTATTCCTATTCAGCAGCATTCTATAATATTTTTTTCCTACGGTAGTATTTGTAGATATTTGTAGAAAAAGGGCACAGATTCGCAATTTCTACTTTATTATATGAATGTAAGAGGAAAATAGTATTTTCATTTAAATTTAAATTAATAAATTAATTTTTTAATGTGATATTTGTTTCGAAATGTGGTTGGCTTACAATCCAAAGTAATTTATTACGCCCGATTTCGTTACGTTTTCATTCAGAAACAATTGGACAAGCGACAGCATTCGAAAGAAACAAAATAAAAATTAAGGCTTAACAATTCCAACCTACACAGGCAAAATAGAACAACATTGTTTTCGGAGGATGCTAAGCCTCCATCCAATGTTAAGGTAGGATTACACGATTGCCGCAGTACACCAATTATCTGTATATGTCATATGCCAATCGTGTGATTTCACAATTTATTGTCCCCTACGGCAATTGAGAACAATATTGTGCTGATTTTTCGCAATAAAATGCAACTCTGGTGCGGCAATTGTGTGAACATTAGATAGGCAACCAAGCGTCAATATAAATGTTAAAAATGTACCAATATCTAATACGCGGCAATTTATTTAATTAGTTTAATTTTTCGTGTGTGCCAATTGTTTTTTGTACCATAAATTTAAACTTGTTTGAAGCGTTAACCCTTAAATGAATGAATTTTTGTCGCTTTGAAAAAAAAATATTATTTAGACATATATGAGTACATAGAATAAATGCAAAAAATAAACTTAATTTTTTCGTTTTTTTACTTAATTTATTAAGTGTAAAATACATCATGTAGATTGAATTTATTTTACCATAATAAGCAGTGAGCGATTAATAATAATTTAGAGGCCAATTAAAAGCTATAATGTAGAATTACGTCAATATGCTAAAGAAAAAATTTGCGCGTAAAACAAAACAAACTAAAAACTACCATGACAGCTGTTTGTTGGTGTTGTCGCGAGTTAGAACAATCGTATGAATGGGCTGCAGCAATTATTCCAATAAATTCATTCTTCGCCAATCTGCAGCAATCAAATTAAATTACGATACAACAAATTTGTCTGTTCACAAGCACATAAACAATAATCGTCTTTTTTAAACGATAAGCTATACGACTGCGCTTGTGAATTGAACAATTGTGTCATCATTTACACAGCAAATTTTTTATCGTAAGAAAACTTTTAGTAGCAGTTTTTTTCATAAAAAGTAAAAGAAATGTTACAGTTTTTAAGAAAAGAAAACGACATTAATTTGATTGCATTAATTTTTTATGATCATATGCATTTTGATTAAAATATAGAAAATGTTTGTCATTGAATTTAAAACGTCATTAGCATTGACAAACGATTTTGCGAATAGAATTCCTTCATATGTGTCAGTAGCTGTGTTCATTTACTAAAAATTTGTACAAATTTGTAACAATTGTTACTAGAAAGCGTTCATTAACCCAAAAAATTTGCACCGAGACAGCGACGAAAGAGCGTAAAAAATAGAGAGACAGAAAAATTCTTGCAAGTTTTTACAAATAAAATTTTTACTTGCAATAATTATTCAAACAGCTGTTTTGTGTTTGTGTTTACAAAACAATATTTCTAAATTAAGTTGAAAATAAAAATATTTTAGAAAATTTAAGAAATTGTAAGTAAATGTAAACTTTTAAAACGATAAAAAGTATTAAAAACATAAAAAATTTATTTTTGTGTAACTTAGGAACAACAGAAGCAAAATAAGATGTCCAATGTAAGTGAATTAAGCAACAGAGCATGGTGGAATAATACAGGTGGTGTCGAAGCTGCAACAACACCGCTTTTAGGTTCGAAGCTGTCAATAAGCACAAAAGAAAAAAGGTCAAAATGGTTGCATTTTCTGTTCTATAAAGAATTTTGTTTCTTTTCCTTTTCTTATTTGCATTTGAAACAAGTGATAAAGTGTGCTTTTTTAGCAGTGTGGGTGTGTTAGTAATACGTATTCAAATTTTGACAGACTCGAAACCAAAAAAAGTCCGTTAAGGCTTCGACACTACCTGTATTATTCTACCATGCAACACAGTATCTGGTACATCAGTGGCAAAGAACGTTCCCGTCCAGCTATTATTTTTAGTGTTGTAAATATTATGAGTACCTAGCTACTCGGTAATACACACTAAGCATGCAAATAATTCAATTGCTTTATTAAATTACTTTTTACTGCTTTTGGGGTTTAATGCTGGCAGCTGGATAAAGCTTTTTATTACAATGAAAATTTCATAATGGTATAAGTTAATGAAAAATAGGTATTTTATTCATTCATTTTATTCAAAAGGAGCTAGTCACCCTTATCGTGTTTAGCGTATTTCGACTACGCCTAGTACTAGATTAAATAAAATTGCAAAAGCCGTACTCGAATAATGCCAGTCACGACAATGATGAACATAAATGACCATAATCACATTATTTGTATAATAATATACATATATGTATAATTTTTCCAAAAATATAGGGGTAGCTATTGAGTACTCATATATACCTATACATTACAACACTACTTTAACTTGCAAATTTTTGCTAGTAAAGTGTTCATTTACTTTTTCACATTTGTGAGAGTCATTTTGGAAAATTTCTTATTACTCTCTCGTTGCTAATTTTTACTAGTAAAGTAAATGAACACATCTAGTATTTAACTTGTTTCGTCATTTGGTTCTGTTTAGATCAGTGTTGCCACTTTCGGTATTATAGTACAAAAATATTTGTATTATTTTTGTACCATGAAATTTTTGCACCAGTTATGTACTATTTTACCATGAATCAAGAAAATAAGATTGCGCATTGCGCAGGTCCGTTATTTTGTTGTGTGTGACTGTGTTGTGACGTAGACATAGAATATTTCTTGCAAGCAAAAGTACATTTGTATATTGAAAGTAAGCCGAAATGCAAAACTTTGGTAGCCCGAGGAAGCTCTTCATAAAATAGCTTTAGGCACATATCAAAAGTTTTACTCGACTGCATCCCTATTCTGTCCTTTTGAAAAGTTGTTCAAATCGATGTATCTGTTTAGAAGTTATTTCCAGTTTTTCACCAAAAATTTCTTACACTTATTACAACAAACACACATTTGTATTCTATGATGACGTACATAGATGCGCAGTAGAAATTATTTTTGTACGGCTGAGTGCACAATTTTGTTTTCTTGATTCCAGCTATTCAACTAATTGCAGAAAAAAACCTAAGCAGCAAATTTAGCAAAGTAAAGTTAGAACTCCTTTAATATTCTCTTTGAATTTTAACTAATTTCAATTAAATTTCCCAATCAGAATCTCACAATGTTATACAAACAAAAAAAAATTAAGTTTTTAAAATTGCTAAAACAGTTTTGTCTAATTATATAAAAACAGATATTATAAAACAAAAAGATTTATTTTTGATTAATCATCCATCATGATGGTGTCGCTGCACAAAATGCTATATCATTTTGTTTGGAATCAGAACAACAAAAAATGTATACCGATTTCAGAAATTTTTACATTGAAGTTATTACCCAAATTAAAAAAACATTAAATTTTGATGATGACCTTAATAGCTTTATAAATAAAGTAGATCCAAAATTTGCACAATCATTTCAAAAAAAATCTTTCTTAGATGTCCAAATTTATTGCACATACGTTTTTAAAATAAAGAATTGTACTGGTGAAACTCTCTTCCCAAATTTAGAAACTTATTCTTTCGTAGAAATGGTTCTTAGTAAGCTAAACAATATTAGAACGGATTCGAGAAATAAATTGTCAACTGACCCAATTGCATCTATTATTTTTACTTAGATAATGTACATATATGTAAGGAAATAAATGGAAATGTAAGTACATATGTTTTCATATGTGTATGTATGTCTACATTTTAAAGTACAAAAATATAATGCTCTACTAATGATAAAAACAATTGGGGGATTCAAATGGTGGTCATAAAATTATATGTTTTAAAATAATAAAATGAAAAAATATAACGAGGAAGAACAATCAGTATGTAATTTCTCTCACACTCTCTCAAATTTCTACTGTTTGGATATGACTAAACAATAAACATGCCTCACAAAGTGTTATTATACCGTTTGAATTCCCCAAACATGTTTTGATGAAAATAACAAAAAAATGTTGTCGAATTTTTGGTCTACTATTTCATTTGGTTTTGTACTATTTTTGCCTAACTTTTGTACAATTTTAACTTTCTGTGGTGGGAACGCTTGTTTACATTTATTATTGAAAAAATTCGTTCCACAGTAGCCGAACTGTGTGGCACAGAAAATATATAAACCAACAATTTTTTGTAAACATTATGGGGCCGTCCCCTTTCTTTATATTATATAAAAATATTTTTATTTTTATATTGTTATAAAAATTTTTGATTTGCCTTATAAGCCTAAATTCCTTGTCTATCTCGGTAAATTGAATAATTTGAACACCCTTTTGGAAATGCAAAACTGAAGAAATTATGGAGCAGTTCGGGATTTATTATATCCTGTTTTTATACCCTTCACCAAAAAATTTGGAAAGGGGATATATAGGTTTGTCATTCCATATGTAATTTCTTCATTATTCATTTAAGACCCCATAGAGTATATATATTCTGGATCCTTTTAAAAAGAGAAGTCGAATGAGAGATGTCCGTCTGTCCGTCTGCTAAATTTTGGTGTATTAAGATTTAATGCCAAAACACAACATAGAGACATAAATTTTATACCATTCTCTTGAAATTTTTCAATAATTAATGAGATATAGCCAAAAGACTTTTTGTTATATTTCCTATTCTGTTGTTTATTTATGGCCCCAACTGTCCTACGGTCAATTTTATGAAGGAGATCTCTTGTATGGAGTTCTACGAAGGTGTTTAATGTGAATGAATTAGTGGTTGGTGGTCTAAACACATAAATTTAGGATTTGACTAATTTGCGTTTTTGTTCCTTGCAAGCACTTGGAAACTTGAAGGACGGTGTTAAACAATAAAACAATAGAATTGCCGTATTATAAAACACTAAAGAAAAACTTTATTTTACTTCTGTTTAAATATAATTAAGACATTAAAGAAAAATGCTTAGTTATACGGAAGTCCAACATTGAATTACAAATCAAGCAAAACTTACATATTGGACTAAAAAATGCTTAACTGATTTTTTAATAATTAATAATACATTATTTGTTGATATTAATATGAATAGTCAATAGGTTGAGTAAGCAAATAAATAAAACTGTAATTAAAGTTTATTGCCAGCTGACCTATATATTAATATAAAATTTTATTAGTTGAGTAAGCGAATTTATTAATTGAATAAATAAGAATAAAATTGCAATTAAAGGTTATTGCCAGCTGGCCTATATATTAATATAAAAAATATAACCAAATTTATTAAGTAAAGAACATAACAAATATAATGAACAATAACTACATGTCTTAACATTCTCCCGCGCGTTGAATCTTGTTCAAAACATTACAGCAACGTCCTCAGGGTTCTGCAACATCAACCGTGACTCGTGGAGCTGGGTGTAGATTGTTTGCCATTATAAAATTTTTGATGAAATTTCCAGGACAGCAGAACGATTGCAAGTATTAAGGAAAATATTAGTGCGGTGTAACTCACTGCATGATGATGTTGGCTGTTAGAATTGATGATTTGCGGTAGTTGTACTAGCGTTGATTCATTTAGTTGCCTTTGTAGCCTGCTTAGCTGCTCTAGTTGGGTCTTGTACTGGTGATTTGTAGTGTTAACCAATACCTTTTCTATTTCTTGTGGTTCACTAATGGGTTCTATGTGTTTTAGTCTTGTGTATGACGTATGCACATAATTTGATATACCAAAGTGTCCTTGTATTGTTATGAAGTTATTTTTGATTACACAATTAGGGGCAATTTTCATCAACCCAGTGTTTTTTAGTATAATAAATGTGGTTTCCGTGCCACACACCAGCGATGTTTCAACGTCTGTGGTAGTAGCAAAAATCCAGTTGTTTTGATCATACAATTGGTTCCATGCTGTTGTTTCTAGGATTCTATTCAAGTTGCAATTTGTTGTCGATCGATTGTTGAAAATATTGATCTCACATGGATTGACATCAGAATTCTTTTTTAATTTCGATTGTTTATTTTTGCAAATGTATTCGTCATCTTTTGTTTTGACATAATTTGCTAATTCATCTGCTGTAAAAGTAATATACTCATCTCTATGTGCATTGGTAGCAAGGTATGATATGTCCAGTTTGATGGCGAGTAATGTATTATTTTTTATTGTTGGGACTGGCACTATGTTAAATATCTCGAAGAATTGTTGATCCACTAGAGGTATCATCACTTCGAAAATTACTTCATTTTTTGTCACAGCTCCCTTAGCAGTCATAAGTTTATACAGTTCGATTATATTGTCATCTCCTGTTGGAAGTACGTGAGATGATGGAAGGTGAGCCTTGATTAGAGCAATCTCATCCTTTAGTTGGTGAGGTGATAATAGCAGGGGACCAATTTTTCCATTATGGGCGTCAGTAAGTACATTTATGATTTCAGCCTCTATTCTTTGAAGATTTATTGCCGTCAATGATAAATGAGTTGATAGAAGTCCAACAACTTGCGAGTTCCTAATTGTTGAAGAGTCCCTTCCTATTTGATTTTTGTTCAAATCAACCATTCTTAAGATGTCGTTTATCCTTTGCTCTGTGTTGATCTCATTTTGTTTAATAATATTAATAGTTGAATCAATTATTGATGTTTGATTTTTTAAAAGCTTCACGATATTATTTTTTTCTATTTTTGCATCGTTGATGGTTTTTGACATTTCTTCTGCGTAATCTGCATCAAGAACTCCAAACAGTGATCTGGCAATGTTTCCGACTATATTAAACGGTGATCTTTTAATTCGTTTGTTGGTAAACAATTCCGTTTCTTGCAGCAATTCATTCCTGATTTGGTCTAAGTTGTTCACCAGGATATCGCACATTGGTTCTTTAAGGCATAGTTCCTGTAGAGTTTGCAAGCCTGAAGATAGCGCCTGTATCTCTGACGAGAATGGAGTAAGATCGTAGTAAACCATTATTTTCCATTCTGCAGTGTTTAGCTTTGCAGTTCCAATTCCTTCGAAATACAGTCCCGGATCATCTTGGAACCTTGTTATTGATATCTTGTTGCATAATACAGTAGGAACAAAGAGAAGTGCTAGTAACATAGCAAGCATTAATGGACCTGTTGAGATCTTGGGTCTTTTTGATGGAATGAGATCATCATTTCTCGACCTCGGTTGTACCAATGACGGTTCTTTTTCCAATGGTATTTGATTTTCATTTTCTTGGAGTAATGGCGCCAGTCTGTGAATGGGTCGTTTAAACACTCCTGTTGCCGTTTTAACTTCAGCTACTCTCACAGCCCCGTCATCACCAGGATACACGTGAACAACTCTCCCTAATGGCCACTTCATTGTAGGTAGATTGTCTTCCTTGAGAATAACCATGTCTCCCCTTTTGAGATTGCCAGATTTTTTTTCCATTTGAAACGCTGTTGTAGTTCGGTTAAGTATTCTGTTGACCATCTTTTCCAGAATTGGTGCTTTATATGCGAAATCAACTTCCAATGAGACAAACTTGACATATTACGAGTTTCGGCTCTACTGTCTACTTGGGACACAAGCGGCTCACCGATGAGAAAATGACCAGGTGTCAGTGCTTCAAGACTATCTGGATCATTCGAGATTGGTGTTAAGGGGCGCGAATTTAAAATGGCTTCGATTTCCACAATTATTGTTTCCAGTTCTTCGTGCGTTAACGATTCTGTTGATACACTGCGTATCAGAAGATGTTTTGCCGATTTTACTGCAGCCTCCCATAAACCTCCAAAATGGGGTGCTCTCGGTGGAATGAAATTGAAGTTTATACCCTTAGTGCTGGAAGCGGAGATTATTGTTTCTTGAGCCTTAGCGGACTGTATGCTTTCAGATAATTCCGCTAATTGATTTTTTGCTCCGATGAAATTGGTAGCGTTGTTGGAGTAGATATTTTGGCAGTGTCCTCGGCGAGCAATGAACCTTTTAAGGGCACCAATGAATGCCTCAGTTGTTAAGTCAGACACCAGTTCTAAATGAACTGCCTTTGTTGTGAAACAGCAGAATACGGCTATGTAAGCCTTGGTTGGCCTTTTCCCCCTGATTTTGTGATGTATCCAGAATGGACCACAGTAGTCTACGCCGGAATTTATGAACGGACGAGCAGGAACCACTCTTGTCTGTGGTAAGTTTCCCATGATTTGTTGATGTAATTGTGGTCGTGCTCTAGTGCATCTTACGCATCTTTGAATCACCGATCGAGCTGTTATTTTTCCCTTTATTGGCCAAAAACGCTGTCTCATTATATATAATAGTGATTGTGACCCGCAATGTTTGTTATCTTCATGTGTCATAGTAAATAATAATTTTACAAGCGGATCATTGTATGGTAGGATTATTGGATGTTTTGCATCTGCTTGTAGGTTGGAATGTTCTAATCGTCCTCCTACTCTAAGAATACCTCTTTCATCCAAGCATGGCGCTAGGCTACTAATTGGGCTATTTTTACTAACCTCCTTGCCATCTTGAAGTTGTTTTATTTCTGTAGACAAATCTGATAATTGTATTATTCGAATGATAACACCGAGAGAGTCGTCCAGTTCCTTTGGAGTTAGCGAAATGTGTTTTGCTCGCTCATTCATGGACTTCCTTGAGTTATTTACGAACCGAAGTACGTATGCCAAAATTCGCTGCAGGGTTCTAAATGAATTCTTGTGGGGTAGCATGTATATCATGTCGCTGTTAGTCGCTACCACCGTTGCTGTAATCACTCTTTTCCTTTCAGTGCTGCTTGTTTCGGAGAGCTTGGGTACAAATTTTAACGGCCATAAGTTTTCTTGTCCATAAATGAAAATCGGTCCATGAAACCATAATCTACTTGTGGGCAGGTTGCTTGGTTGAAGTCCTCGCGATAAAATATCCGCTGATTTTACATGGCGCCATTATTCAGCAAGTGTTAATGAGTGGATCGTTGAAACTCTATTAGCCACGAATGTTTTATAAGAGGATGATTGTGAACTTATCCAGGATAATACAATCTCAGAATCAGTTCACAGAAGCATAGGCTGATTCTGCAATTTTAAGTCAACTTTCACTCTTTGAGCAAGTTTAGCTGCTACAACTGCGGCACATAAGTCTAATCGAGGAAGTGTTTGTTGTTTTAACGGAGCCACCTTTGATTTTGCGCATAGCAACCGCACGATTATTCGTCCATCACGGAGAACTGCACGGATGTACGCGGCCGCACCGAAGGCCCTCTCAGATGCGTCAGCAAATACGTGTAATTGTGTTTCTACAGGAATCTCACCATTGAATATATGTCTTGGTACCTTGAAGTTATTCAAAGTCTCCAAATCCTTTCTGAAGATTTCCCAGACCTTACGAAGATTTTCAGGTAATTGTTCATCCCAATCGAATGGGTGTTGCCACAATTGTTGAATAAATATTTTCGCCTTGACAACAACAGGAGCTAGGAGGCCAAGAGGATCAAACAATCTTGCCAACTCAGAAGTTGCTGTACGTTTTGAAATTACTTGCTGCTCGTTAGATTTTACTTTGATGCAAAAATGATCGGTTTTAGGCACCCAAGATCAGCCCAAAGTTTTTATTGTTTTGTTCGTACTATCATCGAGATCTAAGTTGACTTCTCTATCACTATGTGGTATATCCTTTAGTAGCCTTGGGTTGTTTGAACACCATTTTCTTAAAATAAATCCGTGTTTCTTCAGAATAATTCGCAGTTCCTTTTGAGTTTCAACCGCGAGATTCAAGCTATCTGAACCTCCAAGCCCATCATCCACATACAAATTTTCTTTTAGCAGTTGGGCACCCAGTGGATATCGATCTGTATTTTCTTCTGCAATTCGTTGTAGACATTTGGTGGCTAAGTAAGGTAGTGATGGGTTTTCTCTCCAAATGATTAATTGGTGTTGGTGATTGTCTGGGTTGATTAATATCTGCCTGTACATTTTTTCTATGTCTGTTGTAAAGACTACCAAAGTCGGAAACGAAGTAGAATTGAAAAAAGTTCACTCTGGACAGTTGGTCCAGTATACATGAGGTCATTGAGAGAATGTCCTGTCGATGTTTTCGCAGATGCGTCGAAGACCACTCTAAGTTTTGTAGTAGTACTGTCAGGTTTTATCACGCAGTGATGCGGGATGAAATATTTTGGACTTGGTAAACTATCAAGCTGTACTCTTTGCATGTGTCCTAATTGTTCATATTCTTTCATGAATTGAATATATTGACTTCGAATGTCTTCGTTCTTTTGAAGTCGTTGCTCTAGACTGATAAATCTATTGTAGGCCATTTGATGTGAGTTACCCAATGCTGCTGGATTATCTCTGAATGGGAGACTGACAACAAAACGCCCATCTTTGTGATTGTGAACGTGCTGATTAAAGTGCGATTCGCATAATTGTTCTGCTGGAGACATGATGTTTTCGTTTGATTCTACATCATCGAGCTTCCACAGTTGTTCTATTGCTTGTTCCAATGAGTTTTTACCGTCAAATATTGCGCATGTCAGTGTTGAATATGGACGAGAATCAGAGTACTGTTTTATGGAACCGCCGACAATCCAGCCAAGTGCAGTATTTTGAAGTATTGGATGATCTTCAGTTAGTTTTATTGTCCCAGGTTGCATAAGACTGAAGTAAAATTCTGCTCCGAGAAGAATATCTACCCTCTCAGGCATGTTGAATTTTGGATCTGCTAAGCGAATGTTGTTTGGAATTTTCCAAGTAGAAATATCAATATTGCGATTTGGCTGCACTGGGATAATAGTTGGTAGAAAAAATGCTTCTAAGTTTGTTGAGAAGTCACTATTTATGGATATCATTTCCACATTTACACGATGGGATACTCTTTTTTGAATCTTTCCAACTCCGTCAATGCACAGATAGGCTTCTGCTGTTGACAGGGATAACTTCTTGATGAGTCGTTCAGTCACAATATAAACTTGTGAACCTGAATCTAGTACGGCCCTGAATTCCTCTGACATGCCGTTTGCAGCCTTGACTATGACCTTTGCTGTGGCTAACATGACGTAGTTCTGCTCTTTTGTTGAAGCTGAAGAAACTGCCACTGTATTAACGGGGGATGCATCGTGCCTAGTGGTAGTAATGTGGACAGATGGGTTTTGTGCACCTCGCGATACCTTTGGCAAATGCAACAAAGTGTGGTGTTTATTGTTACATTTCTTGCAGCAGCCACGAGTACAAGTTTTGGCCATATGATTGGCTTTAAGGCAATTCACACATAACTTCTGTTGTTGTATCCATCTTAGTCTTTCGGATTCTGCCATTGCCAAGAACCGATTACATTGATAAATGAGGTGTTTACCATTATTACATACTTTACAATTTTTATTGCAATTTTCCTTTGCTGCTACTGAGGACACAGATCTTTGATGGATAGTCGATTTTTCTTTGTACCCAATTGATTCCATTGATTCAAATTGCGCCTCTAAGAATGACAAGAATTCTTTAATTGTTGGGACTTCTTTGGGTTTCGCTAATGATTGTATAAACTGAACGTAAAGGGATCGGTCCAGTTTTTTAATCATTAGCTGGATCAGCATAGCGTCCCAGGATGTCGTGTTGACGTGTAGGTTGTTTAGCGCCAGTAAACATTCTTTTGTGGTGTCATGAAGTGCCTTTATTGATGCACTCGACAATGTTCCTGTTGGTTGGTTCAAAATTTTGTCTACTAAAGTTGCTACTATGACTCTTTTGTTATTGAATCGCTCCTGCAACAGTGTCCAGGCCGTTTTGTAATTTTCTGCGGTTAATGATAGATGACTTATGAGTCTTGCTGCTTCTCCAGACAGGTTTGATTTAAGGTACCACATTTTTTGTACCTGAGGCAATAGTTGTTCATCTACCATTTCAGTGAATAGTTCGTAGAATTGACACCATTTTAAATAATCCCCATTAAAATTCGGAATTGTCACTTTTGGAAGAGGCAGTGTGCCATATATTGCTGAATTGTTTGGTAAATTCGGTAAATTATCGTTCACGAGTTGATTGGCTTGATCTTCCATTACGGCCAAATCTACTAAGGACTGTTGAACTAAGTCGTCTAGAATATAGTATTCATTTTGATCAAATCCCAATGTTGAGGGAACCTCTACCTTCAGCCATATTTCATAAGATAAATTTTGAATTTGAGACCACAAGTACTTTATACCTTCGCTTTTGATTTTATAAAATTGTGATGGTTGGTCATTATTTATTGATGATAACCCGTTCACCAAGCGTGTCAACGCCGTCATACGGGCCTTTAGCATCCTAACTAAACCCATATTGCAATTTGATACATGTTGATCACTTGTAGCATGTTCTATTTGCTTCTCTCTTGTTGTTGGTACAGGCTTCGGGTATCCCTTTGTCTCGCGTAGCTTAGATATCTGAGTGTCAATTAGTTCAATTGTTGTGCTATATGTATTTCCAATTGTTTTGTGCAGATTTTTAGTAATATATGGATCATTATCTGCCAATGTTGGATCTCTTCTTATTGTATTTTCCGTTTTATCAAAAGCTATCCATAATTCCCTTAATTCCTCGTGTTTGGTTTCGTCCTCCGATCTAGTGGAGCCTTTTTAATATTAGAGACTATTCTTTCAATCTCAATTGCCCTCACCTCCTGTTGAGACACTAGATTTTCCAAGCTTGACATGTTGATTTTTCCTGCGCTGAATAATTTGTTGAGGATGGATGGTAATGTCTTGATAGATCACTGCTTTGCCTTGATTATGAGCAAAATGTCCTTGATGATGAGGAAGATGTCCTTGACGCATTCAAAAATGGTTGCGTATTTTTTAAATTTAGGGGTCACCAAAATGTTTAATGTGAATGAATTAGTGGTTGGTGGTCTAAACACATAAATTTAGGCCTTCACTAATTTGCGTTTTTGTTCCTTGCAAGCACTTGGAAACTTGAAGGACGGTGTTAAACAATAAAACAATAGAATTGCCGTATTATAAAACACTAAAGAAAAACTTTATTTTACTTCTGTTTAAATATAATTAAGACATTAAAGAAAAATGCTTAGTTATACGGAAGTCCAACATTGAATTACAAATCAAGCAAAACTTACATATTGGACTAAAAAATGCTTAACTGATTTTTTAATAATTAATAATACATTATTTGTTGATATTAATATGAATAGTCAATAGGTTGAGTAAGCAAATAAATAAAACTGTAATTAAAGTTTATTGCCAGCTGACCTATATATTAATATAAAATTTTATTAGTTGAGTAAGCGAATTTATTAATTGAATAAATAAGAATAAAATTGCAATTAAAGGTTATTGCCAGCTGGCCTATATATTAATATAAAAAATATAACCAAATTTATTAAGTAAAGAACATAACAAATATAATGAACAATACCTACATGTCTTAACAGAAAGCTTAGACTGAAAATAATTGAAGTCGGTCCATTAACGACTAAAATATGGGCAAAAAATGGTATTCGACATAATTTTACTTTTAAAATTTTTTTGAAAAAGTTGCGTTGGCATTCAACCCAACAACCTACTGGTCGGTAGTCACAAGCGTTTCTTATACACCACAGTGCAGTTGTATTTTTCATAGTAGTTTACGCGTTTAAGTACATAATATACATATCTTATTTGTTATAAAATATTAAAAGTTCAAATTTCTGATGGAAATTGGTGTGGTTGTTGTTAATTCCTAATTTTTGTCACACATACATCAATACTGAAATGCGTTCATGGGCACATGTTAGGGTTGCCACACACCAAAAGTAAAATTACTGGACACCCACCAAAAATTGCCTGGATTTTAAAAAAATTCCTGGACGAATAAAAAAGTAGTAATATTAATATTTTTATTTTATTAAAGAACATTTAATGATAAACAAAACAAAAGTAACATTTAATTCAGTCTTTATACGTATGTATGTATATATACATATTTCATATTTAAAGAAATATATGTATTAAATACTCAGATTATTATATTATAAAAGTTAAGATAACAAAACAAAATCTTTAAAATTCAGTCTTTAGGATAATTGAAAAAAAATATTTGGTCTTACTTTTTCCACAGGTATTTTGAGCTTTTTGATACAGAACTTATAATAATAATAATCGGCGCCAGCTGCTTAATACATTCGTAGGCGGCTCAACTATCGCATTTACATAGCATTGTTATTAATAGCATTGTTCTAAATATTTCATGGACATAAGTAATTTTTCCTGGACTCTGGACAAGATAAAAAAAACTGGACAATCCAGGCGAGTCCAGGTCATGTGGCAACCCTAGCACATGTACATACATATTGTGTGTAACTAAACAATCGAAAAGCAATGATTTGTTGTTTTGTTTTTGTTTGTTTCTTTAAACTTATTTTTGTACGTTTATTATTATTATATTATGCATGCATATTACAGTATTTTTTATCGCTTATATTTCTTTTTGTATATAAATAACCATAATTATTTTTTATATTATTTATATTAAAGAAATGTAATGGATCGTCAAGACACTATGTACGAATAAATATACAAAATCAATGAAATTGAATTTTAGTTTTGTTTTGTTTTAAAAATGTATTAATTTTTCATTTTTTATAACTATTTGTGATTTCAGAAGAAAGGCAAAATTGATGCTTATATCCTGTTTTATACTTGTGTAATTTTAATTATTTTCTATATTCAGGTGTATTTGTATTTTTACAATATGATAAAAAAATCTTTTGACAATTGAAATGTTGTTTGGATACTTATTAACACATAACAAAGCAGAAAAATCTCTTCCCGGCTAGAATTTGATAAGAAATGTTTCTTTCATTCTGTAACATCAGTGAGTTAATCTTCAAAAGCACTTCAATTAGTTGCCTTTTCTATAAAATAGAAACAAAGTTTGATGTAAGAATTTAATTTGATATCAAGTTCCAAAATGTAATTTGCGAAGAAAATAAAAAATTTAAAACCTTGCGAAAATAACAAATATTCTAAAAATTTCAACTGCAATAATGGAAATTATTCCCAAAATTTATTTAAAAAAAATCATATAATTGGCAATTGGTAGCCAAAAATCTTGAGAAAATCTCTAAAATGCCAAAAATTCTTAAAAATATGGGAACATCAGAAAAATTGTATGATTCAATATTGATTAAAAAACAGCAAAATTATAGAGTAAAAAATATCATTTCCATTGTGAAAATTAAACTTTTATAAAAAACTATTTTGTATTTGGAATAAAAATTTAAAATGCATTTGTATTTTGAATAAAAGTATTGCAAATACCTAGTTTCCACAAATTTATATTTAGCTTCTAGATTGCATTATCCTATTGAATAATTTAATGTGGGCTTAATTAAAATGTATTCTAAGAATAGTTCGCAATTCATCAAATATTTTTCAAACAATCAGTTCCTATCATATACATACATATGAACTTTGGATTTTTAGATCGGAATGTTTGGGGAAAATTCCCAAAGCATTTGTAAAGCGTAGCGATAATAGTTCGCTGGTCTTACTTAAATTAAAAACACCTAAAAAATCACCGTTTTGCGGAACATCGCATTGTCGATAGCACGCACTACGGAATTGGACGCGGATTATTGGTAAAATATTACGAAAATAAGCCGAATTATGGGCTGGATTTGAGAGCAAAAAGCTTTCTGTTTGCGATTTTATCGTAATTTTTCATATTTAGTTCTCTGTCTTACACAGTAAACGCAGAAGAAGATTTAAATAAAAAATGTTTTTAAATAAATCCATCTGTTTTCTTAGCAGGCTGAATATAAATGACCGAATTCGTATTTTTTAAATCAATTGAGGTAGAAATTCGATTGTGTTTCTATATCAGAAATATACAGGTTATATTGAACCAAAAGTTTTATCATCTGCTCCAACCGCAAAACAGATAAGTAAATAGAAAAGTTAACAAAATTTTAAAAAGACGTCTATCAGAATACACTAGAGCCCCGGCTTGCGTCGGTAATGGGGGCCGGAGAAACGCAACGAAAATCGAAACAACGCAAATCGAATCACCTTTTTCTATATAAATGCACTGAAATTTAATTTATTGGGGAAAATATTAAAAACAAAGTAAAAAATTTTATATTTTTGATAAAAAAACAATTATGAATACATTTTAATTTATTTCATTTACTGCAACAAATTTTTATAAGTATTATAAAGAAATAACAAAACAATATATTAAGAAAAAAATATAACAAAAATTAAATTCATTTACATATGTAGTCGTATGTATATTCATAAAAAGTAGATCCATTAAAAAATTTCAATTTATTTAGCTTACATTGAGCTCTCTTCAGATAATAAATCTAAATCAACAACACGTATATCAATTTGATTGGATGGTCTTACTGTTTTTTTTAACAAAAATGTCTAAATTTGTTGAATTTTTAAAGATTTGTTTTGTTGATATATTTCTTTGTAACAACTAATGGCTTGATCAACGGATGCTGCTACACCCGCGCTACGGTTTTCGTCAGGATCGTTTTCAGAAAATATATCCATTGCATGGGAAATTAATTGCATAGCTTTGCATATATTGGTGATTATTAATTTTTTTCTTCTAATGTATCATCACTTATTATAACATCCTCTTCTGAAACATGCTGAATATTAATGGCTAATAAATTGTGATAAATACTACACTACAAATGCTAAAAATGGTAATCCACAATGCTTCATTAAAAAATTTGACCGTTTTTAGCGAGGCAAATCGAAATCAAAACGACGCAAGTCGGGGTCAAAACGAAGCAACTTGAAATTGCAACGACGCAAATCGAATTATTCTAGTTTTTAAAAAGCGACGCAAATCGAAACGACGCAAATTGGGAAGACGCAAGTCGGAGGATGTACATACGAACATCATACGAAAAAATTAAATTGAAATAATGAATTAAAATATTTAAAAAACTTTTGTTTGTTGAGGGTTTTTAGCTAGTCTATATACATGCATTTCATTGGTGCTTAAGCCAAATCATCAGTAGACCTTAAACCTAATTTTCAAATATTTCAAACCTCTTTACTTATACAAAAACTTTTAAAAACTCAATGAGAGTTATAAAAATTACAATAGTATAAGCATAATATGCTTTGAAACTTATTCAAAAATCCCAACAAACAAATTATTATATTCGATATGAATCTATTTTATTTTCTTTACAACCTTTTTTACCCTTTGGGTGACAATAAAAGCATTTAATAAGGCAAAACGGAAAATAAAATGTTAACTAGGTAATTATGAAATTTATATTAATCGAGATTGCCTCGATATCTTTTTGCAAAGATTTAAAAAACTTTTGTTTGTTGAGGGTTTTTAGCTAGTCTATATACATGCATTTCATTGGTGCTTAAGCCAAATCATTGTTAAAAAGGTTGTAAAGAAAATAAAATAGATTCATATCGAATATAATAATTTGTTTGTTGGGATTTTTGAATAAGTTTCAAAGCATATTATGCTTATACTATTGTAATTTTTATAACTCTCATTGAGTTTTTAAAAGTTTTTGTATAAGTAAAGAGGTTTGAAACATTTAAAAATTAGGTTTAAGGTCTACTGATGATTTGGCTTTAGCACCAATGAAATGCATGTATATAGACTAGCTAAAAAACCCTCAACAAACAAAAGTTGTCTTTTTAAAATATTGTTAACTTTTCCATTTACTTATCTGTATTGCGGTTGGACCAGGCGATAAAGGTTTTGGTTTAACATAACCTGTATATTTCTGATATAGAAACACAATGGAATTTCAACCACAATAGATTTAAAAAATACGAATTTTGTCATTTATATTCAGCCTGCCAAGGAAACAGATGGATTTAATTAAAAACATTTTTTATTTAAATCTGCGTTTACTAAGTAAGACAGAGATCTTAATATGAAAAATTACTATCAAATCGAAAACAGAAAGCTTTTCGCTCTCAAATCCAACCCATAATTCCGCTTATTTTCGTAATATTTTACCATTAATCCGCGTCTAATTCCATAGTGCGTGCTATCGACAATGCGATATTCCGCAAAACGGTGATTTTTTAGGTGTTTTTAATTTAAGTAAGACCAGGTAATTTTATATGAATATGAAGAAATCAATTTTTTATCTCCTAAGATCTTAACTTATAATTTTGTATATGTTGAATTGGGGAAAAAACGAAAATATGCAAAAAAAAAAAATATGTATGCATATACTATTTTTAGACGCGGTACAGCTAGCGAACTATTATCGCTACGCTTTACAAATGTTTTGGAAATTTTCCCCAAATATTCCGATCTAAAAATCCAAAGTTCATATGTATGTATATGATAGGAACTGATTGTTTGAAAAATATTTGATGAATTGCGAACTATTCTTAAAATACATTTTAATTAAGCCCACATTAAATTATTCAATTAGATAATGCAATCTAGAAGCTAAATATAAATTTGTGGAACGTAGGTATTTGCATTTTAAATTTTTATTCCAAATACAAAATAGTTTTTAATAAAAGTTTAATATTCACAATGGAAATGATATTTTTTAAGTTTTTTTACTCTATAATGTTGCTGTTTTTTAATCAATATTAAATCATACAATTTTCCTGATGTTCGCATATTTTTAAGAATTATTGGCATTTTAGAGATTTTCTCAAGATTTTTGGCTACCAATTGCCAATTATATGATTTTTTCAAAATAAATTTTGGGAATAATTTCCAATATTGCAGTTGCAATTCTTAGAATATGCTAATTACATTTTGGAGCTTGATATCAAATTAAATTCTTACATCAAACTTTGTTTTTATTTTATAGAAAAATGGCAATTAATTGAAGCGCTTTTGAAGATTAACTCACTGATGTTACAGAATGAAAGAAACATTTCTTATCAAATTCTAGCCGGGAAGAAATTTGTCTGCTTTGTTATGTGTTACTAAGTATCCAAACAACATTTTAATTATCAAAAGATTTTTTATCACATTGTACAAATACAATAATAATACCGGGTTTTGATATACTCTGCACCTGAATATAGAAAATAATTAAAATTACACAAGTATAAAACAGGATATAAGCATAAATTTTACCTTTCTTCTGAAATCACAAATAGTCATAAAAAATGAAAAATTAATACATTTTTAAAACAAAACTAAAATTCAATTTCATTGATTTTGTATATTTATTCGTACATAGTGTCTTGACGATCCATTACATTTCTTTAATATAAATAATATAAAAAATAATTATGGTTATTTATATACGAAAAGAAAATGTAAGCGATAAAAAATACTGTAATATGCATGCATAATATTATACTAATAAACGTACAAAAATAAGTTTAAAGAAACAAACAAAAACAAAACAACAAATCATTGCTTTTCGATTGTTTAAATATACACATGCATACACACAATGTGTACATGTGCCCAATTTCCATCAAGAATTTGAAATTTTAGTATTTTATAATAAATAAGATATATTATGTTCTTAAACGCGTAAACTACTACGAAAAATACAACTGCTCTGCGGTGTACAAGAAGCGGTCGTGACTACCAACCAAGAGGTTGTTGGATTGAATCCCCAGGCTACTTTTTAAAAAAATTTTTAAAAGTAAAATTATTTCGAATACCATTTTTTTGCTCATATTTTAGTCGTTAGTGGACCGACTTCAATTATTTTCAGTCTAAACCTTCGTAGAACTCCATATAAGAGATCTGCTTCATAAAATTGACCGTAGGACAGTTGGGGCCATAAAAAAACAACAGAATAGGAAATATAACAAAAAAAAGTATTTTGGCTGTATCTCATTAATTGTTAGACAGAGTTTTGTCCGAACAAATTTATGAAAAATTCCAAGAGAATGCTATAAAATTTATTTCTCTATGTTGTGTTTTGGCCTTAATTCTAACTACACCAATATGTAGCAGTCGGACAGACGGACATCGCTCATTCGACTTTTCTATCTATAAGGCTCCAGAATATATATAGTTTATGGAGTCTTAAATGAATAATGAAGAAATTACATACGGAATGACAAACCTATATATTCCCTTTCCAAATTTTTTGGTGAAGGGTATAAAAATAGCATTTACTTTTTATTTGAAAAAGTCGTTTTTTTTAAAGAATTTTTTTTTAAATGCTCCCCAGGAAAGGAAGTGTTACAAATTTGTTACGGAATTCATAATTTATGGCTGACTTCATAAACGCAGTTTGCAAAGCATCACTAGAATGCCTTGTAAACTCATGCTTCCAGTGTTGCTTTGCAAGCTGTGTTTATGAAATCAGCCTATACTATGAAATAGAGATTAGAGACCAATAATGCGTGATCGTGATTAATTTTTGGTTTCCATCACGTGAGGGTGCGTCCGTGAGACGGTTAGTGGCAATTTATTTTTGCTTTAACGTAATTTTTTCCATTTAAATTATTATTTTTTATTTTTTTCGTATTTCGTGGGCGTAAATTTTTGTGATTGTGACTTCTTTCGTCACTCAATACTATCGTGAAGGGTATATAAGATTAGGCACAGCCGAATATATCTCTCTTACTTGTTTAAGATTGCATTTGATTTCATTCAAAAGGAAATCTTTTTTGAATTTCTTGAGCGCTTCGTACATATGTAAAATTTCTTGCAATCAGTTTTAAATTCAGCTAATTTTTTTGTTGAATGACTTGCGATTACTTCACTTTACCGTCTAGATATGTATGTATTTTGTATTGCGGTAGGTGATTATCATCATCCTCAATATTAAAATCTTGCCACAAATTGCAGTCTAAGTAATTAAGCTGTTACATTTTTTTGTACATATTACAAATATATCTCGCAAGGAATATGAAAAGTTCGATTTACAAATTTAGGCACCCTTCCCTTGAATTGATCGGTATGAGATCTTTCATTGTGATTGACCATCATAATAAGTTTGAGTGAATTGAATAGTATGTATGTAAAATGTATACACGTAAATTATCACTCTCTGTACGCACAAAAACCTCCGCTACGGGTGCACTTATTTTTGTCTTTCTTTTTCCTTAACAATTTAATTGAATATTTCAATGTTATTAAGTTCACCTTCACTAATGCTTCACTACTGCGCAATTTTTTTCTTTTCTTATGGTAAAAACTCATATTTGAGAATCAAAAACTTCACTTGGTTGTTAACAGTTGTGACGTGTGGAAGTAATTGATATACCAAAATTTAAAATTCAATTTAAGTTCTTTTAAAATAAAATTGGACACTCTTTGGGATAAAATTTCCTCCCCATCCACTACCAAAAAGGGAGTATTACCTGATGTGCAACGCCAGAGCTTGCTTGTTCCGAATCAGCTCCAATTCCCAATTAATATTATACTAAGCGTGCACATGTTATATGACAAATTTGGTGTACAGTTAACTTGTGAAAACATCAACCAGGGCTTCTATATTAAGATGATTATAACCCGCCTGATTGAATTCTGTTCTAGGTGTCACGAGGAATTTGCATCCGGCAGACATCACCTACATAAATCCTAAGTATTATATCAAATCTTAAAATTTTCAACAAAAGAAAAACTTCCTACATACATACATTTTGTACACTTATAATCTAAAACAAAAAAAATTAATTTTCTACTTTACTACAAATAACATAATAATAATATGATCTAAATTGATAAATTTTTCTGAAAACCTACCTTAAATTTCTTATTATAATTTCTACTCATTAACATATAATATTTCTTAAGCATTTTTAATAGAATTTCGTGAAAGAAACTATTCTATACAATACTACTCGTAACTTCGGTTACATAACTTGCAGATTAATTATTATATATATTCCTTTTTACTCGGAGAAAAAAATGTAAAATCAAAGAGTGTTAAAATTAAGTTTAATTCTATTTAAAAAAAAAATTCTGAAATCAATTGAATCATTGAGTTTGAACATTCTTTTAAATATTAATCATATTGTTCTTGCAATAATTTTCGAGTGTAATTTTTATCTTTATATTTCTTTAACTTCTTTTCTCATTTTATTATGTATCTACATATGTATGTAATTAATTAAATTTAAAACTAATCTTATTATCATTTATGATTTCACAAAAGCAGCAAAAGAAACGAGAGACAACAACAAACATTGAATGCTGGGCCCATCAACTCAATTGTGGAATTATGCTCCTCTTCTGTTCTGTAAGTCATAACTCTCTTTAATCATTATTATTTCATTTTTTTTTATTAAAATATTGATTTCATTATTATTTTGCCAGTCCAATTCACATTTGTTCCTATTGTAGGCAAATGATTATTGACTAATTAAGTACATAATATTTGTGTTTTTGCAATATGTTTAGTCTACGCAAAACACTCGATTTGTAGTGATCAAATGTTTATAAGCATTTTAGTTATTAGTAAGGTAAAGGTCATATTAAATAAATGTTTTCGTAATTATATCCTTTTTAACATGAAACATTAGATCTTTTCTTTTGGGGAATGATGGGCAGTGTGAGAATGCTGATATAAATTTGTAAATTAGGTCATTTTAAGGATAGACAGAAAATTATTGGTACAAAGTCTATCATTGGCGTTTCTACTTTGATACTTTGGGAGGGAAAAATGTACCACGCATGGGAAAAAATCCTATCCATGGAATGATTGTCATTTATTAGGGTTCTATTTTTTCAACTCTTTTTGCTTTTTTTAATGCTCTAAAGGTATGTAGAGTGTTTTTATATGTTCGTGTCGAATACTTGGGTCAAGAACCACGATCACTAATTTATAGCTAACTGGGAAAATATCTTTTATACCTCTTGACAGTTGTATTTGTGTGGGCATCTTCGGTGCATACTGCGATTTTGATAATGTATGTTTTTTTATTTCATTCGAAATTGACCGACGCGTAACAAAGCTTACCAATATTTTCAAGAATAAAATACATTAAAATTAATTTCTTAAAACAATTTTTTCACCAACAAAATTTTTATTTTAGTTGTCGATTTCTTTTATGTACTTTGTCTCATGTCTGTTATGTTTATTAATAATATAAATGTATTAAACAAGTGTATTAGAGGAGAAGCAAATTAATTTTGTGAAAAATCATGAACTTTTAAACAATAAATGGTTTTCGTAGGTCTCAATGGCACAACATATTATGTGCACAAACTCAATAAATTCTTTTAAAACCTTAAACTTACCTTTCATTTTGCAAAAGTTATTTTTATTTGATAAAAATATTTACACTACAGCTGATAAAAATAAAAAACCTTGCGCTTAAAAAGCGTTGAAAGAAATGTGTACAAAGTATGAAAAGCATAAAACGCCACAATGCATACGCTGTTATGGACTTTCAGCTTTAGAGTAAATAAAATTACTTATTGTATATATGTATATTGAAACGAATAGAAAACGAATGGCACAAGTTCAAATCCGAATTAACAAATTTATTTTTCCTAATTTTTTATTTCATTTTTATTAGAAAATTTTTTGGATAAATTCATTATTTTTTTTATTAACAGAGTACCACATATGGAACAATTTTTTTATTCATCAGACTAGCAGAACGGATCAGTACTGATTTCGAGGTCGCTACACCATCTCATCAGCGTTCTTTGTTTACGAACCTATTTCCATTCACGAAAAAATTCAAGTCCAAGCAGTTAAATTTAAATAACCTTGCTTTTCTTGCGGATGTTAAAAGGTATGTTATAGTTTTGAGATCTTGAACTACGTAAGTCGTTTTTCCACATTTAATTCATACGATTAAATAGAATTTAAGTTTCTTACAGGATGTAACATACTTGTACTTGTTTTTGCCATTTTATGAACTAGATATTCATTAGCAAACCTTTTAGAAATATAAATAAAAATATGTGAATCGTACAGGTGTAGCCCTATCATTCATAAAGGGATCACCGAAAAAACTTATGCTTTATATATTTTTGACATACATAAATTTTTTCCTGAAAGAAAACACGATAATATGTCTAAAACCACAACACGAACTTGTATAGACTTCTTGATCGATTACGATGGACCGTATCAAAATACATGTCTCTCCAAAATTTTACTTTTTCCTTACTAAAGCATTTATCATTTCGTGCGAACTTCTGCGAAAAAGCCATTTAAAAAAACTCATGGGAAATAATTGCAAAGTATAGATAGCATGGTGCTCTATTCACCATTTCGTGCGAACTGCTGTCAAAAATCCATATAAAAAAATTTATGTGAAATAAATGCAAAATAAGGTTGCTGAAGTTGAACTCTGTCCATTTTGTGAAAACGTACGAAATGTTTCTGGCAGTATTTGTATCCAACTACAAAATGTTTTTGGCCACATATTTTCCAACTGCGAAATAATACAAGACTAATTGATTTCGAACGGAATTGTAGACAACAGCTGATCAGACTTTACAAATAATTATTAATTCTTTCCCGAAGGGTAAAGGCTTCCTGCAGAACGTGGGTCTTTAAAGACCTCCTCCGTAGCACCTGCAATATGCATTAATTGATACGTTGAACCACAGGAGCTCCTAATATTATTTTGTTGTCTATTTGTTTTCACTACTTATTTTTATATTAAATATTTTATATCTGAAGAATGTAGAATTGTTCATCGTATCGCTCTTCATTTTGTGTAAAAAATGTATGTATGTATGTATGTATACAAATCTCATGTTACCTGGTTTTTGTTTACATAAGAAAAACAACATTGCGTATTTCAAGGCAGTAAAACCGATAATTCTTTTAAATTGTGGTATTGTCACCACTGGCTAGTTATCAAAATTTTCAAACGAAATAATCAATGTTGCTCAATATTTTTCGCAAAAAGTAAACTTAAATTGAAAAACTTTTTTTAATTTTTGCTTCTACTGTAAAATTTTTTCATTTGAATTTATGAATTCATGTATATTACCTCAGGTATATTACCTTTTTTATATTAGGTAACCTGAAGCTCCAAAAAAGTTTTCGGAACACCAATAAAATAAAACGATACATATGTATATATGTACATATGTATATAATTTTAAGACGTAAAAACAAAACTTCTTCCGAGAGTCGTTCGAATGCATATTTTGAATTTCTCTAAAATTACTTTAGTATATTTTTTATGAATTTTAAATTTGTTATCCTAGAGTGCATCATCATACCAAATTACACTGAACTCGGGCAACTCGGGGGGAGCCCCGTAGACTAGTAGATAGAGTACTAGACTATTAGTCAAGGGGTCGCAGGTTCGATTCCTGCCCAGACCCTGGGTGTTTCGGCAGACAAGCAAAAATTGCTTCGCGGTTTGTGTTTGTTTATAAAAAAAAAAAAAAAAAAAACTGGTTGGACGGTTTTATTTAGTCCCACGACTTTCATTTACATACATACAACATACGAGTACATACTTTCAATAATAAAAGGTCGTTTCGTCTATTCTTTATTAGAATTATGTTCTTTTATTATTCCGTAATAAATTAAGTGTATTTCTTTACGAACATACGAGTACATACAAACCCTATGTTACAAATTTAATTAGCATTCGGTGCTAATGAAATCATCAATTAATTAGTCAATCAATGTGTGCATAATAATTTAATATTTGTAAAGTAAAGTTTACCTATAAATGTGGGAATAATCCTGATCTGCTCTTGCGTTACCCTTTAATTGATCGGTTGCTGTGTTCTTGGCCAATTCAACTATATTACCAGGTTTTTGCTCACGGAAACTTGAAAGACTTTCTTTCATATTGTCACGCCATTGATGCAACCGGCCAGTAAACCCTTGATATTCGTGTAGTTTTTCCATATTGATTGTTTTTTTTGTTTGTTCTGTTTCTTATGATAATTAAAGTAAGTCAAAAACAAAAATTATAAATTTCTGTAGTCACAAATTATTTATTGACTAAAAAAATTAATTATTTTTCAACGCACTTTTTTTTAGTATTTACTGATGTATATGTTCATGAAAACTTTTTAAGGAATTAAATACAATAAAAATATATTTTCACACAAACAAATTTAAAAAAGCGCAGTTTGATTTTAATTTAATTAGTTCTTCTGACATTAGCAGAACAGCCTTGGATGTGATTATTTTAAGTCTAAGTAGCGGATGGTCAGATAATTCTTCTAGTCGTCTTCAACATTTTCGATGAAAACAATTACGTCGAAAATAGAGATTTGAAAACTTTGTTTAAAGCTAAATTTTAACTTAATATACTAAGTATGTATGCCGTATGCGACCCGACTTCTCAATGTTCAACAATGAATTGATTTGAAAGTATTGCAAAAGGGTTTGTTTGAATTGGCAAAAAAGTAAAGAAAATTTACAATTAGCTCTTTTTGTGGCATGCGCATGGAGAACAACTCGGTTTGCCACAATTAAATTTGCAACCAAACAGAAGAATTTTCGAAATTATATTTATATGTATGTATGTACATAAGTACATACATATATATGTATGTGTGTTGAGACACAACTAGTGACTGAGACATAGTAGTTGTACATTAGGGCGCCCTTTAAAAATATCTTATAATTATACAGTAATCCACGGATGATTTCCTCACGCTTAAATGCCTTTCAGGTTTATTTGCCTCTAATCTAAAACCCCCGTTGTTTTTCCAATTTTTTTTAAATAAAACTCCACGCTTAAATACCTACTTCGGATAATTGCCTAAAAATTTAAGTCCCAAAAAGGCATTTTCCGTCGTTTAATTACCCAAACAACTTTTTATCTACAACACTGTCAGTAACACAACCAACGAAATGTATATGTGTGATCATTTCACGCGTCCCTGTCAGAAAATGTGTAGCTGATTACAAAAATATAATTATATAATTATTATTTAACTTATGTACTTATATGTATAATTTTTGCAAAAAAGTTTATTAATATAAAAAAATAAACGTAAATGATGTCGTCGGAGGAAATATCACTAGCTATTGCAAAACTTACTAAATACAAAATCGAGATAAATAAAGATATAAACACATTCACATTCAGCAGGTTACATGGGTACATGGCTACAAATGTCGCTGGCTTTTTCTGAATTTTGCAACTTTTACGGAATTTCGTGTTTTTTGCAATGTGGGTTACTTTTTCTATTTTTTATTGTTTCCTCGACTTTAAAATGATATTAGCCATTTCAATTTTCCCAATGATTAGGCTGTGGAATGAGGCGCATATGCTGGCATATGCTGAAAAGCTTGCATACGCCTTTCAAGAAATAACATATATGTCAGCTTATGCAGGAAATTTGTTAAGCGCAATAATATGCTGTTTACACGATATGTTGAAATTACCAACATACGTTTCTTCGTATTGTTAATAAAGTGTTAGCAAATGCTGTTAAACATACGTATGCTGACAAAATTATGCGTTTAGACGATATGCAAGCACTTGTAACAAAATTTTCAGCATAAATATGCTGATTCAACATATCGTCTAAACTTAGCTTAAGATTTGTTAATTGTGTTTTTTGACTGATTTCAAACTTATATTTTTTAGTTTTTAAAATTCTCATTTATTTTTTAAAAGTTTTTGTATAAGATAAGTGGTTTGAAACTTTTCAAGAATATGGCTTAAGGTCTAATGATGAGTTGACATTAGCACCAATGAAATAGACAAGCTAAAACCATCCACAAACAATACTTTTTATATTATTAATTAATAAATTATTATTTTTCAATAATTACACCAAAACTTTTAAAAATTTTTAATTAATTATGACAGCTAGGTACAAAAATTTAGTTTTCAGCTTAAGTGTAAACAATTAACTTTTGGTTGCCTTAAATCTAACTAACTTATAGTTAATTAAAGCAAAACCTACTTATAGCCAAGGGAGAAGCTGTTAGATTACAGCTAGTTACAAAAATTTAACTGAAAGCTATCGTTTAGGAAGTTAACTTTAAGTTAGTTGGAAAGTAATACAGAATCGGACATCGCAATGTTAAAATATTTAGTTGATTCCATTGAAAAGTAATCCAAGTGTCATTCAGTTGCGAAGTAGTTAGCTTAAAGTTAACTCAGTTTCCGACAGGATTTAAATAAAATATACTGTTGGCAATACCAAAGACAATTGAACGCCGTTTGTTTATATACCGGCTGGTGTGTTTGGTCATCTGTCAATTAGCAACTTTTTGTAAATTCATTCTAAGCTTTGCTACTAAACCCTACAGATTAAAATTATTAAATTAAACCAAAAATATATTAACTCTTAAGTAAACCAAACGTGTTTCATTTAACTGTTACAAGAATATAACAGTGGCGACGAGGAAAAACAACAATTTTAAGAAAAATGGCGACTAAAACGTTGGATAATGTCGTGGGTGACATACTGCTCCGCCAACAAGAGGCAATGGACAAGCAGCAACAGTTGATGGAGATGCTGGTAAGCATGTCAAGAAACAATGCATCCACACCTGCATCTGGTTCATCTACTGCACCTGAGGCGTTAATGGATATAATATCCAAAAACATCCGAGAATTTGTCTATGAAGAAGAAGAAGGACAATTATTCTCAACTTGGTATGAAAGATACGAGGATATTTTTGTAACGGAAGCAAAGGAGCTTGACGACGCATCAAAAGTGAGGCTGTTGTTGAGGAAAGTAAGTACTGAGGTATTCAACAAATATAGAGATTACATACTCCCTAAGAAACCTCGTGACGTTAACTTTGCGGAAACATTAGAAATCCTGAAAAAGTTATATGGGAGAAAGGAAAGTTTTTTCAGCTTAAGAGTAAAATGTATGCAGAATGTTCGAGGCGAAATGGATGACATTGTAAGTTATGCCGCCATTGTGAATCGCCATTGCGAAAATTTTTTGTTGAGTAAATGCAGTGCTGACAACTTCAAATGCTTAATATTTGTAAACGGATTAAATAAAGGAAAAGACCAAGAGATAAAAGCACGCCTTTTAAATATGCTTGAATGTGAAACAGAAACAGCACCAATTACAATCGACAAATTGGTAGCAGAAATAAAACGTATAGAAAGTTTAAAGCGTGACGCTACTGGTGAACAAAATAATTCAACAAATATTAACAAAGTAAAAACAACAAAATTTTCAGAAACCACATCTGCACAAATGCCAAAGTGACCCTGCTGGCAATGTGGCCAAATGCATTTTGTACGCGACTGCAAATATACAAATCACAAATGCAGTTCATGTAATAGAAGGGGCCACAAGGAAGGGTTTTGTTCGTGTTTTCCTGAAAAAAACAATCAAAATCAGAAACAATCAAAACACAAATTCAACAAAAAGAATCATGTAAAAAGTGTGCATACAACAAAATCATCAAACAACAACAGAAGATTTGTTACGTTACGTATTAACGATAAAAATGTTAAATTACAACATGATACTGGATCAGATGTTACAATTATTTAAAAAAAAATATGGGAAAAAATCGGTAGGCCATCATTAAACACATCGAGCCAAAGCTCGTGACGCTTCAACAAACAATATAAACATTTTTGGAGAATTCAATGCAATGGTATCTATCGATAACACCAATATTATGTGTAACATTTTAGTTTCTTCTATTCCAGATTTAAATCTTTTTGGGTCTGACCTAATCGAAAAATTTAAATTGTGGAATAAATCTGTTGACTCATACACAACGTGTAACAACGTAAGTCTCAAAGGTACACAAACACCAATGGAGTTACATAAACAATTTCCAGAGGTTTTTAGGGAGGAAATAGGACACGTCAAGAGTTTTAAAATTCACTTGCCATTAAAACAAAACGCAGTTCCAGTATTCCGACCTAAGCGACCAGTAGCATACGCTGTAAAACCATCATTGGATGCAACACTAGACACATTGGAGAGAGAAGGTATAATAAGCCCCGTAAATTATTCAGATTGGGCCGCTCCAATTGTTGTGGTAAAAAAATCATCTGGTAAGCTTAGAATCTGTGGTGACTATTCAACAGGGCTCAACGACCAGCTCGAAGCACACAATTTTCCGTTACCACTACCAGATGATATATTTGCAAATTTCAACAACTGTTCAACATTTTCTATTATGGATCTGAACAATGCTTATATGCAGTTGGAAGTTGACGACGAAACAAAAAAATTATTGGTCATAAATACCCATCGTGGTCTCTACACATTTAATCGCCTTGCTCAAGGAGTAAAATCAGCACCAGGTGCCTTTCAGCAGGCCATACAAACAATACTTTCAGGAGTTGAAGGGGCGTACCCCTACTTGGATGACGTTATTATTGCAACAACAACACGTGAACAAAACGAAAAAGTTGTAAAACAGGTATTAGAGCGATTAAAAATGTATAACATGACAGTAAATTTTGAAAAATGCCAATTTTTTAAATCGTCATGTACTTACCTGGGATATCACATTGATAGCAAGGGCATATACCCAGATAAAAACAAGATTGAGCAAATTCGTCAACTGCCACCACCAACAAATATAAGTCAACTAAGATCATACTTGGGAGCAGTTAATTATTATGGAAAATTTCTTGTTGATATGCGGAAATTAAGAGATCCGTTGGACAACCTTTTAAAGAAAAATGCAAAATGGAACTGGTCGAAACAGTGTGAACAAAGTTTTCAACGCTTCAAACAACTTTTGTCTTCTGACTTATTGCTGACGCATTACGATCCGCGACTTCAAATTAAGGTGGCAGCAGATGCTTCAAATGTTGGTTTGGGGGCATATATCTGTCACGTTTTTCCGAATGGAACCGAGAAGGCTATTTATCATTGCTCAAGAGCCCTTACACCGGCGGAAAAAAATTATTCCCAAATTGAGAAGGAAGCTCTGGCGTTAATATTTGCCGTTGTCAAATTCCACAAATATTTGTATGGAAGAAAATTTATTCTCCAGACCAACCACAAACCATTATTGGCTATATTTTCAAGCAAAAAGGGAATTCCTGCACACTCTGCAAATCGCCTTCAACGATGGGCATTAACATTAATGTCGTACGATTTTGAATTACAATACGTTTCAACAAATAGTTTTGGTGCTGCTGATATATTATCCAGATTAATTGCCAACGTTCCAAAATCAAAGGAAGATACAGTAGTAGCCTGCATTCAACTTGAAAAAGACATCAAAGTGGTAATTGATGACACAATAAAAGCGTTGCCCATTACGTTCAATATGATTCGAGCCGCAACCGCAAAAGATGATGAACTACGAACCATTATAAAATATTTACAATCGGGTAAGTGGCCGAATAATATGGACATACATTTAAAATGTTATTTCACACGAAAAGATAATTTAAGTATTGCTAGTAATTGTTTGATGTTTGGAGACAGAATTGTCATACCTAAGTGTTTCAGAAAAAAAGTGCTGAAAGAACTGCATAAGGGTCATGACGGCATTGAACGCTCAAAAATGCTAGCACGAAGCTATGTATATTGGCCCCAAATTGATGACGATATCAAACATTGGGTACAAGATTGTACAAAGTGTTCATCAGTCGCAAAGACTTTGCCGAAAGCAACACTGCAATCTTGGTCAATTACAAATCGCCCAATGCAACGTGTCCATATGGATATAGCTGGTCCAATTGAAAATTTTTATTATTTTATAATAGTGGATGCATACTCCAAATGGCCACAAATATATCAAATTAAATCGATATCATCTTCAACTATAATTGAGTGTCTCCGAGATTTTACAACTTCTTTTGGTAATCCAGAATTGATCGTTAGTGATAATGGAACTCAATTCTCCAGTCACAGTTTTTCTAAATTTTGTTTAGAAAATGGAATTTCCCACATTTTTACAGCTCCATATCACCCGCAATCAAACGGACAAGCGGAAAGGTTTGTGGATACCATGAAACGCGCATTAAAAAAATTGGATGGATCCGGGACAGCAAAAGAAAACTTGTACACATTCCTTCAGTGTTACCGTTCCTCTCCACATAAAACAACCGGGAAAACTCCGTCTGAATTGTTCATGGGAAGGAAGATAAGAATAAATCTAGATTTACTAAAGGAACCAAAAATAGATCTACCAATTCGTAATACAAAGATGGAAGATCAATACAATAACCAACATGGTGCTAAACAAAGGACTTACAATGTTGGAGAACCAGTTTACGTAAAATTATACCGACAAAATAAAACGGAATGGGGTTCTGGCGAAATCATAAGGAAACTTGGTAAAGTTATGTACAAGGTAAGAGTTAAAAATGTTCCAAATTTTCGAACTGTTAGATGTCATGCGAATCAACTAAGACCAGATTTCTCAAACAACCCTGAATCAAAAATGTCACCGTTAACATCAATGTTCGAATGTTTTAATTTACAACCAATATCTTTGGAAACTTCAACAACAGCAAATGAACCTGAACGAATGGAAACCAATCACCAAGCCAATGAACAACCGTCGTGTATTCAACCCGATTTCTTATTAACTAAACCAATAGTGAATCCTACGGCTCTGCCAGAATCATATGTTGCTACCAGCTCCGATGTGGAACTACGAAGATCCAGTAGAAGCCGAAAGCCTCCGTTTTGGGCCCCATATTATATATCTAAAATAAGGGGAGATGTTGGCAATACCAAAGACAATTGAACGCCGTTTGTTTATATACCGGCTGGTGAGTTTGGTCATCTGTCAATTAGCAACTTTTTGTAAATTCATTCTAAGCTTTGCTACTAAACCCTACAGATTAAAATTATTAAATAAAACCAAAAATATATTAACTCTTAAGTAAACCAAACGTGTTTCATTTAACTGTTACAAGAATATAACATATACATACATACATACAACATGAATACACAAATAGGTACATACATATGTACATATAATTTTTGTTGAAGTTTTTTAGGTACTGTTATTTTCTTTTTACTTACATATGTATACGTACATATGTGATATGAATTGTTTATATAAAAAAATGGAAAGTTGAACTTTATCCCTAAATTTCTCAATAATCACTTTAGTGATTGTAATGAAGCCAAAATAAAAGCTTAAGATGTTATCTATCCAATAAAAGAAGTATTACAAAAAAATTTTCAAAACTTATAGAGTTTTGGCCAATGAAAAACAATTCAGAACCACTGTGTGCGGCACATTGGGAGGAATTACCAATCTAGCGTAGATTTATTTAATTGGTCAAGCCCGCTGCATATGGTACAAAAATCCGACGGTTCTTGGAGACCATGTGGCGACTACCGGGCGTTAAACGCGCAAAATGTACGCGACCGGTACCCGCTTCCGTACCTATCTGACTTTATCAACAACCTCCACGGAAAGAAAATTTTCTCGAAAATCGACCTTCAAAAGGCCTTTCATCAGGTGCCTGTTCATCCCGATGACATCGCCAAAACAGCCATCATAACACCTTTTGGCCCCTATGAATTTAGATTTATGACCTTTGGACTCTGCAACGCAGCGCAGACCTTCCAAAGGCTCATTAACGAGGTGTTGCGTGGTTTGGACTACGCGTTTGCGTACGTCGACGATATTTGTATAGCTTCAACCACACCTGAACAGCATCGAAAAGATTGAAGTTTTTAAACGGCTACGAAACAATAATTTGGCTATCAATTTAGATAAATGCGAATTTGGCAAAAACGAGTTAAAATTTCTAGGCCACCACGTAACTAGTGAAGGTATACAGCCACTTCCTGACCGTGTTGCGGCGATCAACGATTTTCCTAAGCCAACAATTGCAAAGGAATTAAAAAGTTTCATAGCAACATTAAATTTTTATAAACGATTCTTACCTAACTCTTCAAAAAACCAGGCAAAACTTCAGGAGCTAATAAAAGGTAATATAAAAAACGATTGCACCGCATTAGTTTGGACCGATGAAGCTTAGACTGCCTTCAATAAATGCAAAGAAGAATTAAGCAACGCCGCTCTTTTAGCACATCCGGTGAAAAACGCAAAATTAGCATTGTATGTCGATGCCTCTGACTTTGCAGTCGGTGCTGCTCTCCATCAATGCGTGGACGGTACTCTTCAGCCTATAGGATTTTATTCAAAAAAGCTATCAAACGCACAAAAGAAATATAGCACATACGACCGTGAGTTAACAGCAATATACCAAGGTATCTGCCACTTTCGTTATATGTTGGAAGTTGCTACGTTGTTACTGATCACCGCCCTTTAATTTACGCTTTTAGTCAAAAACCCGAAAAAGCCTTGCCACGTCGCGCTCGATACTTAGATTACATTGGGCAATTCACAACTGACATTCGACATATAGCAGGTGAACAAAATTCAACCGCAGATTTACTTTCTCGTATTCAATCCTTGAGCCAAATTGTCGACTACGAAAAAATCGCAGCAGCTCAAAAGGAAGATGACGAGCTCAAAAATATGAAGTCAGGTAAAATCGTTAACTCGCTAAAATTAACCCATGTTGCTTTTCCAGATCTTAAGCTCAAGTTAGTATGTGACACTTCTATAAAAAACGTACGACCATACATACCAAAATCGTTTCGAAAACAGATACTGTCTATCACTCACGGTCTTGCTCACCCTGGCGTTTGGGCTACAACAAGATTGGTAACATCACGTTTTATTTGGCCATCAATAAGGAAAGATATTGCAAAATTTGTTCGAACCTGCATCGCATGTCAGCGTTCAAAGGTTCATCGCCACACGAAAACGCAAACTTCGAAATACGAACCACCCAACGAGCGTTTTACGCATATCAATATCGACATCGTGGGCCCCTTTCCATTGTGCGATGGTTATCGTTATTGCTTAACTATTATTGATCGCTTTACCAGATGGCCCGAGGCTATACCTATGCCAGACATGACCGCCGAAACTGTTGCAAAAGCAATATTACATGGCTGGATTGCAAGATTTGGCGTGCCCGCAAAAATCACATCCGATCGTGGCAGACAGTTTGAATCAGCCATCTTTGTCGAACTAACGTCATTAATCGGTACCACCCACCTTCGCACAACGCCTTATCACCCTGAGTGTAATGGTATAATAGAAAGATGGCACCGTGTTTTCAAAGCTGCCATTCTCTGCAACGATCCAAGTAAATGGGTTCACTGTCTCCCATCTATTTTACTTGGGCTACGCGTCGTCTTTAAGCCAGATATTAATTCCTCCCCAGCAGAACTCGTGTATGGGACAAATTTGCGGATTCCCGGAGAATTCTTCACTAATACTAAAGCATCAGCACCGACCGGTGAGATTGTTTCACAGTTTCGCGCATCAATGCAAAAACTTAGGCCAACAGACACTTCACATCATACTGTATCAAAAACATTTGTAAGCCCGTCTCTACATTCAACATCACATGTTTTTGTGCGAAACGATACGATTCGCCCATCGCTGACACATCCATATGATGGTCCATTCCGCATTATTCGAAAAACACAGAAATACTTCATGCTACAGATCGGAAACCGCCATGTTAACATTAACATCGACAGACTCAAACCTGCCTTTATCGAGTATTCAGACGAAAACTATTTGCAGCAGCAAAATCAACTGAAAGAAAGTTGTCAACAAAGTTCGCAAATAGATTTCAATGACGTTGGTGACGAAGAACCAATGCCACATTCTATTAAACAGTCAACGCCAACACAAGAGATTGCTTTGCAGATGGATGACCGCTCTCCAGTTCAACTTAAGCCTTCAATGGTATCGACGAAATCTACCCGATGTGGCAGGCGAATAAATCTTCCAGTAAGATTCCGGTAGTTTTCATCTAGCCGGGGAGTAATGTGGCACCCTGTCATAGTTCTCATATTCTTTAATTTTTTATTTTGTTGCTTGTTCATTATTCTTGTTAAGCGAATAGTTAGGATTGCATTCCTTTTTCTTTCATTCTTTTTTGTGCTTTAATTTTGTGAACACGACATTTGCTCTCGCTCCATAAATTCAACAATTTTTAATATTAGTTTAAGAAATTTTTTGTACATTGGAATAAATAAAATAATTGGATTAATAAATCAACCCAGACGTATTTATTGTGACAAACCAATCATCATTTCATCGAAACGAAAATAAAAAGCTAAAGTAAATTCTAAACTAATGCTTACATTTTGTGTCGGAAATTTTTTTATATATAAAAATGCAGTGAATAAAAGCTAATACAAACAGAAGATTTGGTCTAACTTAATATTTTTTTAATAAAAAATGCTCTACTCAGTATCTGATGATCTATCATATAGAATTATATTTTCTCACCCGTAATAAAGAGAAGACTTAAAACGTCATTATCTAATATCTCATTCTTTTTTAGGAGGAGTTGTTTTCGACAACACGGTAATGAAAGGATCTGAAGAAACAAATAGACTATGTGCGAAGTCTTTCATGTGAAACATAATTGATGATATCTGCACCATTTATTAAAATATTATGGCCATGGATGTAAGTCGACAAAAATGGTTGCTGTTTGGACTGCATACAGTTGGAAAGCATCCGAATTAATTTCATATCCTGAAGCCATTGTGCGTAAAATAACGGTGAATTTATAAATTAGAGAATAGTTAACAGCGTTTATTGGAGAAGCCAATTTTGGCTGTTGAAATTTTCTGGCTGTATTGTCGTTATTAGTGGTGCCTGATCCAGGCATTGGGATATCAACTTGTATTGCCATTTCCTTTCTCAGTTTGGTTTGTATCTCAATTATTTTTTCATCAACGATCATCTTACCACAACTGCGAACCTCCTATTTTTGAATTGGAATTCTGTAGGTGAAATGTAGAATAAAATCGAAGAAGCGAATCCACGTACGACGGATTCTATGTACCTCGGCCTTCAAGCACTTGATACTTGGTTACAACAAGATAGTTGAAAATAATTGATTTTGTATTCACCAAGAATATTGTGGATACTGGAAAAAACAATTACCGTTGTGTTTGATTGATTTATTGTTTCTCAATTTATTAATGCAAAATGAAAGTCTTAGACAATAATTGAACATAGAGTTATTTAAATTTAAAAATGCTGACATTTTTCACATCACTGACTTGTCCCAACTGCTAAAATCTTTTCATCAGTTTCATAATTGCTCACCGAGAAGGTGCTCCACGACGGCGCGAAAATGCTTAGTTTTGCAAACTGTGACCGCGAAATTTTTACCTTATTTTTAGTGAATTTCAATAATTTGAATGTAGTTACAGGTTAAGTCATGATAACTGATATAATGGCAGGCTATTGAAAATCAAAGGTCTCAGTGGACCTTTCAGTAACGCTAATGTTGAAAAACTTTTTAGTACCATGGAAATAATTAAAACTATAGAAAGAAATAGTACTAGAATTAAAATACTTAATTCATTATTATGCATTCAATGCTTTTTAAAAAGTTACAGAAATGTCGCCATAATTTATATATATATATATATATATACTATATAATGATACAATAATTATTATAGCATGTCCAAATAAAAATATTCTGTTATTTCAAAATTACACTTGAAAATATTAAAGGTTTAAATTTATTTTTTCAAAAATCATTACAAAATTTAGTTAAATATTAAAAAACTAAAAACATTAAATAAAATTCCTTACATACCAACGTATTTATCAAAGACTATGACATTATAACAATAAAAAATTTGTACTTTTAAAAATACATCCATCATACTAGTAAAACAAAAATCTTAAAATATATTCCCCAAAAAAGGAAATAAAAAAGGGAAGCTCTTAGAATAGTACTTACTGAACTAAAGAACTTAAGACTAACTACTCACTAATAACTTAAAACTAAACAACAGAATAACAAAAACAAAAAAAAAAAACAAAGTAAAATCACAATAAAAAGGGAATAAGAAATTAAAAACTATTGAGTAGTGTTATATACCGTGTCAACTATATTGAGAATACGAATACTTCGATGATAAAATAGAAGGTCTGCACTTTCGTAAAGGAGTCCAGCTCCCCTGAGAGTCAACAAATCCACGGGCGAATAATACCGAGACATCTGAACAGTCTCCAGAACCTTATTCCTGCAAAAGCACTCTCTCACCAAAAGATTCTCAGAGGAACGCGCCCCTTCTAAAAATTTTATAGCACCCTCCACCATATAAACTTCTACACGACTAAAATCAATTGCCCCATAAATGGAGCTATACGATGGCCTACGGAAATCACCGTTCAGCCCAATGTAAGGTCTAAAACCAAGGCAAGCAACCAAGATCTTTCGCTCCCATCTTCTAAGCCTTTCCATTTGGGATGAAGAAATTCCAAACCAAACTGGAAAGGCATAGGAGACGAGCGGACGAATGATCTGGCGATACACCAAGAGGCGACCTCTTCTGACAAGACAACCCCTACGCTTAAGTACACCCTGATAAGCACCATAAGTACGTTTTGTTTTCTCCAAAACATCATCAATATGACGATAATACACAAAGTTCTAATGAAAGGTGACCCCGAGGTACTTCATCCTGTCAGACACCAAAACCATTTCCCCTCCGACCCGTAAACATGGTACATATGACCTACAATTTTTATACCCTTCACCAAAAAATTTGGAAAGGGGATATATAGGTTTGTCATTCAGTATGTAATTTCTTCATTATTCATTTAAGACCACATAAAGTATATATATTCTGGATCCTTATAGATAGAGAAGTCGAATAAGCGATATCGGTCTGTCCTTCTGCTATATTTTGGTGTAAGTAGAATTAAGGCCTCACACAACATAGAGACATAAATTTTATAACATTCTCTTGGAATTTTTCATAAAATTTTTCGGTTTGAAAATAACAAAACTCGGTCCAATAATTAATGAGATATAGCCAAAAGACTTTTTTGTTATATTTCCTATTCTGTTGTTTTTTTATGGCCCCAACTGTCCTACGGTCAATTTTCTGAAGCAAATCTCTTGTATGGAGTTCTACGAAGGTTGAGACTAAAAATAATTGAAGTTGGTCCATTAGCGACTAAAATATGAGCAAAAAATGGCATTCGAAATAAATTTACTTTTAAAATTTTTTTGAAAAAGTTGCGTGGGGATTCAATCACACAACCTACTGGTTGGTAGTCACGACCGCTTCTTGTACACCACAGAGCAGTTGTATTTTTCGTAGTAGTTTACGCGTTTAAGAATAAAATATATCTTATTTATTATAAAATAATAAAATTTAAAATTTTTGATGGAAATTGGTGTGGTTGTTGTAAATCTTCCCTTTTTGTCACACATATATCACATACATACATACTGAAATGCGTTCATGGGCACATGTACACATTGTGTGTATGCATGTGTATATTTAAACAATCGAAAAGCAATGATTTGTTGTTTTGTTTTTGTTTGTTTCTTTAAACTTATTTTTGTACGTTTATTAGTATAATATTATGATTGCATATTACAGTATTTTTTATCGCTTACATTTTCTTTTCGTATATAAATAACCATAATTATTTTTTATATTATTTATATTAAAGAAATGTAATGGATCGCTCGTCAAAACACTATGTACGAGTAAATATACTAAATCAATGAAATTGAATTTTAGTTTTGTTTTAAAAATGTATTAATTTTTCATTTTTTATGACTATTTGTGATTTCAAAAGAAAGGCAAAATTGATGCTTACATCCTGTGTTATACTTGTGTAATTTTAATTATTTTCTATATTCAGGTGCAGAGTATATCAAAACCCGGTATTATTATTGTATTTGTACAATGTGATAAAAAATCTTTTGACAATTAAAATGTTGTTTGGATACTTAGTAACACATAACAAATCAGAAAAATCTCTTCCCGGCTAGAATTTGAAAAGAAATGTTTCTTTCATTCTGTAACATCAGTGAGTTAATCTTCAAAAGCACTTCAATTAATTGCCATTTTTCTATAAAATAAAAACAAAGTTTGATGTAAGAATTTAATTTTATATCAAGCTCCAAAATGTAATTAGCAAAGAAACTAAAAAATTGAAAACCCCTCGAAAATAGTGCATATTCTAAAAATTGCAACTGCAATATTGGAAATTATTCCTAAAATTTATAAAAAAAATCATATAATTGGCAATCGGCAGCCAAAACCTTGAAAAAATCTCTAAAATACCAGAAATTCTTAAAAATATGCGAACGTCAGGAAAATTGTATGATTTAATATTGATTAAAAAACAGCAAAATTATAGAGCAAAAAAAATTAAAAAATATCATTTCCATTGTGAAAATTAAACTTTTATTAAAAATTTTTTTGTATTTGGAATAAAAATTTAAAATGCATTTGTATTTTGAATAAAAGTACTTTCCACAAATTTATATTTAGCTTCTAGATTGCATTATCCAATTGAATAATTTAATGTGGGCTTAATTAAAATGTATTCTAAGAATAGTTCGCAATTCATCAAATATTTTTCAAACAATCAGTTCCTATCGTACATATCACACATATGAACTTTGGATTTTTAGATCGGTTAAGAAGGTACGGTTTCAAATCCTGACCAACCATTTATTAATTTTTGATACATTTTAGATATTTTTATTACTTTTTATTTAAAAAAAATTCGTTCTTTTTTTAAGAATTTTTGATAGCTTTAAATTATTTTCAATGTGAAGATAATATTGGAACATTTGAATCATTAGACTAGCAGATTTATGTAATAGCTGTCGATATTTTTTATCTATTTTGGGAGAATTTCTTCATTATTAAACCTGTTCTTAAGTTTCAAATCATTTCTTTGTTTAGTCGAAGACCACTGGCTTATTGATAAAGATGTTGAAACACTTCTTGGGGGATGTTAATATTTATATAATGCACTCTAGGCAAGAAAGTGTAACAAATTTGTTACGGAATCCATAATTTATGGCTGACTTCATAAACGCAGTTTGCAAAGCAACACGAGAATGCCTTGTAAACTCATGCTTCCATTGTTGCTTTGAAGGCTGTGTTTATGAAATCAGCCTATACTATGAAATAGAGATTAGAACCAATAATGCGTAATCGTGATTAATTTTTTGTTTCCTTCACGTGGGGGTGCGTCCGTGAGATGGTGAGTGTCAATTTTTTTTTGCTTTAATGTAATTTTTTCCATTTAAATTATTTAAAAAAATTTTTTTTCGTATTTCGTGGGCGCGAATTTTCGTGATTGTGACTTCTTTCGTCACTCCATACTATGGTGAAGGGTATATAAGATTCGGCACAGCCGATCATTAACAGCGCGTGCCCTAGCCCCTGCAGATGCAATTAGGATGTCATCAGCATACACCAACAAAAGATATCCGAAACAAAAATGTTGAACAAGACCGGCCCATGCAACGACCCCTGAGGTACTCCCGCAGATATTGAACGCTCACAAGAGAGAACATCACCAACCCTAACTCTTAACAATTGGTCCCTTAGGAAGCTATCAGTCAAACGGCAGATGTCCCTGCCAAATCCCATATCCATAATTTTATACACCAAGCCATCATGCCAAACCGTATCAAATGCCTTGGCAACATCTAAGCTCACAGCCAAAGTTGCGCATCTCCTATTCAGACCCCTGGCAACATAATCCGTAAAAACCATCAGCGCATGCGAAGTCGCAAGTCGGCTCCTAAAACCAAATTGAAAATCTTTCAAAATGTTTCTGTCTATTATCACGCCATTTATTGCTGCCAGGAGAAGTATTCAAATAGCTTCCAAAGGCCGACAGCAAAGAAGTCGGTCTGTAACTTCTACTCTCACTTGGGTCCAATTTCGGTTTCAATATAGGTACCACAAGAGTAGCATTCCATGCTCTTGGAAAATATCCGATGTTCAAACAGTGATTAAACACAATTGCCAAAAATCGCCACGTCATAACACCTGTCTTTCTCAAAACGAAGTCAGGTACACCATCCATCCCAGAGGATCTTTTATTCGACCTCCTTTTCAACGCATTTCCCACTGCCGCAGCATCAATAAAACCGAGTCCGTCAATGCGCGCACTATAATTCGCCCCGTCCGCTGTAAAGCTCGCGCAAAATGTCGTCAAAGGTTCCGTCCTGTCCAAAGATGCGACTACTTCACGTGCCCTCACACCAAACAAATCCATACGCACCCATTGTCCACCATGTGACACCTGGGCAAAGCTGTTCGCAAGTATATTTGCCATTCCAGCACCATTGGAAACAGTTGTCCCACTAGCATCCACCAAACTCCGAACAAGAGGGCGAGCCGCTGACTTTACATTCTTAAATGTCCGGTTATTCAGTCGAATAGTCTGTAAAAAATTTGTCCAATTATCACATTCGAATGTGGCTATGGCACCCTGTATTATTCTGTCCAGATTCCGTATATCCGCCTTCAGTATATTTCGTCTGCCCGGATCCGCACACCTGTTCAGTGTTCGTCGTAGTCGTTTCTTTTGGCCAATAAATTTCAAAATATGCCGCGGGAGCTTCAGCAAACCTCTGCCTCCTGTGGATACCTTCGGTATGGAATACTCCATAGCATCCTGAAAAGCAGTTTCCAATGTCCCAATACATCCATCAATCTCTATCTCAGTCACGTTTCTGTCCAACGGCAGCCCACAAGTAGCAAGATTACTTGACAATCTATTCGCAAATATGCGCCTGTTCATTCTGTCATAGTCATACCTGGTAGAACGTTCTACTGTCAAACAGGGGTTCGTAATGAAAACTATCTCTACTGCCTTGTGGTCCGATTCATAGTCAAGTGTCATCAGTCGGTTCGAGTTCACTGTATCAATATCAACAGATGTCAGAAAAAAGTCAATGTGTGAAGATATACCCCTATTTACCCTGGTTGGTCCTTCAGTTTCTCGTACATCCAAGTCCGGATTAGAAAGTAAAAATTCCCTTAAATTACGTCCACTAACATTCGTGTACGGATCTCCCCAATAGGGATGCCTTGCATTGAGATCAGCGCCAATTACTACACTGAAGTCACGTGCCAGCGCCTGCACCGAATCAAAATCATTGGCATTAAAATCAGACCCCGGTATAAGGTACATTGATATAGCAATCAAATCAATGACGTTCGATCTTCGAATACGCACAGCCGAATTCTCAATAGATCCAGTATTTAGAATTATTTCTTCACAATGCAAGGCATCCCTAACGAGGACAGCAGTACCACCTCCACGTCTACCCTGTCGGTCATGTCTAAAAATTTTGTATCCAGTTATGTTAAGTTTATGCCGGGAGTTAAGACAGTGCTCAGCCACCAGCAGTACGTCGGGTCTATGTCTATAAGTTCAAGTAATGTATTTTGTGTCTTGAGACAATCGAGTTTGTATTAATAAAAATAGTCTTAAGTGTATTAGCCATTGTGTGTCAACGTCATAAGCATGCCAAGCAAGGCACCAGATCTGTCTTCATCATTGTCCAATCCACGATACTTGCTCGCAAATCCACCTATCCTTCCTAAACATCCCAATAACCCGCCTTTAAAGAAACGCCGGCAGTCCTTGTCAATGTGATCATATTGATCCATCGCAACGCCCAGAGAAACGTCAGATTTATCCGAGATCCCGGCGTCTAGTGGAAGTAGTTCCAGATGCATCTGCCTTCTCCCCACGAGCAGAGCCGGCCGCTGCAGCATAGGCAACACCTACTTTAACATTACTCTGACCAGGAGTTCCAACATAAGGACGGGAAACGCCCTTCGAAAATTTCCTTGCTTCAAACTTACGAAGAAGTTCCACCCTACGCGGACACTCCTTCGAGCTAGCGGCATGCCCCTCAACACCACAATTGGCGCACCTAACTGGCAAACCGACTCTTGTAGAAACCTGGCCAGTGACAGGATCCGTAACAAGAGTCTTCTCTATATTCTCCCCGTTAGGAGGAATCTCACACTTACCTGGGCCATGAGACCCACCACACTTCACGCACCTATAAGGCATGCGACAATTCGAACTTCCGTGGCCATAACGCTGGCAGTTAAAACATTGCGTAACGCCCGTGCGCCTAAATTTCCTAATATGCACTCTACAGCGCAAAATATACCGCAGAGCATAAAAACCCCGAAGGTCAGAGTCCCTAGTCATCCGGACCACCCATTTATCCCCTTCCAAATCGGATCATGCCAATTACATGAACATTAATCTGGAGGCCGCTCAGATACTCAACTATTTCCTGCTATTCATAAGAATCAGGAAGACCCTCAATAACCGCCGTAAACTTACGAAGACTCTTTGGGGTGTAGGTATAAAAATTCACCCTTTCCTTCTCAAGAAGCACCTTAACCTTCTGAAAATCATCCAGAGTGCAGAACTCTATATTAGCAACCCCCTTACCCAATATCTTATTATTAAAATTCCTATGTCCTGAAGCCTTATCAATAGAACTAATAATACACTTAACATTAACGTCATGAGTTGTTATGACAGGAACAGACTTACTCTCCCCACTAGAAAGTTTTTTGGGTGCCTGACTGGTCTCCTTCGGTTTCACACCCGCTCTTGAGCCAACATCATCAATAGCAATTCTTTCTGTTCGAGTATTAGCTGCAGACTCGCCCTCACTTTTTTTAGCATCTTGAATTTCAATCTCACCAAGTGATTCAAGGCTGTCGGCATCTTGCAATAGCCTTTCGTCTTTTAACAAAATCCTCCAATTTATTTTTAAGTAAGCCATTCTCATGAACTAAAGGCCAATTTTCCGCCCAGCATCATCCAGCTTGTCCATTAAGACTGCGTTAAGCTTATGCAGATCCACCATGTCTCTCTTTTCATTCGATTTCTCACTCGACTTCTTCCTCTTCTTAACAGAGGATGAGTCATCCTCTTCATCCATTTTAAAGGGTTTAAAAAACCACTTGTTGTAGAAAGCACTTGTTTGCCTCCTATACGCTTCTCAAAATATTTCAATCAAATCAAATAACAATTATCAAAGAAATAACAATTTATGCTCCTCCCCTTGGAGTTACAAAAAATCCACACACGAAATAACACAAAACCAAAGAGTAGAAACGAAAACTTAATCCAAGAGATCTTAACAGTTTGGAAGCTCACACACGACTCCTTTTGAAAAGATTAAAACTTTTTATCTTATACAAAAAATTTTAAGAAACCAATGAGAATTACAAAAATCTCAAAAGTATAAGCATAGCTGGTCCTGAAACTAATTCAAAAAATCTAACAAACAAATTATATCCCATATCTGTATCAATTTTATTTTCTTAACAACCTTTGGGTGATAATTAAAGTATTTTTGTTAGCACCAATGAAATGCATGTACATACATAGAATACTTTAAAACCTTCAACAAACAAAACCTTTTAAAATTCTTTGAAAAAAGATTTCGAGACCTGTCTCGAGTAATAAATTTAATAATGACTTAATTTCTGTTATATTATGGATCAAATACTGGATTGAAATCAAAAGAAACACATTTTTAATCTTTTTTCCTCCGGTTGCTGGCAACGCTGAATAAACAAACCAAAAGCAAACAAGTTAGAGAGATTTATTCGGCTGTGCCGAATCTTACATACCCTTCACCATAGCAAGGAGTGACGAAAGGCGTCACAATCACGAAAATTCACGCCCACGAAATGCGATAAAAATTAAAAAAAAAAAGAATTTAAATGCAAAAAATTACATTAAAGCAAAAAAATTGCCACTCACTGTCTCACGGACGCACCCTTACGTAATGAAAATAAAAAATTAATCACGCATTATTGGTTCTAATCTATATTTCATAGTATAGGCTGATTTCATAAACACAGCTTGCAAAGCAACACTGGAAGCATGAGTTTACAAGGCATTCTAGTGTTGCTTTGCAAACTGCGTTGATGAAGTCAGACATAAATTATGAATTCCGTAACAAATTTGTAACACTTTCTTGCCTAGGGTGCATTATAAAAATATTAACATCCCCTTATTAGCACTTATATAATTTTTCATACATCCAAAAATTATTTCAACGTCTTTATCAAAAAGCCAGTGGTCTTCGACTAAACAAAGAAATGATTTGAAACGTAAGAAAAGGTATAATAATGAAGAAATTCTCCCAAAATTGATAAAAATATCGACACCTATTTCATAAATCTGCTAGTCTAATGATTAAAATGTTCCAATATTATCTTCATATTGAAAATAATTTAAAGCTATAAAGAATTCTTAAAAAAAACTTTTTCAAATAAAAAGTAAATGTTATTTTTTAAAGAATTTTGGATACATTTTAGTTGTTTTTATTAATTTTACTTTTTATTTGAAAAAGTTTGTTCCACAATTTATTTAAAAAACCATTGCACAATCTCATTTATAAGATATGTTTTTTCAATTGTTCCGTTTTTTCCAATTTTATACACGATAAAAGGTTTATTTTTCAAAAATAACCAATATGTTATCAGATAGGATTTGGTACAGTGATAAAATAATTATATAATGAATTCAGTAAGTTGTCCACGTTTTTATTTGATATAATATAATAATAATGCCAAAAATAAAAATAACTTGACAGTGTAAGAAAAAATTTTAAATTATAAAATATAACAACATATTTTAATTCATTATTTTAATTTAATTTTTTCTTTGAAACTCGTATGATGTACGTATGTATGTAAACTAGTGGTATTCTGATAGTTGTGTTTTTAAAATTTTGTTAACTTTTCCATTTACTTATCTGTATTGCGGTAGGACCAGACGATAAAGGTTTTGGTTCAATATAACCTGTATATTTCTGATACAGAAACACAATCGAATTTCAACCTCAATTGATTTAAAAAATACGAATTTTGTCATTTATATTTAGCCTGCTAAGAAAACAGATAGATTTAATTAAAAACTTTTTTTATTTAAATCTTCTTCTGCGGTTACTGTGTAAGACAGAGAACTAAATATGAAAAATTACGATAAAATCGCAAACAAAAAGCTTTTTGCTCTCAAATCCGAGCCATAATTCGGCTTATTTTCGTAATATTTTATCATTAATCCGCGTCCAATTCCGTAGTAGTAGTATGTTTGTATATGTCCGGGGACACTTTTTCAGTACAAAAGTCTGCTCATGTCTGGCTGGGAAACGTTAAAAATATGTTTCTTGCTTCATATATTTTATGAGCATTTATTTATAATATGAGTTTTCCAGCCCTGGATGGGAATTTGAAATGTGGTTGTGAAATTCAAACACATTTTTTTAATTGATAAGAACACATTTTTTTAAAGAGCATTAAATATATTCTTATCAATTTTTATAATGCTTCATATTAAAACAATATTCTTGTATCAGGAGGTTTCATAAAATTTGTGTTATGTATTAAGGGATTTCAAAATAAAATTTGAATGTCAGTCAGGGCTTCTCTATTGTATATCAACCCTGAAATTTCTATCCGAACACCCCTACCCAGACACCTATATTGAACAACTCTGTTGAATCTTTGTCAGAAGCTGGAAATTTTCTAACATGTCATTGCCGCCACCCTACATTATGTATGCTCATGCAAAAATCAAACAAGCCATATTAATTCTGGCGCCGTGTTTTCTGTAAAGTTCGATATCGAAATGCTGGACACATGAGTGTAATTAAAATATTTACCATTGTCAATGAAATAAACACATTTATGTATATATTAGTTAAAAAGAATATAATATACATTTGTATAATTTTTATTCAAAATTTTATTTAATCAAAAATTATTTTATATTAATATTTAATTTAATTTTTTTTGGTGGAGTTACTTTGCTTGAGATATCCTTTTTTTCAATTATAGAATTAAAAGCAAGATTCTCTAATCCATATGTTTTTTCTCGCAATTCCTCGATTTGTAAAAATAATTTTTTCTCGCAATTCTGTCATTTGTTCATCGAAATACATTTTTAATGACATTTCTCTATGAGATATCATATCTTGAAGATTCTTAATTTGTTCATCAAGTCTCTTGAGCTGCTGTTTTGATTTCCATTCCTAAGTAATGTTTATTAACAACGTCTCTTTCTTGTGAAGGAAACGAAATATTAGTAATCCTTTTATTTTGCTCGTCGATATTCTTATTTTTATCCAAGAGAATTCCAACGACTAGAAGAATTTTTCTTTTTCGGTTTTAATAATATCGCTTGAGCGATGACCAAATTTATTAACAGACATATTATATCGTGTATATTCTAATACCATCAGTAATCTGAATCTAACAAAAAAATATATATATAGGAATAGATTTTTCGTTTAACCTTTTTACTACAAACAATTTTTTGTTGTTATTGTTGTTTTTATAGTTTTATTTTTTCAATGTTTCCTTATATTAATTTTACAATATTTTCTTATTCTCTAAACAGATTAAAACTAATTAAACATCTATATTTATACTAAGAAATATATCATTATCATCATCATCCATAAATTTATCATATAAATTTAAATTAGATTTTGATAATTCCGATGATGATGTTGTTGATGATGATGCTGGTGTTGATAATAAAGGTGAAGAATGTATTCTATAATGTCCCCATGCATATGTATCAACACCATTTTCTTTAATAAATCTCTTATTATCTAAATAGCGTAATGTTAACTTACTTATATGTTGGGTATATATTTGATGAACCTTAGATCTAAATATATACATGGAATCATAATAAAATTTTTTTTCTAAAAGACATTTTCTAAAATCATTAATACTTAATTTAGCGGTGACGCATTGCTTTACACCTTTAATTTTTTTATTTCTTTCTCATCTCTATCAATTTTTACAGAATACCTTTTAGCTCTTGAGCCAATGAATTCCTTAATAACTTTACTATTACACTCATCATTCCTAATACTTTTTTATTCATCAGTGGGAAATTATATATATATTTTCTTTCGAATATACGATGTATCGAAATGTATTGGGATATCGTTTCGAATATCATCATACAAATCATTTGTTCTGAATCGGTATCCATATAATAGAGATTGATATTTTCAAGATATTTTGGTTTCATGTCATCATAATGAAATTTATACATTTTCTATAGTTCTAAAACAGAAAATCCAATAAAAATAGGTTTATTATACACTCATTATATTTTCATTTCTATGGCAATCATTTCTTCATGAATTTTAAGAGAACTATGAAAATTACGTTTAGCTATAAGAGCTCTAGGTCCTAACCGTTTACTTCTACTCTCCCATTCACAAACTAATTTTACGTCTTCTGTTTTATTGACATTTTCCATTGTCTTACCGTATACAGCATTGTTTAGAAGGTTGAAAAAGTTTTGTTCAAAAGAATTTTTAGCTATGGTTCTATGATGATTATTTAAGTCAATGTATTTCTTCAACCAATCCGATTGATTAAATTGAAGAATTCTATATATTTTCTTTAAAATTAAACCATTTTGAAGACACTGTTGAAGATTTCTATAGTGTATAACATATTTTGTTTTATGATTTAAGTCAAATTCGTTTTGATTGCTTCATAGTTTCAATTTTTTTGTTTTCGGCACAAAATGGAAAATCACTACGATAGTCGTGTAATGTTGATGGATTCTCTAAGTCTACTTCGAGTATGTAACCCAAAGAACTATCTTCTTTTATATTATTTACATTAAAATTTTCAGCATTTTCTATCCATTGAAAATTTTTATAGGGAAGGTATTGCGACATTGCATAACCATACAAATTATTAACATCTAAATAAATAAGATAATTTGATTCTTTAGTAGAATCATAATTACTAACGTATTTATTATTAGCAACTGAACGTCGTTTACTACATTGTGCAATACCTCCCCTAATACCCCGCAAAACGAAATTATACATATTAATATCAGTTAACAATTCCAGTTCTATTTCTGTATATTTTAACATAGCATCCCAAGAAAGTCCTGGGGTAGTATAATAATGGCAGGGATCTAAATTATAAATACTATTACAAATTTCTCTAAAACTTTCAAATATATCACAAAGTAATAAGACATCTACTTTTATATATAAAAGTAAATAGCCCATAAGAGTTCTACACTGAAATGTATTCCAAACTTTTTCAGCATGTTCATAATCATCAACACTACACGACTCATTTGTAAGTTTATTAAAGAAGATTGAACGGAGTGGTAGCTGTGTTTCCTGCAGACGATTGACTGAATCTAGATAATCGTAAGGAAAGACACCTTTACGTCTCATTAAATTGAACTCGTTAACATTTTGATATATAGATTTCACAACTTTTAAGTCATCATCTAGCTTTTCTAAGCTAGAGGACATAAATCGAAATGAGTCTAGAAAACGGAGTTCAAAAGTATTTTTATTGTTTACTTTAATTTTTTTTAGATATGGATACATATAATACCTTATTTAAAGGAATTATATTTATGTCACCTTCAACAGATGAAAGTTCCCTTACAAACAAATGACAATCATATGACGACAGATTGTGAAAAATCATTGCAATGAGATTCGCAATTTGATATTCTAAATTACATTTATTATGAGCAGGACCTCTATATTCAGCGGTCAAATGACAATGGTCAGCTACCCTATCTTCAACTGATAAATTTTTTTTACAAATATGATAAGTTGTATCTGTATTTTGTTTTATCTGTTGAAATGGGATTAAGAAATTCTTTGGCTTCACTACACTTAAGTAATTGTTATAGATATCTAAGACATCATCAACTAAATTTTTAAAGAAATGTTTTGGTGCATCATCACCGCTATAAATTCTAAATAAATCTAAACTGGAGTTAAATGAACACTTAATATAATAACTATAAGCAAATGGAATATGCTTTTGCGTAGATTTTACATTTGTAGAGTTTTGTATATTAATCGACCCTAAAACGCATTCAAAGGCGGCATATACTACAAAAGGCACATCCATTTGCTTCTTAAAATTTTTAAAACTTAACTTACATTCATCTAAACTAGGCATTTTCGTCACCATCTTACTCCACTCTGTTTTATGTTTTTCTAACTTTTCCTTGCTGTGGAAGTGGATTAAGCAGGTGTAACATACATAGAGTTTTCGTGGGTGTTTTGTTACTTGATTCTTTATTAATCTGTAAGGAAAAAAGAATATATTTTTATTTATTAGTACTAGAATTATTTTTTTTAGTTTATATCGCTTTATATATTACCTTGAAATATTTTTAATCCACATGTAGTGAAACCGTTCTCCTTCTTCTAATAAGAGCAAGTTTATGTGAGTTGATTTTTCTTCTTGGGTGAAATGATATGGACCCACTATGTTTTTCCCTTCCAAACCAAACACATTTATGCTAATATTCAGATTATTCATCTCAAACACCTTTATTTTATTTACGGCCAAGGGAAAATCAAGTTCTTTGAAATTTAAAACGATGTTATTTTCCAGCACTGTAATTTCATCTTGTATGTTATTAATATTATATGATGAATATCTCGTTGAATGCTGTCCATGAGCGACTGGATATAGAGCAGAAATTATTGCCCACTTAAAACGATATTCATCGTTATTTTTTACGTTGATGCATGCTTGTTTCCTTAGTATGGCAGCTGGTAAACATACATATATATTGTGAACCTTTTATGCATTTATATTGATTAATATTAATTTCAAGATGACTGATTTCTATCAACGCCCATCCGCTATCACGCTCTTGGAACTCACTCATCTTTTTAACTAAAATTTCACAATGATTTGAATAATTCCTTTCAATATCATCTGTTGTTTGCGTTGAATTTAAAATGCTTATTTTAGTTTGATAGGACTTAATATCCACTGTACATGAATCATCTTCTTCTTTTATTAAAACATACTTGCAAAAGAGTTCGCAATTATATTTAATGTTTAGACGATTTTGTAATGAATCCATTATCAATTTCAAAAGTTTTTCTTTTACTTCATTTAAAAAGATCTCTGGTATTATATTAGCTTTGTTATTATTTTCAAATAAATATGATGCTAATCGATTTTTAAAAGATGAACTTATCCGTTTCATATTGTCATTATTCATTAGCTCAGCACTATTAATTTTATACGTTGTTTTTTTAATTTCTTTTTACATGCACTACAATACACATAAACCTCATTTACATTTTCAACGTGTTCTATTAAATTAGAATGTGTTACGAACTCTTCGCGGTTCGTAAATTGAATGTCACATGTTGCACACTTTGATGATGATGATAAAGGACCATCGTGATGTAATCTGACATGACGTTTTAGAGATGAATTTAAATTGTAGACTTTTCCGCAGAATGTGCAAATAAAACCAGCCATTTTTAAGTATATTTTTTTTGTTGTTGAATAATGTTAGTTAGCTTTAATTTCTTTTTCAAGAATGATAAACATTTATTTTTTGAACGTTATATTTATATTAAATTTTAACGTTAGCTGTTGTGAAATTCAAACATGTTTTTTTCATGTTAAAACATGATAATTTACGCGTTAGCTATGGTTGTGAGATTCAAACAGATTTTTTAAATATCATTAAATATATTCTTATCAGTTGTTTTGTTTTAACGCATAAAAAAATGTTTTCACACCGGATGTGGTTTTAAAATGTGTTATCAGTTGTTTTTAATTCTAAATATTAAAATATGTAAATTCATACATCAGATGTGATTCATACACCAGATGCTGATTTAAGGTCATTAATATGTTATCAGATATTTTATCTCTACTCCTCTAGTTATGTATCTCTTCATCTATAATTTTTAGTATAAATAGCGGTGTAGATAATGAAATTCATCATTCTTAGTATAAAATTTGTTAAATAAATTTCTATTCTTCAAAAATAGAAACAAATATAAAATGCAGAATACTTTAGAAATACTTAATGGATTGGGAGAAAAAAAAAATTCAAAAAACAATTTTATCTCTAAGAGATTTTCCTTTTAATAAATCACTGAGAATAGTAAGATGTGATAGAAAGCTAACACCATATGGAGTAAAAGTTTTGATGGAGTTGGAAAATCAAATTGTATTTTTACCTGAGAAATATAACTATATATCATATGAAATAATCAATGATATTTCGTTGGGAGAATATTATATAGGAAAAGTTCCAGATGGATTCTATTATAAGCTTGTTTTTGAAATGAAACAAAAAAAATTAAATAAATTTTAATAAAATAATATAAAAGATATGCAATATTTATTAAAGTTATAAGTTGTATTATAACAATGAATCAAAAGAGGTTTATAGTAATAGATGTGCAAGGATTTTACATTGATAATGAATTATTTGGAAAAGAAATTACCGTTTCTGGGGTTGGTTCAAAAATCAAGACGTTTCTCATCCAACCTCCTTTTAAATATTCAGAACTATCATGCAAGGAAAAGATTACAAATAAATGGTTATATAATCGTTTACATGGACTATGCTGCGATGATGGTAACTCTACAACACTTAAAGATGAAGGGAATATCAATATTTACGTTAAAGGATTTGAAAAAGCTAGATGGATAAAACAACAGATTGCGAAAGAAGAAATATGTATATTTAATTTAGATGAATATAATTGCCCAAATATAAGAACTTTATATAAAAATAATGAAAACATAAATATTTGTAATTATCATCATCATAGAAACAATTTATATCAAATGTGTGCTGTAAAAACTGTAATTGTATTGAGAAATTTTACTAATCTGTATATGTATAAATAAAGAAAACATTGAAAAATTTTAGAGTTTAAATAATTTTTTTATTTGAGAAAAAAAATTTTGTATAATAAATAGTCGTAAATTATATTATTTTATTGTCATCATGAGTTCATCAACTAAATTGGAGAATCTATTAAATATGTATAACAAGGAAATTAATCAAACATATAAAATTTTTTTTATAAAAATGATAAATGAAATAAGAATGTATGATAATAGCTATAATCTGTTTAATGATGAAATTCATAAATGTGATTGTGAAAACATTTTAACGAATAATATAAATGAATGTGGATGTATATTTTTTTATAATAGATATAAGTTTATAGAAAAACTTATTAAATTTTATAACTGAAACCTGAAAAAATAATATATTAAATAAAAACACAATGTTAAAAACTTTTTTGAAATAAATATTGTTTTTATTATTTAAATTATTTCTTTTAATTAAAAGAATGGATTTGAATATGGTGTCAAACCGAATCTATTTCCATTTTTTTAATCTATTTCTAATTTTTTTATATAAGTTTATAAAAAAACTTATTAAATTTTATAACTGAAACCTAAAAAATAATAAAATAAATAAAAACACAATGTTAAATACTTTTTTAAATAAATATTGATTTATTATAAAAATGTTTATTTTAATTAATAAAACAGATTTGGTTATGGTTTTAACCCAAACCTAGTTCCATTAACTATTGGTGTTTGAACGTAATTTACCAGTGATCTACACATGGCACAAACTCTGCTTCTACATTGTATGAAGCACTGCAAACAAAATGTGTGCATACAACTTGTATACACTATATTGCTTCCAGTATGCTTATCGAAGCATATAGAACATTTCATTTTTTTTTAAAGAGGTTGTTTTCCTAATTTTTTTTTAAATAATTTTTTCAATGTAATAATTTTTTTCGTGGTTTCCATTACCCTTTTTTGGTATGTAGCCGCCTTCTTTACACCATCTTCTTTTACTTTTTCCAAAGTTTTCAGTTCATTTAGATGTCTTCTACATCGTCATCATCATCAGCACCATCATCTTGTGATATTTTTAGCGGAGGAGGAGGCGAGTTGGTTCCCTCATCTTCGGGTAGATGTGGGGGAGAAGGAGGTGAGCGTGGTTCCTCATCGTCTTCTATTATAATTACCGCTTCCATGGCTTGGGTTGACTAACTTAGAATGATTTTAATAATTAAAAATTGATGGTTTATATAGTCACGCAAAAATATTAAACTCTACCACCATAATTTTGATAAAGTACACATATCTAATTCTGACGCAATATTTACAGACCAGACATAATAAAAATTAAATATTGTTTTTACTTAAAATTGATAGGCGTTGTGGTACAAAAATACGTTAAAATTTCTATTTCGCATGCATAAATGTACTGTGATAAGCACGCTGTGATGTAAAAAGTTATTTTTACTTTAAAACTATTTTTTTTTGATAACCCAACACCGAAAAAATACATTTCTAATTCTTACACAATTTATGCTTATCACAACAAAAAAATGTTGTTAAAATTCATATTTCTAATTCTGACGCAATATTTACGGACCGGACATAATAAAAATTAAAAATTGTTTTTACTTAAAATTGATAAGCGTTGTGGTAAAAAAATAAGTTAAAATTTCTAATTCGTTCGCATAATTGATATAATCAGTTGTTTTTAATTTTTTTAGTTTAAGACTATTTATACACTCAAACTAAAAACCTTTACGATAATAATCATGCTGATGACCACATTTCTAAATAAAAATATAAAAAACAGAAAACGAATATTGTTTTTATTTCAAGTTATATTTATTAAATAAAAATTTTAAACATAAATATCCACAATTAGTAGTATTAAATTTTTGTTTTTGTTTATAATTGTATTGAATGGGTGGCTTTAAGTAATTGATAATTTCAAGTGGCGGTTGCAAGTTTCCAGAACTATCAAAATATTCCTTGTTATTATGCTTTTTATAATATACTACCCAATGAGTTCCAGGACCATAAAATTCATCAACAATACCACATTCTTCCGCGAATGGTTTTTTAGGTAAACAATCACGCATAAAGCTCCTCTGAAATATTTGAGTTGTCTACCATATTTATTTATATCCAATTCTTTTAGTGGTCCTTTGGGTAGGTTATTTAATAGTTTTTTGGAGCTAGGTTGTAATAAAGACCGTATCCAGATTTATATGGTTTAAGATATAAACCTTTTCCCATGGCAATTGATTCCATATATCTATTGTGACTAGTTGTTCCTTTCCATTTTTAATACTATTAACAGCTTTAGCAATAGCTGCTCCGCCTGTAGTCAAACCTCCAAGTGCGGATAGTGCTGTTAAAATTGGAATTAAAGGAAGAAATCCACCATTTTTAGATAGAGGTATAACTCTTGGTATGTTAATATTAGCTCTCTTCTTCCTTTTAAAATTTAAATTAATTGCTTTTTTTGCAATTTTAACAGCATCACTTATGTTGTCAGGTTTCTCATTTCTCAAAAGTTTTAATGTATTTTTCACAGTGGATGAAAATAATTTTCTATTAGTTACTTTTTTCTTATGTTTCGATTTGTGAGATTTATTTCTCTTTATACCTAGTCCAAATTTTACTTGAGCTTTCATTGCATTCGTTACGAACCAAGAGTTTGCTCGTTCTTTTAAATTACTATCTTTAGATTTTACTCGTTGCCAAGCCTTTTCAGCTAGTATTTGATCAGCTTGATGTCTTTTATTAATATCTTTTGACTGTGAGTATGCAATATCATGTTCTTTGCAAGCCGCATCCAATAAATTTACCCCTCTATCTCCTCTTCTCAGTCGTTTTTCTAGCTTTGTACCAGGACCACAAAACTGATATCCAGGTAAATGTAGTTCTACTGGTAATTTATTTATTAAGTTGTTGACGAATCCTCTTCCAGTCTTATACTGATCTCGTTTATAACTTTTACTATAATTTATAACCATTTTTATTACAGGTGCGTCTGATTAAACAATTAATTAAAAATGATGTAATTTTTTTATATAAGGGTTAATTTATAGCATTAACATTTTAGTCATCAATCAATCAATATGCGATTAATTAAACAAGCAAAACAAATTATTGTAAGAAATGCAGATGAAACGCAAGAAAATATAAACAAAAGACTGTACATAGTACATTGTTACCAAATTCTATACGAACACTAATTGTAGGACCATCAAATTGCGGAAAAACTAATGTGATGATTAGTTTAATAGAAAGTCCTACCTTTAAAAATATTTACATTTATTCCAAATCATTATATCAACCATAGTATTGCTATCTAAAGACATTAATTCTGTGGTCACAATCAATAACCGCCTAAGTCGAGTTAAGTCAATGTGAGCTATGTATGCTATCATATTCCACTAACAAAACCTAATATTTTCGTAAAATCCCCATTTCTCTAACGATGTTCTTTTAAAAGTTATTAATAAAAACATATAGACCTAGGTCGTAATGATGCTTTCATTTCTCTACATAAAAAGTGGTTTTTCTCTAAAGTATAATTTTCGACTTAGGCTGTTATTGCTTGTGACCACAGAATTAATACAATAAAGGAGATTAATCTGTTTACGTTTTCGGAAAATGAAAAAGTTCTAAGTCCGATTGATGCAAAACCACATTCTATAATTATATTCGATGACGTTATTTGCGAAAAACAAAATACTATAAGAGATTACTTTTGTATGGGTAGACATAAGCATATTGATTGTTTTTATCTATGTCAAACATATACAAAAATTCCTAAACATCTAATACGTTACAATGCAAATATGATTATAATACATATTTAAACAAGATGAAATAAACTAAAGACGTATATATAATGATCATGTTATTGGTGATATGTCGTTTAAAGAGTTTACAAAGATTTGTGGAGAGTGTTGGAAAGATAAATATGGATTTGTAGTTGTAAGCAAGGATGATCCTAAAAATAAAGGAAGATATAGAAAAGGTTTTGACGAATTCATACAGATATAAAGCAGATCGTAACCAGATATAAAACAGATCGTTAACATATATAAACTAGATTCGTAACCAGATACAGATCAGATATAAAGCAGGTTGTAACCAGATATAGGAGAGATATAAAGCAGATTAAAATGAATAATAAATTGTTAAAAGATATTTTTCAGACAAGAAAAGTATTAAAGGAAAAATTAAATGAAGCAGATAAACAGAATTTATTCGAAGATTCATTTAAACCCATAACTAAACCTTTGAAAAGTGCAGTGAAAAAATTGATGATTATCAATCAAAAATTTTGTTGAAAGATGAGATGAAATCTAAAAAACGGTTAAAAATCAGCAAAAATAATGATGATGATGATCGATTAGATAATAATAAATCAGAATACAATCAACCTAATGAAGATAAAACAGATACAACACTTACACCACTATCAGATGATAATAGTTTCGATGCAAGTTCTGATAATTATGATGATGCTGAAGACTATTATCAAGTTATTGAAAATGATAATAATAATAAAACTAAATCTACACTTGAAGAAAATATTAAATTGCTTCTTGATAATAATCAAATAGATAAAGTTTATGGCTTCAACATAGACGAAAGAGGAAATTGGCGATATGCAAATAACGAACTAAAATTTAATGATGACAACTATTTTCAATTGGGAAGTGGAATATGACACCAGGATTATTTCATTCAAAACCTCAACATTACACTGAAAAAGATTTAGAGAATTATAGAGAAATCTTAATGATTACAAATGTATACAAACGTCAATTTCAAGCAGAAGCTCAAATAAAAGGTTCAAATTCATATAAATATCAACATGTAATTAAACCGTTAATTAATAAGATATTAACAAAGGGCAGTGGACCCTTGTTAAAATCTGCAGTCAATAGTAAACCTAACTATATATATTGGGATCATCCTAATGAATTAGTTGACAGATTACGTTTACTTCTTTCATCAGAGAGTGCTGGTCATAATAAACATAAAAACGAAATAATATCTATTATTGAAGAACTTAGAAAAGCTAATATAATTTACTAATTGCTGTTTGCTGAAGTAGTTAGCGCGTTGACTGCAAAGCAAATAATGTCTAAAGAACGTGGGTTCAAGCCCAGCTTCAGACAAGTCATAACATCCAGCATTTTTCAGATGTGCATTAGTTTGCCATTGTATTTGTTGTTGTCGGAGTGCTTAAGTGAGGAAGGCATAGCACTGGTCACTGAACAGTTCTGTTAACAATTGATACTGGTGTATGCTAGCGGACATCACAGCGCCCTCCTTCGTCGGTATTGTAGCAAAATCGCCGGCGAAGTAAAATAATTAATAAAATTGGCTACAACAGCTTAAAAACTCATTTAATGCGGCGCTACTTGACATCAGAGGCGTTGCAACACTGATCTAAAAACTAACACAGCGCGCAATATCAGAGTTGTAAAAATTAAGCTTTCTCTCTTTCACCATCTGTCCTCTCTCACTATCCCTTTCCAAAAGAAGGTAACACACCTACGGGTTGGTAGGCATACTAGTTGCCTGAGTGTTACTTCTCTTTAAAAAAAATTATTTTTAAATATGTTTATACGATTAGAATAATACACATATATATAATATGAATATTGATAAAAGAGAAGTAGTGCATGAGTTACATAAACAAGCGAGAAAAAATTTTAAAAGAAGACGAGTTATTGTTAAAGGAATTGATGATTTATGGCAAGCGGATCTAGTTGAGATGGGGAGTTATGAAACAAAGAATAACGGATATCGATATCTATTAACTGTAATAGATACATTTTCAAAGAAATCATGGGCTGTAGCGGTAAAAAACAAAACTGCTTTAAATGTAATGAATGCTATGAAAAGCATTTTTAATAATAGTAATCGTCATCCAAAAAACTTGCAAGCAGATAATGGTAAAGAGTTCTATAATAATCAATTTCAACGATTAATGGAATCATATCCAATTAAACATTATGCAACACATAGTGTTTTGAAAGCATCAATAGTAGAACGATTTAATAGAACATTAAAAACCATGATGTGGAAAGAGTTTACCTATCAAGGATCATATAAATGGATAAATATATATAAAGAACTCGTTGATAAATATAATAATACATATCATAGAATAACAAAAATGACGCCTAATAAAGTGAATTCTTCTAATGAAAAATCTCTTTTAGATACGGTCTAAAATAATTTGAAAATTTTTAAAAAAGCAAAGTTTAGAGTTGGTGATGATGTTCGAATAAGTAAATATAAACATGTATTTGAAAAAGGTTGTACACCAAATTTTACTACAGAACTTTTTAAAGTTAAAACTTTAAGAAACACAAATCCTAAAACATATATATTAGAAGACTATCAAAAACACGAAATTTAAGGTGGTTTTTACGAATTTGAGCTGATGAAAACAAAATATCCAAAAACATATTTAGTTGAAAAAGTTTTGAAGAGAAAAGGAAGCATGATGTATGTTAAATGGTTAGGCTTTTCATCAAAACACAATTCTTGGATTACGACCATCGATATATCACTATAAAAGAAATCGTATTAATTTAAAACTGATTTATTCATTCAACGAACTTTAAGATGTCGTTAACATTAACGTTAAACGGATATTCTTCAGTACTTATGGCAAGCTATTTTCCTCCCATTGTGTTTGATAAGAATTATGTTTGTGGATTAATAAGCTTCGATACTTATCACACAATACCAAATGTTGATGTTGAAAACAATTTATTTCATATTGGTGATTATATAATAGAGATTCCTGTGAGATCTTATGAGAGTAGTGTGTATACACCGGTTCGCTATCAAGTTTTTCATATAAAATGAATGTGCATGCCTGGCTGGGAAACGTGATCGTTAAAAATATATTTTGTTAGGTAATTAAGTGTATTTATTATGGAAATGCGTTTTCCATCCTTGGATGGTTGTTTGTATTAGGAGGTTTCATAAAATTTGTATTGTGTATTAAGGGGTTTCAAAAAAAATTTATATGTAAATTTTTTGTGTTTTCACATGCCTGATTTGAGAGTCAGTCAGGGCTTCTCTATTGAATATCACCCCTGAAACTTCTGTACGAACACCCCTACCCGGACACCTATATTGAACAACTCTGTTGAATGTTTGTCAGGAAGCTGGAAATTTTCTTCATAGGTACAAAATATTTCACCGAGTTATATATGAACTTCCCTACTAATTTTTTTTCAGTTTTGATTGCTGCAAGAAACTGAAACTAATAAAAAAAAAGGCATTTCGGTCTATTTTTATTACCCTTGTCCTTTCTGTCTATTCATTAGCATTTTCTTTTTATTGCACTTGATAAGATGCATCAACTTAGGGCTTGTGTTTTTTCTTATGTTTAAAGTAAACCATAAATGTTTGACTGTGTCCTCTATTGTCTGCCTATTTTTAATGAAAAATAAGGGTGCGAGAAAGTGAAACATTGTCTATTTTTAAATGCATTCATATGTCGTGTATGTACATATGTGTGCACATTTATATCGCTATTGGTCAGTTTGAGTGAGCTCGTTAGAATATTTTATTATATTGCGCATGTGTGTCTGTGTTTGCATTGGATCATTTTCTGTCCGTCCTTCTCTACCGTCTAGCTTGTTATCTATACCTATTTCACACCCCAATGCGTATATTTATGTGTATAAGGATACACAATTTCATTACACATACATATTTCTTATTTCTTTTTAAAGAAAAAGGATCAGAAATTTAAAAAGAGCTTACAAAACCAACATGCATTTGCTTTACATAAATGTATGAGATACATGGAAAATTCTTAAGCAAAGTTAAACACCTGTGCCGGTCTATCTCTTTTTTATTACACTTGTCCTTTCTGTTTTTCTTTCTGTCTACCTTTTTTTATTGCAGTTCATCTTTTTTTATTGAAAAATTTTGAGTTGGCATTTTCATGAGTGTCTGCTCCTCTACCAACTTTCTTGTTGGTCGCTTTCATTTATCGAAAAAATAAATGTTTGCGATACCGAGAAAATTCTTATAACGTAAATCGTTGTGATTTTTGTTTTAATTTTTTTGTAGTTTTGATTGTTGAAAGAAAATGAAACTAATAGAAAAACGAATTCAACATGTAACTGTTTATCAGCATACAGATGTGAAAATTGTATGACCGAATGTTGTAAATTTAAAGAAATTTGTTTACTATGAAAAATAAATATTTTCTTCATCGTTTTATAATATTGTTTTTTCTTAAGACATGCGCTAGCATAATTTAGTATAAATGCGAGTGTTTTTCAGAAATTTTTTTAAACAAAGCTTAGAACAATCAATAACATTATTTCATTCATTCAGCCTAATCTAATAAAAATACATACTAAAATAAATATTTTAAATAAAACTAATTGATATACAGAAATATATATGATGTGTTTTTATTTATTATGAAGATTTTTTATCTTACTTTTTCAGATTTCATAGCAATTAAAATGTTTATATGTATTTCTTTTACTTTTCAGATATAGGTTAATAGTTTAAAAAGTCTTATATATAAATTAAAAAGTTTCTGTGTTAATATTCATATATTCGTTATAATATAAATTAAATGCATATATATTAACATTTGGTATACTGATATTTTCAATATTACATCTATGAATTCAATTATGAAAATATATAAAAGGATAAGAATCATTACTATACATTCTTAATTCCTCAATCATTCTCAGGAATAATTTCTTGTGTTCCTTATCGATATGACAACTGTATCCATCAAATAGATCCTTTAATTCAGCTGATGTGACCTTTTTTTAATACAGTTGATCTAGTTCGCAACAGAATACATAAATAACTAAACAAAAGTTTTAAATGTTTTCAATATTCTCTTTGTTTACATATAAATTAATAAAATTTCTATATAAAATTGCACTTTTTTTAGCACACATATCCTTACAACTATTTCTATGATATTTACAGATATTGATGTTAATATTACTTTTATATAACGTTCTTATATTTGGACAATTAAAGTCATCTAAATTAAATATATATATTCCCATTTCTCCAAGCAGTTGACTTAACCATTTTACTTTTTCAATTCCTTTAACATATATAATATGATAATATTCTTTTTTAAGATATGATATTATATATTCTCTAAATTCGTTGAGAGTTGAATTTCCATCATTCCAACAAAATCCATGTAAATGATTGTACAACCATTTATTTGTAATCCTATCTTTATTCGTTAATTCTGAATATTTAAAAGGGGGTAGAATGAGAAAAATTTTAATTTCTGAATCAACTCCTACAACGCAGACTTCCTTTGCGAATAAATTATTATTAATACAGAAACCCTGTACATCTATGACTACATTTCTATTTTGATTCATTATCTTATTATAAGTTAAAAGCTGTTCGTAAGCAGTTAAAAGCTGTTCGTAAGCAGTTAAAAGCTGTTCGTAAGCAGTTAAAAAGCTGTTCAGAACCAGCTAAAAGCTGATTATAACTAAAATTTGATAATTAGCATATACATATAATAAAAAATAAATAAAAATAAGAAGATGAATAATACAATTGAATTTCTTAATAACATCTGTAAATAAAATCAAAAATCATATCTCTAAGAGATTTTCTGCTAAATGAACCTTTGGAAATCATACGATGTGAAAGAAAGCTAACATTGTATTGTATGTTACAAATTATGTTGGAACTGGAGAGCTATTTTGTTTTTTACCTGAAATATACAACTATATCACTGATGATATCATTATGGATCTCTCATTACATAAGAAAAATTTCAGTTGGATTTTATTATCAGATTATTTTTGAAAGCAAACAAATGAACATAATTGATTTATTTATTGATATTAAAAAAGTAATAAAAGAACAATACTTTTTGTAAATATTTTCACTTATAATAAGATAATGAATCAAAATAGAAATGTAGTCATAGATGTACAGTGTTTCTGTATTAATAATAATTTATTCGCAAAGGAAGTCTGCGTTGTAGGAGTTGATTCAGAAATTAAAACTTTTCTCATTCTACCCCCTTTTAAATATTCAGAATTAACGAATAAAGATAGGATTACAAATAAATGGTTGTACAATCATTTACATGGATTATGTTGGAATGATGGATATTCAACGCTCAACGAATTTAGAGAATATATAATATCATATCTTAAAAAAGAACATTATCATATTATATATGTTAAAGGAATTGAAAAAGTAAAATGGTTAAGTCAACTGCTTGGAGAAATGGGAATATATATATTTAATTTAGATGACTTTAATTGTCCAAATATAAGAACGTTATATAAAAGTAATATTAACATCAATATCTGTAAATATCATAGAAATAGTTGTAAGGATATGTGTGCTAAAAAAAGTGCAATTTTATATAGAAATTTTATTAATTTATATGTAAACAAAGAGAATATTGAAAACATTTAAAACTTTTGTTTAGTTATTTATGTATTCTGTTGCGAACTAGATCAACTGTATTAAAAAAAGGTCACATCAGCTGAATTAAAGGATCTATTTGATGTATACAGTTGTCATATCGATAAGGAACACAAGAAATTATTCCTGAGAATGATTGAGGAATTAAGAATGTATAGTAATGATTCTTATCCTTTTATATATTTTCATAATTGAATTCATAGATGTAATATTGAAAATATCAGTATACCAAATGTTAATATATATGCATTTAATTTATATTATAACGAATATATGAATATTAACACAGAAACTTTTTAATTTATATATAAGACTTTTTAAACTATTAACCTATATCTGAAAAGTAAAAGAAATACATATAAACATTTTAATTGTTATGAAATCTGAAAAAGTAAGATAAAAAATCTTCATAATAAATAAAAACACATCATATATATTTCTGTATATCAATTAGTTTTATTTAAAATATTTATTTTAGTATGTATTTTTATTAGATTAGGCTGAATGAATGAAATAATGTTATTGATTGTTCTAAGCTTTGTTTAAAAAAATTTCTGAAAAACACTCGCATTTATACTAAATTATGCTAGCGCATGTCTTAAGAAAAAGCAATATTATAAAACGATGAAGAAAATATTTATTTTTCATAGTAAACAAATTTCTTTAAATTTACAACATTCGGTCATACAATTTTCACATCTGTATGCTGATAAACAGTTACATGTTGAATTCGTTTTTCTATTAGTTTCATTTTCTTTCAACAATCAAAACTACAAAAAAATTAAAACAAAAATCACAACGATTTACGTTATAAGAATTTTCTCGGTATCGCAAACATTTATTTTTTCGATAAATGAAAGCGACCAACAAGAAAGTTGGTAGAGGAGCAGACACTCATGAAAATGCCAACTCAAAATTTTTCAATAAAAAAAGATGAACTGCAATAAAAAAAGGTAGACAGAAAGAAAAACAGAAAGGACAAGTGTAATAAAAAAGAGATAGACCGGCACAGGTGTTTAACTTTGCTTAAGAATTTTCCATGTATCTCATACATTTATGTAATGCAAATGCATGTTGGTTTTGTAACCTCTTTTTAAATTTCTGATCCTTTTTCTTTGAAAAAAAAAAGAAATATGTATGTGTAATGAAATTGTGTATCCTTATACACATAAATATACGCATTGGGGTGTGAAATAGGTATAGATAACAAGCTAGACGGTAGAGAAGGACAGACAGAAAATGATCCAATGCAAACAAACGCACACATGCGCAATATAATAAAATATTCTAACGAGCTCACTCAAACTGACCAATAGCGATATAAATGTGCACACATATGTACATACATGACATATGAATGCATTTAAAAATAGACAATGTTTCACTTTCTCGCACCCTTATTTTTCATTAAAAATAGACAGACAATAGAGGACACAGTCAAACATTTATGGTTTACTTTAAACATAAGAAAAAACACAAGCCCTAAGTTGATGCATCTTATCAAGTGCAATAAAAAGAAAATGCTAATGAATAGACAGAAAGGACAAGGGTAATAAAAATAGACCGAAATGCCTTTTTTTTATTAGTTTCAGTTTCTTGCAGCAATCAAAACTGAAAAAAAATTAGTAGGGAAGTTCATATATAACTCGGTGAAATATTTTGTACCTATGAAGAAAATTTCCAGATTCCTGACAAACATTCAACAGAGTTGTTCAATATAGGTGTCCGGGTAGGGGTGTTCGTACAGAAGTTTCAGGGGTGATATTCAATAGAGAAGCCCTGACTGACTCTCAAATCAGGCATGTGAAAACAAAAAAAAAATTACATATAAATTTTTTTTGAAACCCCTTAATACACAATACAAATTTTATGAAACCTCCTAATACAAACAACCATCCAAGGATGGAAAACGCATTTCCATAATAAATACACTTAATTACCTAACAAAATATATTTTTAACGATCACGTTTCCCAGCCAGGCATGCACATTCATTTTATATGAAAAACTTGATAGCGAACCGGTGTATACACACTACTTATGAGTTTTCTGATGTAGTTGATTTAATAAAAGATAAATATCATGATTTGACTAATGAAGGTGATCTTTATATTAATGGAAATTTTAATACATTTATAACCTCTATAAAAAGTACAAAAGACGATAAATTGGATCTTTGCTTGGTTTTAGTAAGAGAGTATTACGACAACAATTGGAACATTTTTCAGATAAAACAATTTGTATAGCAAATATTAATACAGTAATCATTGAATGTAATATTGTGAATGGATCATATATAAATAACGTGTCAGTACATACTATTCATCAGTTTTCACTTGACGTTAGTCCAGGATATAAAATAACAGAAAGACCGGCTAATCCAATATATTTACCTGTAAATTCGAGAGAAATATCTACACTGACTTTAAGAGTTGTCGATCAGGACGGAAACTTAATAAATTTTCGTGGAGAAATAATATCTATTAGATTACATTTGAAACTTATTAAAGAATGATTATATTCAACAAAAATAGTTTGTATAAGGATTCACCAATCACTCTATCATCATCTGCAACACAACACACATCAAGGAGAGTTTCTTCTGGTAAACGAAAGTTATATAATAAAAAGCTAATATATCAAATAATATATATCGAAAATTTTTACGAAATTTAGGATTTCAACTAAAAACGATTAAAGGTTCTGTGTTGAAAAAAACTTAAAAATTAATAATTTAATTAATGTATTAGACAAACCGCAATTTGATAATTCAATTATTAAAAAAGAGTATCACAGCTATAATTCATACGTACAATCTTTCAAAAACAATAATGAAATCCGAATATCAATACAAAACCAAGATTTATACGTTTTACCAAGTGAAAGCATGCTTGATATTGAAGGTTATGTAACAAAAGAAGACTCAACAATCTCTGCAAATATACAACTACTGAACAATTGTATGACACACCTCTCTGATGAGATTCGATATGAATTAAATGGAATAGAAATTGATCGTACACGACAGGAATTGCATCAGAAATTAAAAACTATGTTTCGTTAAATACTTCTGAAAGCAATAACTTAATTAATGCTGGATGGGCTCCAACCAATAGTGAAAAAAATCTGGCGTTTATTAGCGGTTATTTCAATTTTTGAAATGAATTTTTGAACATGAATTAATCTTATTAAGGGTTAAAAATGATAAACAAGTTTTTAAATCTTAGGTATTAACTGAAAAAGCTATGTTAACCATTCTGAATATTACATGGAAAGTGCCATATGTTCAACTTGATGTTCACAAATTGGAAATGTTTAAAACAATTAATAGCCGCCGGGCACTAAATGTATCTTTTAGAATAGAATGGGATATGTATTACTATCCTTGACTTCCAGAAACCACTACTGTATTATGGAATGTTAAGCTTGCAAGTGAAAATGAAAGACCACGTTTCCTGCTTTTGCCATTTCGTAACAATAATAATAATACATTTCAACACTGCGATTTAACAAATATAAAAGTACATCTAAACTCTGACGTATATCCGTATGATGATCTAAACTTGAAATTTGATCGAAATCGGTTTGCATTACTATACGATATGTATCAAAAGTTTCAACAAAGCTACTATTCACGAGATCCACAACCCGTACTATCACGAGAAGACTTTAAATCAATAGCGCCAATAATTGTCTTAGATGTAACACATCAAAATGAGACTGTTAAAACTGCACCAATAGATATTCGTATTGAATTGAAGACGCTTAAGAATTTACCAACCGAAACATCTGCATTTTGTTTAATTATACATGATAGAATGTTTGAATATATCCCTCTTAAAAATGAAATAAAAAAAACTAGTGTAAAATAATATTAAAATAAGTAAGATTTAAATAAATAAATATATATAAATATTTTATTACTTAAATTGATTTGTTTTTATTTCGTTATATTATAGTAACTATGCTTATCGCAAACTCAATATTTATTGTTTTGAATATAACGATGAAATGGGTGATGATATACTTCCTTATGAAAGCGATTATCAAGAGAAATCAAGTCGTATAGTTAGTCGGGGTATAAATGATATAAATACAAGAACAATTAACGTTAAAGATTATTCGCAAATATTACATATGAGTATTCAGTAATTAACAATATGCAACTAAAAGAAATATATAATTTCTTAAAAAATTTCTCCAACGAACATAAACAAGAACTTGTTAACATTCAATCATATTTAGAGCATACAAACAACATGAAAATAAATAAAAATAAATTTGGTGAACATTATGAGGATTGTGTTTGGTCTAAAGAAACTACTAGATGTGGACCTGATACCTGTCGCTGTGTGAATTATAAAAAGAAAAATTCCGAATTGCAAGAAGAAGCAAGAAAAATAATAAACTTCTATAGTTTATCTAAATGTAAAAATTGTATCTTTTATAAAGTTTAATAATACATAATACACATATTTTTATTTGCTTAAGATTTAATTGTAAAATAAAATTTTGAATAAGAATTATATAAATATACTATACATTTTTTACAAAAATTGAAATGTGTTTATTTCATTAACAAAGATAAATATTTTTTAATTACACTCATGTATCCAGCATTTCAATACCGAACTTTATAGAAAACACAGCGCCAGAATTAATATGGTTTTACGGTTTGTTTGATTTTTGCATGAGCATACATAATGTAGGGTTGCGGCAATGACATGTTTGAAAATTTCCAGCTTCCTGACAACCATTCAACAGAGTTGTTCAATAGATGAGTCCGGGTAGGGGTTCTCGAATAGAAGTTTCAGGCCTGATATTCAATAGAAAACCCCTGACTGACATTCAAATCAGGCATGTGAAAGCAACAAAAAAATTTACATAAAAAATTTACATATAAATTTTTTTTGAAACCCCTTAATACACAACACAAATTTTATGAAACCTCCTGATACAAGAATATTGTTTTAATATGAAGCATTATAAAAATTGATAAGAATATATTTAATGCTCTTTAAAAAAATGTGTTCTTATCAATTAAAAAAATGTGTTTGAATTTCAGAACCACATTTCAAATTCTCATCCAGGGGTGGAAAACTCATATTATAAATAAATGCTCATAAAATATATGAAGCAAGAAACATATTTTTAACGATCACGTTTCCTAGCCAGGCATGAGCAGACTTTTGTACTGAAAAAGTGGCCTCGGCCATACACAAACATACTACGCGTAGTTTCTTAGGTGTTTTTAATGAATGTAAGACCAGTTAATTTTATATGAATATAAAGAAATAAATGTTTTATCTCCAAAGATCTTATCTTATCATTTTGTATATGTTGAATTGAGGAAAAAACGAAAATATGCAAAAAAAAAAATATGTATGCATATACTATTTTTAGACGCGGTACAGCTAGCGAACTATTATCGCTAGGCTTTACAAATGTTTTGGAAATTTTCCCCAAACATTCCGATCTAAAAATCCAAAGTTTATAAGTATGTATACGATAGGAACTGATTGTTTGAAAAATATTTGATGAATTGCGAACTATTCTTAAGGTACGGTCACATCTAACAAACATTTTCCCAAAAAAACGTAACAAACAGCCAAGCTAAATTCACATTTTCTTTAATTCCAATATGTTTTTAAATATGGGTTCGCATTTAATTTAAATAATATAAAAATAGCATTTTGCGGCATAATTGACTTCATTTTGTGATCTAATAACCAAGTTAAATTACACTAACCCTAAGCAAAAGTAGTGGTTACGTTTTTTGGGCAAATGTTTGTCAGATGTGACCGTACCTTTAGAATACATTTTAATTAAGCACACATTAAATTATTCAATTGGATAATGCAATCAAGAAGCTAAATAAATATAAATTTGTGGAAACTAGGTATTTGCAATACTTTTATTCAAAATACAAATGCATTTTAAATTTTTATTCCAAATACAAAATAGTTTTTTATAAAAGTTTAATTTTCACAATGGAAATGATATTTTGTAAGTTTTTTTACTCTATAATTTTGCTGTTTTTTAATCCATATTGAATCATACAATTTTTCTGAAGTTCGCATATTTTTTTTGGCATTTTAAAGATTTTTTCAAGACTTTTGGCTGCCAGCAGTCATATTTTTCCGTGTTATTATTTTAAGACATATGACTTTATGACGACCGTGTGAATACCAAAATTATGTACTTAAACGCGTAAGCTACTATGAGAAATACAACTGCTCTGTGGTGTATAAGAACCGCTTGTGACTACCAATCAGTAGGTTGTTGGATTGAATCCAAGCGCAACTTTTTCAACAAAATTTTAAAAGTAAAATTATTTTGAATACCATTTTTTTGCACATATTAAAGTCGTTAATGGACCGACTTCAATTATTTTTGGTCTAAACCTTCGTAGAGCTCCATACAAGAGACCTGCTTCATAAAATTGACCGTAGGACAGTTGGGGCTATAAAAAAACAACAGAATAGGAAATATAACAAAAAAGTTTTTTGGCTATATCTCATTAAATATTGGGCCGAGTTTTGTTATTTTCAAACCGAACAATTTTATGAAAAATTCCAAGAGAATGAAAAACCTACTATCCCCTTTCCAAATTTTTTGGTGACGGGTATAAAAATTAAAGTAAAATAAAATAATTAAAACAACTACAGCAAAGGAATGTCATGTGATCTGCATGCAAACGGCAGTTCAAAGTTGTTGTCACATATTTATGTCTGCACGTTTTGGTTACTTTTTAAGAAATTTTGGTTGCAAAGAACTGTTAGCTGTGCTTGCAGTGCCACCTAGTTAAATACTCCTTGATATTTCTGATGTATCAGTTATCGAATGCAAAACGATTTTGGTGCCAAAATATATTTTGAAATATATAATTAATCGGGGCTAGATTGACCAATTCTCCCACATTAAGTCGTATCCATACTTTAGCAACTATATATATGCATATGTATACATATACGGTAAAATATATACCTGTCAAACCCGGTATTTTGATATATTTTTATTTTGGGATGTGAGTATTCATATATTTTGTGAAAGAAGCATAAATCCATGGATTTTAAGTTCACTTACCGTCGAGCTAGAGACTTAAAAATTCCAACATCGATCAGCACTGTACGACAACTTAATTCTGAATCATTTCAGATGTGTTTTTCAAAAGTTCGAAAAAATATGTCAAAATATTCCCGTTCCACAGAGCAGTATTTGAGCCAAAAAGCTGGCCAAAAATATTAAACGTGTTTTTTTGAATTAAGAGATTGAGTTTTTTGATAGTTTTATATTTGCAAATTTTTTTAATTTTCTCATATTTATTCATTAACTAGCCACAACCGGAGTGCTTCGCTACCCCATTGCTGTGTAAATATAGCGATATTAATAATTCTTATGTATGGGCGATCTCCGTCTCTCCCATCGAATTCCATCAATAACACAGTGTTACAAAATTGAATGAAGTAGAAAAACCTGGGACCGGATATTATTTTTCTTGTAGGGCTTGTCGAGTAAAACTAGATTCCAATAGTGAAATATGCCGGACACCTCCAAAATCCGGATTTACGGTTATAAAACCGGTTTTTGTACCTTTGCGCACTTATAAGCCTGTAGTTTTGTTGATAATGATCTGATTTGGAAAGAAGAAACTGAGATCTTTCGAATGACATATAATCTAAGAAAATTTGAGAAATTTGGGTGTTATTGTCGAGCAAACACAAATTTTGGGATGTGATATTATTTTTCTAGTAGCTGCTGTCGAGTAGATCAAGATTCTGTATTTGAAATTTCCGGGATACCCCGAAAATCTGGAGTTTCGGGTAAAAAACCGGGTTTTCGTACCTCTATGCACTTATAGGTCTGTACCTTAGTTGAATATTAACCGATTTACTACCACTACTACTAGAAAAATAATATCACATCCCAGGTTTTTTTTGTCACACTGTGTTAATGGATTAATAAAATTTGTATAAAATGTTTAAAAGTTTATTTTCATGAAAAGTTAAATAACTCAGTCAATAACTTATCTATTTTTAAACCCAAATATGCGTTGTAAACGTAAATAAACGTACTTTTTGAATAAATTCAACAGTATTATAGTTTCTTAATAAAATAATGTATAAAAACGTCACCAAAGTTGAAAAATTTTTGAAAAATCTACAAAATTTGTGTTTGCTCCACAATAACACCCAAATTTCTCAAATTTTCTTAGATAAATTATATGTCATTCGAAAGATCTCAGTTTCTTCTTTCCAAATCTAGTAAGAAATTAAAAATCAGATCATTATCAAAATTACAGGCTTATAAGTGCGCAAAGGTACAAAAACCGGTTTTTTAACCGTAAATCCGGATTTTGGGGGTGTCCCGGAAATTTCAAACACAGAATCCTGATCTACTCGACAGCAGCTACTAGAAAAATAATATCACATCCCAGGTTTTTTTTTTTGTCACACTGTGTAATTAGTTTGAAACTTCATTTTATTATAAGAGCCAGTTTTGTAGATATAAGGAAATTAAAAATAACTTTGAATTTCACCGCTTTGTCAAATAAAATAAACAAGCCTATTTAAATATCCTAATCGTGGAAAAAACAGTATCAAAATTTTAAAAAGGAAGCTCTCGTAGTAAGTAACAAACAAACAAATATACAAAAACAGATTCATTTTTATGTATGTATCCAGTCATATAATAATTATCTTATATTATTTAACACTTAACACACGAAAAAGTTATAGTAATTAAAAACGTCGAAATTACTATCATAAGTCCCCATCTTCTTGAAAATTCGCATAATTTTCTAACTTAAAACTGAAATTTCTCTTCAATGGCTCGAGCATCATATTCCTTTACTATTTGGAATAACTGTAATCTTGTATATGTATTTTTATACTTACGTTCTTATGCGTAAGTTGTGAGTGTTCTGGTATCTGGATGACCCATGTATTTTTTATTTGCCGATGTTTTCTTTTTTGAAGCTAATTTTTGTGATTAATGCTTTTAAAAATTACTTTAGTAAGGTACGAGTATGTACAAATATTTTCCAAACAAATACTCGTAATATTGTATAGACGGCAGATAAATAAAAACTGTTTTATGGGGCTGTGGGACACTCCCTTATAACAATTAGTGATGATAAGCATTTTGCAAATAAATTTTTATAGGCAGGTAATCACACTGAGCAAAAAAAATTCAAATTGAAAATTAAAAAAAAACCGTTAAAAATAATGGCAAACTTTTTTTGGTCCAAAAAGAGATTCTAAATTTTATAATGGCATTCATAATAATGAATGAAAAACTCGATTTTGAAATTTTTGTTAGTTACGCTTTTTTGCATTTTAGCTAACGATATGTAGATATTATCCCTGGACAAAGTCTTCTTTTAGGTATATCAACAACAGCCCATGGACTTTTTCCTTAGGGGTATGACCGAAACTGGCTTTGCTCACTTAAGATTTTCTGCATTATTGTAGGTGAATTTACTGTACAATAAACAACCTTGCATTATAATTGAAAGACTAATGACGTTTTCTTTTACAAAAAAAATAGTGCAATATTTTATTGAAAATTTTTAATATAATGTTCTTTTTTTAACTAGTGAGTTTGTTAGCAGCTATTGCATCAGCACTTACGAGGCATAATTTTTGTCTTAAGAAAACTTTGAATAGCAATTTAAAAAAAAAAAGAAAAAAATGTTACGTTTTGTTTAGAAAAGAAAACGGCATAAGTCTTGTTATGCAAGGGGACTCTATAAATAAATAAATAATCGAAAAAAATTGTTCAATCTATTGTTAATAAAGCGAAGAGGAGACTTTTTCAATTAAATTTGATATATTTTATTTTGCAGACGCCAAAATGCATGTTTTTTCTGAGCAGAACCAATAATAATGTATCTATAATCTATGTATCTATACAAATATACTAGCAAAAAAAATTTAGTTCCTAGATTGTTTAAAAAATTGCAAAATTTTAAGTAGAAAATAGCTTAAATTCCATCACTGCCTTTCAAACTTTGGAAACTTGTGCAGTGTTTATTACCGCATTTCGCAATACAAACTGAAACAGCCGGTAGCAACCAGCTAAATCACCTTTTAGTTGCGATTCTTTTTACAAATGCTTAATTTTTTTAAAATTTTGTTAATACAAACTAGGATTCGAATTTTCCTGATGCGTCGTGGTTCTGAAAAAAGTGAGGATATAGACTTTTTTTAAATTATTATTATTATAAAATTGTACGGCACCACTGTCGAAGTCGATAATTCTACGAACGAAAAAGAACTAACATTTTCTATATTACAAAAACCGAGTTCAAACAAAAACAATTTGTGATATGCACAATTAAATTGTTTTTCTATATTTTTAAATGAACCATTAAAATTGATATGATTTCTTAATAATTTTAGATTCCCTTATTTTTTCCCAGTTTCTTATTTATAGTTAATTGTAATTTATTCTAGACAATTAATGAAGTTTTGAAATAAAAACATTCAGAGTATATGTACATGCATTCTTATTTTATACGAATAAATTAATTTTGAGTTCGTTTTATATTTAGTCTAAGGCATCGGACCCTGTGGTGGGTAATAACCAACATAGAAATCCGCTTACTGAAATTAAAATAAATACATAAATATATTTTAATAAAATTTCGTAGAACTTTTCTCTTACTAAAAAGCATTGCTGAAAACACAATAATAGGAATAACACAATTAAGATCTATTAGAAAACCAAATATAAGATTTCCTATTAAAGCTCCACTACGACCAAAAGTCATTGACATTGCAGCCGCCATCACTCTAAAAACACAAAAAAAATATAAAATCCATTTCAAAATATACCTTACTAAAGAAATAATTGCTGGAACTAAGAAAATAAAACAAACCTTAAATTTGTTGGAAAAAGATCAACCATTACACAATACACGGTGCTTATACTCAGAGATGTAAGAGCTTCAAAAATGCATGAGAGTATCAAATTTTCAGCAGATGTTCTTACAAAATATAGCCCTATTGTAACTACCCCTGCCGCTGTTAGGCTAAACACTAAAAACATAAAAAAAATTTATGTTTAAGATATGTCTTATGATTATTTTTTTATTTATGTAGCGTACCTAAAAAGAATTTAATGCCCAATCGATGTACACAGAGCGGTAACCAAAAACTGGTTGGTATGCAGGCTAACCCGATAATAACTGTGTGCAGAAAAACTTTTTCCTCAACAGCAGCGTCGCACGACACAAAAGTTCTGTAATAAAAATAATCAAAATATATTGAATTATTCGAGATATTTTCCCAATAAATTTTCAAAACCATTCCAACTAATTTGCAACTAATTATCTTACTGTACGTTATATGTTTATTGAATTAATTTTGCATACAAATTATAAAATTTTTGTATTAAAAATATAACAAAAAATATACAGTTAAGAGTTTTAAAAAATAAATAAAATAACATAAATAGATAATAATTTTTTTGAATTTCTTAAATTCCATACTAAATTTTTTTAAAAGAGATCAACTATTAATAGTAAGGATTCAAAATGAATAATAATAGTTGAGTATTTATCCTTTTATTAATATATTTTTAAAAATTCATTTTTGTCAGAAGTTTGATATTTTCATATTAGAAATTTATAATATACAATCGGCCCACCCGATTTCTAAGGACAAAAAATTGTCGATAATGTGCAATCGATTTTTCGATAACTTTTGGCATGAGGAAAACAAAGATCCACTACGACATATCAAAAAAATTATTTTCGAGGTGCCCAAATTTTAATTCAAATTTAGAATTTTCATTAATAAATAATTCAATTTCGTCAAAAATAATTCAATAATAATTAAAAATAATAATAATATAAAAAAAATTAAATCAGTCCATTTTTTATTACCTACTAAAAATCGTTAAAAATAGTTTTTTTTTCATTATGTCAAAAGCTAACGAAAAATCTATGGCACAATAACGATTCCTAAATGGACCAACCCTAATACACAGCCTTTTACAATATAGTTTTAATAACTAAACAAATTTGTACATACATAGTATGTATGTTTGAGTTCATTTGTACAAGATAGTAAATTTTTCTACATTAATTTTATAAAACTTTTTACAAAGAAATCAAAAAATTTATAATAATTATTCCAAATTAAACATAATTAATAATTATTCCAATGAAACAAAAAGTTGTGTTGAATTTGCCTTGGCGCCACCAAAAATTAAAAAAGGCACCGAAATTTAAAAAAATTTCCCGCTGCAAAATGCAAACATTGCGTGTAAAAGCAAAACAAATTTGCAGGTCGTTTTTACAGTCAGAACTGCCAGTAATATATTCCGAAAATTCGTCAAATTTTGGAGATAAAATCGTCAATATTAAAAAAAATCGGAACACAAAAATCTTCTGTGTTATACCAATGGCATTTTATATAAATAAAACAATCTTTCTTTTGAAAATTAACAACTCAAGGGATTTATTAAAAACTTCAAACACAACAACATCTCAAATATGTTTGGTCAATTCAAGCAAGATTTAAACAGATTTTGTGTTGTAACCGTTAACATATTTTCCAAAATAAACGTTAATTTTATTATTTGATATGTTTTATATTTTAGTTCGATATTAATTTCGATATAAATCTAAGCAGTTCAACAAATTATGAATAAACAATAATTATTAAAAACGAAGGCACCTTTGTAGTATAAACGTAAAAATTGTCAAATGAAAGATGAAAAAGTGAACGTTTTAGTTTTCACTGCATTCAGTAGCGTCTAAAGGTATGTAGTTTGTATCATAATCGTATTTAATAAAAGACATTTTAAGGAATCCGATATTGTAATTATAATGATAACTCATTATCGGTTAGCTTCTACAAAATGTTTTCCGTTCTATGTTATCCAGGGTGTAGGCTTAGCAACATTTGTATAATCGTCATGTTCAAAGCTACAGAATTGAATGCGCTTTTGGGATTTTCTTTGCGGACTTAACAGTGACCTATCGCACTGTTCTGTAGATGAAATGCCTTCCGGAGGGTTTAAAGGTATGGTCGCGGGCATCCTCTTTTGAGAACCCAGCCAATTGGCAGACTTCGTTCTGACTACACGTAGCTTGGTAAATTATGCTCGCCATCGGGCTTGTAGAATTCATCCTTATCACCCGAATTGAAGACACTTATATCTTTTAAACTAAAAAAAAATTTTTCACGACGCGATGCGTCTTCATTTATTAAATTTATTTTATTTAGAAAATTGAATTAAAAATACTGCGACATATATTCGTCTATATTACTTATTTTTAACTGCTTTGATTTACAAATATGTACGTCTTAAATACTAAAGAAATGTCATGTTTGTCTAATCTTAAATTCTTAGTTCTATTGTTTAAAAAAGGTTATTTACAATATTAGGCTGTTTACACTATTTGGTTATTTATGATGATTAGTTGTTTATGATATTTTATGACCTTTAATCTTTGTATATTTAGGGTTGTTTATGATTTATACATTTATATGTTTTCTTTGGTCTAAAATGTGTTTATCTTCAATACTATCATTACTCGTCTTACGATACTTTTTAGTTTAAAATAATTACTTTCTTATCTATAGGAATTTATATTTGTTATCTTATATTCATTAAAAAAATATTGGTATGAAGAATTGACATACATGCATATGTTTTTATTAATAAATAAAACATGTTCATGCATGAGCGTCGCTAACTCTCCCCTGGGTTAAACGAGAGCGTCCCGATGTTAATACATACATATTTAAAAATTTTAAGTCCAAAGTAAATTGTAACAAATGTTATAGTTATGAGATTATCGTATAAAAAATTTAATGGTATGATTAATTTTTTTAGGGAGTCAATGTTATTAAATGCGTTGTAACGATTCGAATTAAGAATTTTTGTTATTTCAAAATCTTCGTCATGTTTTTTATGTATTGCTTCAATTATTCTGCCATGGATATTTCTATATGTTTTATTGTCTATTTTAACCTTGTCAGTCAGTGCACGATACTAATGTTATGCCTGTGGTAGTGATATTGTTGACTTGATGAGTAATAATGCATTATTCTATTCTTGTATGACTTTGCATTTACTATTTCTATTATTTAGTAGTGGAAGAATGCATGTGTCTGTCTCATTATTTGTCCAACAAATGTTTTTTCCTAAATAGTTCTTGCAGAGGTTAACTCTAACATAGTTTTTATCACATTGAGCAATTTGGTCATCTGTTTTTATTTTTCCGTGCCTAAAACTTATGGGCGTGATTCTGAAAAATTTACAGTCATTATTTAATACAGGATATTTATAGATAGCTATAAATAAATCTCCTGAGATTAATTCATGATCTATTATTTCCTTTATGTCGTCTAAGTTTAAGGATTCAGTTAGATACTCATTATTCTTTGCTGCATTAATTGTTCTAACAAGTAATAAGAGTTGGTCATGTACCTGTTCTATGATGAGGTGTTTTTCCAATGTCTGACCTTGTAATGCGTCAATTAATTTTTCAATCCTTGATTTAATCAAACGTTGTTTTTCATTATTATTTATTAATTCATTTACTTTTCTTTCCATCAGTATGAAATCGTCATGATCTGGATTTTCTGTAATAAATTTAAGTGCTGATCCTAGAAAGTTTAGTGATCTCGTATGTCGTTTATGCTCATTAAGTTGATTAACTAATACTTCAATTTTCTTTATCCAGATTGCTTCTCGACTAGTAGGTTTAAATTCTTCTATAACAATTTGTCGATATGGTGTAGTTATTTTTCTTTCTTAATCCCTTGATTTTAACTAGGATTTGCTCGTTTGGTGAAAAGGTTTGAAGTGTTTTAAGCGATGCTCTTTTTAATTTTTAATATATAACTTTTTTGTCGTATTTCATTTTGTTGAATAAAATTTCCACTGGTTTTTGTCCTTTGACTGTGTGTATGGTGCTATTTATTTCTCTTACTGTTTTATATATTTCCTCGATTATTGTTGTATCGTTTTGTATTTTTAATACTCTTGCTAGCTCGGAAATTGTACTATGGACGCGTTCTACTTGTCCGTTTGATGTCGATCTATAGACTGGGGTTTCTATCTTTTTTATGCCGTACATCGTGTATAGTGTGGATAATTATTTGTAAGAATTTCTTCAATTTTCTCAGCCATGCGTTCTCTTGAGTTAATTTCCCTTAAAGTAGTATATTTTGAGAATTTATCAATGGCGACTAGAAATGTTTTGTTGTCATTATAATATATGTCCATATGTATGTATTGGCCTGGTTCTGATGGAATGTCGGAATCTCCTAATGGCTCTCTGGTTGGGTTCCACTTTTTGTTAAATGCTTTGCATTGTTGTTTTATTTCTGGCCAATAATAATTTTCAAGTATTTCTTGTATGTTGTTTTTGTAGCCTCTGTGTGCTCTATTATGTATTTTTTTACTATTTCAGTTTGTTTTTCTTTTTCTCGAACATCAATAAGTTTTGTTGGTGTATATTCAAAGTTTACACCATTGAAAGTGTTTATAATAATGGGGCTTAGTGCATAAATTTTTTCTCTTGTGGTAAATAATGCGTATGTTTTATTCTGTTGTAGTATTTTTCTCAATTCAAGTATAAGGTTTTGTTCATTTGTAAAGTTTATAGTGTGTCTAACTCTGTTTTGAAATAGCGTACGAGTTCGTGTTTCATTTATTCTATTATTTGGTACAAGCTCGACTTGGATGCCGTATGCTTTTTGGTAATGTCTGAAAACGAGCTTTCAGCTGAATGTACAGTGTGCATCAGCTACTGCATTCTGATGTCCTGGCTTATATACTAATTTTGCTCCAAAGTCCTCGATTATTGATTTCCAACGTTTTAATTTTGGATTTGGATTTTTCTCAGATATAGCATGAGTTAAGGACTGATGATCTGTATACATAGTGAGATCTGTTGTACCATAAATATAATTTCTGAGTTTTTGTAGTGCCCAAATTATTGCCAGTAACTCTTTTTCATTGGTGCTGTAGTTTTCTTCTGTTTTACTCAGTGTTCTGCTGAGGAAAAATATTGGTTTCTTCATTTGACTGAGTACGGCTCCAATAGCTATGTTAGATGCATCAGTAGTCAGTTCAAATGGTTTATCATAGCTAGGTTGAAAAAGTTCAACTTGTTCTTTTAGACATTGTTTTAATTTGTTAAACGCTTGTATGGCAGCTTCATCTAAATGTATTTTTGTTGTGGCACTTTTATTTCTTCCTGCTTGTCCGTTATCTCCTCGTAAATGAACTATAAGGGGCTTAGCTATGCTTGCATATCCTTGTATAAATTTCCTATAATATCCTGTCATACCCAAAAAAACCTCTCAAGTCTTTGACTGTTTGGGGTAAAGGATATTTTTCAATTGTTTCGACTTTTTCTGGATTTGTAGCAATTTTATTATATTTGATGATGTGACCCAAATATTCGACTTCTGTTTGGACAAACTTGGATTTTTCATCAGATACCTTAAGTGTTGCCTGATTTAATGCTTAAATTATTAAATTAAATATAATATTGATATGTTCCATATGCTCTTCCTGTGTTGAAGAATATATGAGTAAATCATCAATGTAGACATATGCAAACTTCCCAATATATTCTATTAATATGTCATCGACACATCTTTGAAATATTGAAGGGGCGTTTTTTAATCCAAATGGCATACGCACAAATTCATATTTGCCACCGTTGACACAAAAGGCAGTTTTTTCTCTATCTTCTTTTCTAATTCTAATCCTAAATCCAAAGTGGTTAAATATTTTGCTTTCCCTAAATTTTGTATCGTCATATTTACATCAGGAATAATGTATCTATCTGTTATCGTATTTGAATTTAACTTTTGGAAATCTATGACCATTCGTCTTTTTGGTTACCCTGCTCATCTATGCCTTTTTTTGGGACTGTCCATATTGGAGAGTTGTATGGGATATTACTTCTCTGTATAATTCCTTCGTCTAATAATTTCCTAATTTTCCTATTTACAAAATCGTTCTCCGATACAGGAAATGGGTACTGTTTTGTCCATATTGGTTCCTCATTTTTTGTTTTAATTGTAGCTTCAATAGTTGTTGTGAAAGGTAATGGTCCTATGCCATTATTTTCCCTCATTAACTGATCTATTCTGTCTTTATATATTTCATTTCCTATCATATGATTTATTTTACTAGTTTCGTTTTTTTTTATTTACTGTTAGTGTCATATCTTGTATATTTACTATAGCATTTAATGTAACTATTCCTTGCCATCCTAATATTAAATCAGAGTCTTTTATATCATTTAACTCGAAAAAGTCTATGTCTTTGTCGAGAAAATTAATCGTCTGTTAGGAATTTACTACTGAGGTTCCATGTATTGAAATAGCTTTAATAGGATTTACTTTTTTTGTTAAATTTAATTTCAATGTTTTTTCTTCATCAGACATAGTTGTGTGGGGCAACCCATTTCTTAGTTTAAATGCTTAACAACTAACTTATTTATCATACCTGGTTCTACAATTACACTACTGGTGTCATTTTGCGTGGTGATATTATTATTTCTCATCTGTTTGGAAGTTTCCGCTGGGCTCTCGGTGTCGTTTCCATAGTTAATTGATGTAGTAATTTTGTTCAGTTTTGAAGGCGTTGAAATGTGTAGATTGACGTTGATTAGTGTTGCCGGAGCTGGTGTCCATTGGCTCTGGGCGTGGTTGAGGTTTGTTATACCTTGGTGTAAATTCTCTTAATGGTAGTTGATAGTTGTTATTTCTTGGTGTAAATTCTCTTGGTGGTGGTTGATACCTTCGATTTGTTTGGAACTGTTGTCGTTGGAATCGATTGTCATTTGTTTGTAATTTTTGTGGATTTATATTTTCATATGATAGTTTTAAATTTTGGTGCTTGCTATCATGTTCTATTGTGCGGGCAATGGTGTATGCATGTCCTAGATCCACTGGAGCATTTGCAAGTAATGTAGATTGGACAAATGTGTTATTTACTCCTGCTATGAATACTCGAATAGAATCTTGTTTTGTTTGTTCTGTCATGGCATTTATTGGTTCTTTTCCATATCCAGACATTGATATTTTGGATATAATTAAACTTAGACATTTGTTTATTTCGTCGTGGAATTGTTCTAATGGTTTCCTTTCTTGGTAGCACCTCTTAAATTTCCTCTTGTAGTACATACAACGGGTGTGTGTCCGCATATGTGTAGTCTAGTCTGGTTCTAATGGCATCGAAATTAAATATAGTGCCATGATTAGCTAAGACCTGAGTGGCTGCTCCTTGTATTTTTGTCTTCACTATCTGTAATGCTTGGGAGTAGATACTGGTGTTTTTTAGTGGTTCGATACTCTCCATCATCCTTGATGTATCTTCTCTCCATACCCGGTATTTTGTGATATCTCGATCAAATGTCGGAAAGGATTTGAATACATCCAATTTAACGTCATTGACATTTGTTATGCTAGTTGAGATTTCTATCAGGGTTGCAGGTCGTGGATGGGATCTATTCTGACCTGTTCTAGTTGAGCTTTTAGTTCATTTACCTCAGCTTTTTGTTCCTGCATCATATTTTGCATGGTGGCCTTTAGACTTGCCATTTGCTAAATAAGCATGCTGATTTCAACATTGCTATTTGCCATGTTTGTTTTTTCTGCCAATGCTTCCAAAGGACGTGTACTGTCGAAAGTTGATTGTGTTTTTTTCATAAAATTCACTTTTTACTGACTTTATTAATTATTTAGCACTAGTTTTATGAGATGTTTAACACTATCACTTTTAGGTAATATTATTATTATGTTTTAAATCTCTTCTTATGAAGATTTTTTCTTAATTTTTTCTTTATATAAAGAAGTTTTTATTTTCCTTCTATGAAGGAATTTGTATGTCCTTTTTATAATAAGGATTCCGATGGTCCGCTCTTTAAAGAATAAATTTTATTATTCTCTTGGCAGGACCGCCAATTAAAGACACTTATATCTTTTTAACTAAAGAAAACAATTTTTTTCACGACGCAATGCGTCTTTATTTATTAAATTTATAAAATTGAATTAAAAATACTGCGACGTATATTCGTCTATATTACTTATTTTTAACTGCTTTGATTTACAAATATGTACGTCTTAAATACTAAAGAAATGACATGTTTGTCTAATCTTAAATTCTTAGTTCTATTGTTTAAAAAAGGTTATTTACAATATTAGGCTGTTTACACTATTTGGTTATTTATGCTGCTTAGTTGTATATGATATTTTATGACCTTTAATCTTTGTATATTTAGGGTTGTTTATGATTTATACATTTATATGTTTTCTTTGGTCTAAAATGTGTTTATCTTCAATACTATCATTACTCGTCTTACGATACTTTTTAGTTTAAAATAATTACTTTCTTATCTATAGGAATTTATATTTGTTATCTTATATTCATTAAAAGAATATTGGTATGAAGAATTGACATATGTACATATTAATATTAATAAATAAAACATATTCATGCATGAGCTTCGCTAACTCCCGCGTGGACGCAGGATTCTACGGTCGGGTATTAGTGGGCAGCGCTGTCAACTTTTGAATATCAAAAAGCACTAAAGTAAAGAAAAACCTCGTATTTCCCAAAATAAAGCGCTAAATTAAAAAAAAAAATAATTACAGTTTTTTTTTTGCTATTTTGGCTTACCTAGTTTATATGGGAAATGGAAGAATGACATACTACAAAGGCCCCTGGTAGCAATTACTTTAAAAGACATTTACGTGATTTTAAGAAAAACATATGTAAATATTTCGTTTACCAACTGGGACTTTAATTAAAATTTTTAGATATTTAAGATTGGATTTCATCAATAATTTTTATTTTTATGCAAAATATAAAAAAGATCCTGAAAACAATGAAAATGTATCAACACGTAGTGAAAAATAAAAATTATTTTTTCTGAATCTTGAACAGTATAATTTTCGCTGGTTCAAATTTACATACTATTATAATCGAATAATCAACGTTTTGAGAACAGTTCGAATATTTAAAATTAAAAGAAAAAAATAATACAATTCAATAAAAATAATTTAAAAATTCAGAAATAACCGGTTACAAATAACAATAAAATACATGTTAAAAATATGTTCGTTTTTGCATTCAAGTTCACATTTGCAAAGATTTTGTGTTGGTTTTTGAAAATTTTTTTAAAATAAAAATTTAAAAAATCAAGCACTGAATCGAAAATTTCAAAAACCACTGAGTTTAGAGCGATTGTTATTTGCATTAGAATTGTTGACAATTCCTTTAACTCATTTAATACCTTGTTTCTCCACGGTACATGTTTCGGTCTCTATTCAAGCTCCAATCCCTAATCATGAGCGAAACAACTTGCTTCGCCATACAAAATTTTGAGAGCGAAGCACGAAAAATTTCTGTCTTCTCTAATTTTTATCGCAAGTTTATCTGAAGTACATACATATGTAGTTGTTAAAACCAAATATTATCAATTAAAAAATTTAATTTTTGAACATAAATAAGCTAAAAAAGCAATGAATGTAAAGAAGAATTTAGTAAAGCAGTCGTATCCAGAATACCTCACAATGTTAACGGAGCACAGAAACAATCCAAAAAATTGAAGCAAGTATGTGAGTCGTATAAACAGCATGATTCGTAAACATGATTGAGAAAGGGAAGCTAAGTGCACCCGCATTATGATAGACTCTGTGACGTTTTTTGACTCAAAAATCATATCTTTTGAAATAAAGATATTTTTAAAATTTCAAAAGCAAATAAAACACAACTTCCTGAGCTTCAAATAATATTCTCATAAGGAAGTCAGAAAAAAATACCACTCTAATATAAGATGTTAGACTATTATTATATTTTTTATTTACACTACAGATACACATTTGTAAAATATTTTTAATATTAATGCTATATAATATATAATGATATTAAATTATTTAGTATATTTTTTTTTAAACAAGCATAATTTTTTTTTGTTCGTTAGTTTTATATAATATAGTCATTAATATTGGGAGCGATATCTAATAGACTTAACATATCGGAGCTATAATTATGTTCTTTCAAATTCTTTCGAGATTTTACATGTCTCCGTGATGAAATTAGTGGGTCTGAAGAGGCCGCCAACATATTGAATAGGTCATCATTTTGTCTAATCTGTGAAATTTTGAGAGTATTCGTGTATCTGAAGTGTTTGTAGTCTTTGTTTTTGCATTCCTGGGCTTCTTCTCCAATTGGTAAGCATTGATATTCAATTAAATTTTTACCAAGAGCCAAAATTTTATATTGCACAGTTTTTGATGCATAATCATGAAACTTTGAGCCATTCACCATTTCTCTAGAGTTTATAACATTTAGGATAACTGCCTAACTTTTTGTAATATGATTGTCGAACCCAGAAATTTGGGCTGTTAACTCATAATTTTCAAAAAATCCTCTGGACATATTACCATCGTTAGTATTTCCATACCCATGCTTTGGGCAGTCTATTGTTAGTCCAAACTTCTTAAGAAATTCATTTTGTATAATTTTTTTTCGAGCATATAGTTTTTTTTTTGTGTTGCGTTCTTACCAAAACATTCTCATTCTCGCGGAATTGTATGCGCTACTCCATACACCTAATTCTGGCATTTAACGGAGAAATTCCATATTCATAGTTTTGCTCATCACTTGAATCATCAAAATTTTTAAAGTCTTTCTGGGACTTTTTGCAATTCGCACACTTCAAAGTTGACGAAGTATGGGTTATTACATTTAAGACTTTGCCATCAATCATTGTAAGAGAAAATTCATAATCAATGAAAACAGTTTTTCCATTCTTTATTTCAAGAACGGAAGGCTTTAGTTCAGAAATTTGATTTTTTGTATCGTTTGCTGTAGATTTGATTATTTCTGAAGACTCCTTTGCATATTTAAAAAATATCGGACGGCAAAAATGAACCGATGATGGGGGAGGATTTTTCCAATGCTCAGAGATTTCACTTGTCAGTCATAAAGGAACTGCAGAAGCCATAAACATATTAGCATCTGTGATAGTTGTACCATTTGTCGATATTGTTTGCTTGTAAGCACTTTGACCGGATGATCCATCACATCCTCACTTATTTATCAATGTAAGCCTATCTGGAAGTAGCATTGCTTAATTTTCAGGCAAACTTTTAATAAGGCGTTTGGTTGTATGATCCATTAGGTCTTTCAGGTTAACCTCTACCGATACTTCAGTAACCTTTACATTATATGGCACTGCTTCTTTTTTAGCAGATGTAAGAATATTCACATTATTCATTATTCTTTAAAGAGTTTCGTAAAATATAATATTTTTTCTTTGACAATTTGGAATACTGTCTTTAATCCCCTGCAGTCGATCTGGGCTTGCAAGCGTCACAGCTTTTGTAATGTTAGACCTTGATTTATCTTTTACATATTTAAGACATAATGCTTCTGAAAGATGCGATTTAGATATATCTTTTGTGGCATCTTGAAGTTTACGTTTTTTTGTACTTTGAACACTCGTTTATAGTTTTTGCTGGTCTTCCTCTTCTGCTGTCAGAAAATGTATGCTGTTCTTCAATGTTTTCAAAAATTGTTACTCCATTTAGCCAGTCTGAGTTCTTTTCCATAAAGATTTTTGTAGTACGGTTTGAAGCAAGCCATTTTTTATGAATTTTCAAGTAAACGAAATGAATTTCAACATCCTTTTTGTGGTATCCTGGTAAACCGTGTAATTTTTCCACAATAGTCAATTTAAATACATTTTCATTATGTGAGTTTCTGAATAACTCGAAAAATTCCGAATTTTGAAATTACATTATCGCACTTTAAAGTAAAATTGTATAAGTTCTGGTTACTTTTACAAAGTAAAAACTTAACTGGCTGCATTACACAATTGCGGTTTAATTTATACCCAGAAATAAGAAAGGTTAAAACTACCTAATTTGTGAAATAAAAATCAGTCGTCAATTAACTGGATTATACAACTGCAGTTTTTTTACTCATAAAAAAAGTTTTAAAACTACCTGCGTATACATAAAAAAGAATTCAAGAAAAATGCAAGGGAAAAAGTCATACTGTAAATCCCGTATTAAGGAGAATCAATAAAAATATGTAACAAGTAAGTGCTGCAGTGAAAACAATTTTGGAGAGCCTTTTGTATTATTTACTTCTTTTCACATTCTGAATACATCTTTGTTACGAACTTTAAAAATGAGGAAAAATTATTCTCGTTTTCGCCATGAGATTGTATCAGCTTTCTTCATATTTCCAGAAAACTTGTCATTTTTGTGGATAGATTTAGTTAAATTATTTAAAGTATTACGTAGCAAATATGATCAGAAAATATGGGCGGGACCATTTTTGGGAATTTTTAGATGTGCTCTATTTTATTTGTAAAAATTACCTAAATATAGGGTGTCTGAAAAACGACAACTGCCGAAAAAGTAGGGCACCTAATGAAAATTTTATTACTTTTTTTAATAAAAAATAAACATACCTTTAAAACAATATCAAAAAAGTAATGATCAAACGGCAATTTTTCTGACACTTCAACTTTAAAGTTTTTTTTATATATGTATCACCTTTTTTTTGCGATTTCCAAAAAATTGTCGACTTTAAGGAGCTTCACTAGCTACAATTTTTATCCAATTAAGAAAAGCGTTTTTGAGTAGGGATCAGTAAGAATCTCTTTTTACAAAAATTTGTCATCAAATTTTGTATTTTTGCCACGGATTTTGGGAAAAGGCGCCAGAGTGTGCTGATTGATTGTGATTAAAAACATTTTTATAATCACAGTCATGCTGTAATTTTAAATTCCTTGTGACTTACGTTTGAAATTGAAGGCAAAAGGTTATAAAATTTTCCCAAAACTCAAGAAACGTACACACCATTTCCATATAGCCCTTTGCCGCTATTAAAGTTTACTTTAAACTTTGTTTCGCTTCTTCACACGCAAAGTTTACTTGGAAAAATTTTGTGTTCGTTTGTTGGATGAACATGCAAACCAAACACACACATGCAACCAAATACAAGTATGCGAGTACAGCAAAGTGTACTTCTTCCCTTATCACTTACAAACACAAGACCATGCAAAGTAAACTTTGACTGCTCATAAATAGAAAAACTTCAATTCCTAAAAAAAATTTCTTTTAGAAAATTACCAAATCTATGTTGGTTTTAAAAGACTTTTTTTAACTTGCAATGGATTATTGACATTTATAATCTTCTTACGTGCTCATTAGTAAATGTTCTGCACAATAATGAAAAGGAATTGAACTTAATTCGGTTGGAATGGATAAGTTTTCTCCGAATATGTTTATGTATGTTTATGTGCATACGAAAGTTTTTTGCAGAGTAAAAAAATTAAATGAAAAAACGACAATGAATATGAAGATATTTAAACAGTAACTGACTCTCCGCTTAGATCGTACCCGAAGTAATACGAAGTTTATGAAATGTCAGATTACATACATTACAATTTAAGTACTTCAGAAATATTAAAACACATGTATGTATGTACTTTCAATCGGTATTCCACAAATAATTGTTATAGACAATGAAAAATCATTCATTTCCAAAGCTATATTTTTCATAATAGAAAACAAATATAACATAAATGTATTTAGGGTTACACCTTATAGCATTAGCGTCAATGGATAGATAGAAAGATTTCACTATACGCTTTCAGAAGTTATGGGTTGCCTGAAGTGTTTTTCAATAAATAAAAATGTCGAACATCAAGCTCTATTTTTGTAACAATTTTGCCATTTTTCTCTCTCATTTCAAAAATTTGATTTTGCTTTGTTTTCATTACTATATGAATTGGGATCAATTAAAATTTTTTTCTGCATGTTATCAAGAATTGTGTTAAAAAATCATATAATATTTTCTTTTTAATTTTATGTATGCTATTACCGGAGATAATCATAAAGATGCGTGCATAGTCAAGGACAAAAACCAAAATTTAAATCCAAATATCTTTAAAAACAATAGAGAATTTTTTTTTAATAAAATGCATTTTCTTTATCTATCAATAAGCTTTACAAAAATCATAAATTCATTGCAATCAAATAATATTTCTGAAAGCTATGAATCCAACAAAGCTTTACATATCCGAGGGAGTTAACTTTGACACTCTGTAGCCCACCGTATGTTTCAACAGGGTGCTTAAAATTGGAAAATACTTAAATCTTAGGTCCTCTTCTATGATTCTTACATACAAAATTTTCTAATGGGATCGGAAGTTTCAAAGATACAGATTTATTACCCGTATTTTAAGTGCCCTAGGCCAAAGCACACAGTGTGTATAAAACCTGAAACCATTTACCCTGTCTTTAGCCCTCTCATTCCCATCGTTTTAAAATTTTTACCACAAATTAAGCCTATATTGGTAACCTTGTGTGTTAAATTTCTATCATTAAAGGTTTCCGAGATATGAAGTTGTAAAGTGCATATTTTGGTGTATACTCACTGACAGACTCATCAATATTATGGGGCATTTTCACTATATCTAGAGAGCTGAAATTTGAAAGGGAGATCGGTCTTGGTCAACAATTAACGAGAAAAATCTAAAAAGAGGAAATTTTTATTGGGAGACATATGTATGTATTTCTTTTCCTATTTGTGTCATCTTTTGCACGCAAACTAAAAGCTGTGGTTCAACAAACGCATAATTGTATATTTTGTGTATATTCAGTATTGCCCGAAAAAAATTTCTTATATGAAATACTTTTTCATACCATTTATCTTCTTTGGTGTTTCGGAAGATTTTTAAATTTTGATATACTCAGTGTTGCCGAAAAAAAATTCTTATATAAAATGTTTTTTCATATCATTCATCATTTTTGCACAGAAAAAACAGTAATAGAAAAAACCTAATAAAATAGAACAAAATTAATAAGATATCTCTATGATTTTTTTTCAAGAAGGAAGTCTTATTATTTTAATAAGGAAAACCTTTTTGAAAAAATAAGAAGGAAACTTAGGGTTTTTATTAGGTATTCTTCTTGATTTTTTCAAAAAGGTTTTCTTCTTGATTTCATTAGGCTATCTTATTGATGTTTTCATTCAGGTTTTCTTCTTGATTTTATAAGGCTTTCTTATTGATATTTTCAAAAAGGTTTTCTTCTTGATTTTATTAGGCTATCTTATTGATTTTTTTAAAAAAATAATTCTTCTTGATTTTATTTGATAATTTTATTGATTTTTTATTAATAATTTTATTGATTTTTTATTAATATATTTACATAGGAATTCATTTGATATAATAATAAAAAGTAAGTGCTATTACCAGTATTTTTTACTCGAATAACTTTAAGTCCATTGTTCAGTAAGTAAAAATGGATGGGCGGTCCGTCTAAATCGATCAAGTTTATCACGGCATATGTTTCGGTTTCATTGCCGATTAAATAAGATTGAAATCTTGGTGAAAAGTTCAGGTTTATAAATTTCTTATTTTATTTTAGTTAAGTTTAAATTTTATTTTAATTTTATTTGTCAAGTTCAAAGAAAATAAAATAACGGGGAAAAAATTGTCACTATGTTGATTTATATACACATAATCCTATTTTTACATTTTTTTGTAAATAGCACGACAAAACTTATTCAGTTTTTACACGTTTTTTTGTTAATGGACAAAAAAATTTAATTTTAATTTAGCTGTTCCTTTTTTTTATATGATTATATACGTATGTATGTTATATAGGATTTACAATTTTCTTTATATGATTATTGTATTTTCCATTACGGTGTGTCTTTTTTTACACTATTTTTTTTATACAATATTTTCTGGAACGTATGTACCGTGTAATAACAAAAATGAAATAACAAGCAACCTAATGAAATCAATAAGGAATACCTTTTTGAAAAAATCAAGTAGAATACCTAATAAAACTTAATGTAGTCAAGATTTCCTTATTATTAAAATCAAGGAGATGATTTACACATGATCATATAGGAACCAAATGAAATCAATAAGGGAAACCTTTTTGAAAAAATCAATTAGGTAGCCTAATAAAATCAATAAGAAATCCCTATTTTATACAATTCAGAAGAAAACCTAATAGAATCAAGAAGCTTTTCTCTATGGATTGTTTTTTTGGTGCCAAAAATAACGGAAATTGAGTGAAAAAATTGTGAATAACAAGTTTTCTTCTAGATTTTATGTTTTTTCCTTCTTGATAAAATCAAAAAGATTTACCACATGAAAATAATAAGGAATCTCTTCGGAAAAATCTTCTCTTCTTTCTGCTGGGATACCCCTTAGCCTAAAAACGTTTCATAGAGAAAATCTTCTTGATTCTATTAGGCAGTTTTGGCTCTGTGTGGTCTTTGAGAAAAGTTTCTTATATCAGGTTTTTTCTTATACACGGTTTTCATTTATAAAAATGGTGTTTTTGGTCCACTTTCTTATAAGCGGTTTTTTCTTATATGCGATGTGCCTATATATCAGGTATTTAGTGTATACGAAATTTTCAGCAGTTTAAAAAATTCAAAATACTTTATAAGTTAGACTTGTTCAAAGCATATTTGCATGTGTCGGTAGACGAAGAGAGCAAACAAATCCAAACCATTTTAACACACAGAGGCACTCATCAGATGAATTGTTTATAATTTCGTATAAAAACCGCTCCAAGTGAATTTAATGGAATTTTGGACCAAATCCTACAAGGTTTAGAAGGTACAACTTCGTATTTTGACGACATCATAATCCACGGTGAAACACTGAAGCAGTGTCATCATATGCTTGGAAAGGTTCACTAAATTTTAATTACACATCAACAAAAAGGAGTGTGAATATTTTAAAAACCAAATAAAATTCCTTTGATGTGTGGTAAGTCGCAATAAAATTTCAAAATGAACGGGGAATATAAAAAATAGTAGAACGCGAAACTAAATACATATATTGAAAAATAAAACGCCCGTTATATTAAGTCGCGCATAGAGTATTGTAATTAAATTAAATTGAGAATTATGACATTTCTCAAAACCCAATCTTTTGTGGAAAATACAACAACCCAAGCTACATATATACATATATAGTTGGCAGCTATCGCATTTTAATGTCTGTTTTATTTTATCTATTTTCGGTCTATGGATTGTAATAATACTTACAGACTAAATATATAATAAAGGGAAAATTCCTTAACTATTTAAATACAAAATTTGTTTCTTTACATAATATCATTCACTTCAGACATATCAACAATATGATACAATTTATTGAAATTTTCACAAATGAGACGAAAGGAGTCATATTTAACATAAATAGATTTGTATTACTTAAGAATAATAAGCCGAAAGTTACGAGTTGGTCTAATTGAAATACAAAAGTTGATCTTGCCAGGGGTGCTGTTTGCTGAAGTAGTTAGCGCGTTGACTACAAAGCAAATTATGTCTAAGAACGTGGTTCGAGGCTAGCTTCAGACAAGTCATAACATCTAGCACTTTTCAGTAGAGATGGGCACCGCTCACGTGATTAGCGTGAATCATGCATGATCGTGAGCATTTTTTTCAATCACGTTAGCGTGCATGAGCGTGAGTATAAAAAAAACTTTACGTGAGTGAGCGTGCATGAGTATATTTTTTGCGTGATTGTTTCGTGATTTTTTCGATTTTAATAGGTATGTAGTTTTCAATTTTGTCATGAAAACATAAAACGTTGTGCCGGTGTGTATTAATGTACTGATGTGAATGAATGTGAATAAGTAGCAGTATAAGTCCGAGTTTCGACTGGCCAACATTTGGAAGAAAAACATCTGCAATTCTTTTTCCTTTTTTCATTCGCATTCACACAGACGAACAAAACCTAGAAATTTTAAGTATTTGGAAAAAAACTAAAGATCTTCCAATTCTGCGAAAATTGGCTAAACAAATACTGCGTGTACCATCCAGCTCAGCTACAAGCGAAGGAGTTTTTTTAACGCCAGGAAGAATACTTAAAGAGATGTGAAACAGACTTCACGCGAAAAATGTTGACAAAATTTTATTTCTGCATAAATCTATTTATCTATTAACGCTAAAGTACAAGATCCTACTAAATCTTTATATTTTACACAGATTGCTTATGAAACTTAATGATTTTAATCAAAATATTATAAATATGTACATAATTATAAATTTCACTTCAAAACCTTAAAAGAAAATTTATATGTTCTTTAAGAATTTTCAATTGTATTCAATTGTCAAATTTAATTTTAGCTACAAAGTTTGAAATCGCATGATACATATGTACATACATACACATAAGTAAATAAATCCTGCGTGACGAACCAACCCTACATTCGTACGCGTTTTCACATTAATACATAAAAACTTTTTGGTCTTTCAAAAGAGGTTCCTTCAACTTATGCATGGTGTTTAGTGGGATATAATTGTACTTTCGAATGGCACAAGTTGTAATTTTTTAGCAGGTATTTGTTATAAATAATTGATCACAAAGTTTTGTGACGCACGCTACAAAAAACGGAAGTAACTTTGAAAGTTAAAGTGTGTTTTCGTAATTTTTTGCGAATTTTTCATAATAACGTACACAAAATATAGTTCCTAAAAGAAAGATGACTATAACAGAATTCTAAAATTTTTGCAGCCAAAAAATTTTGTCGTTTTTTGTACGAAGACATGAACCCTTTCTGACGCACCCTACATGACTCACGTTACATTTTTTCTATTATATTTCTATTCTGAAATTTCATACCTAATTTAAATTTTTCCAAGATAGTATACACAAAACTTTTTTGCTAAAATTTAAGTGAATTCAACGTATAAAAATATGGCTTTCGATCGGGCCATCTTCACTAACACTAAAGTAATGATATGAATACCTAAAAATAGATAATATCTGGTATGAAATTAGGAGATCTGAGGTAGGGTAGGATTTGATAATAATTTGTGCATTAATAATCGTCGAAATACATTTATTTTATTTATAAAACATTATCTAGTCTAATATTCCTTAAAAAAAATATAAAAAATAAGTTGGATAAATTTCAAAAAATGTTGTTTCGTAGACTGTTTCCGGGACTTATCCATATATCAAAATTGTATTTCAAAACTAACAAATTGTATCAGAAAAGTATATTTCTCAGTTAAACATAATTTTCCTCTTTTATTGCAGAATTTTCTAATTGCATATTCAAATTTTCTATTTGCATTTAGAAACTTTATTGTATAAATACTTATAGGTTGTGTTATTTTCGTGAGTATTTCGTGAGCGTGAGTTTTGGTGATTGTGACTAACTTTTTTTCCACTCACGTGAGCGTGAGTGAACTGAGCCAAAAATATGAGGTCGTGCGTGAGCGTGCATGAGCGTTACAGAAAATCGCTCACCATCCCATCTCTACTTTTCAGTATGCAATTGTATTTGTTGTTGTTGGACTGTTTAAGTGATAAAGGCATATTAATCAGTGTTGGTATCTCTAGGAAGAACAAAAGCACCGTAAGCTGTTCCAAAAAGGGTAAAAAGCGCAAAAAATTGCAAAAAGAGGGTAAAAAGCACCATAAAAAATATTTTAAATATTTTAGTTATAGTTATACGAAGATATATGCAGTTTATGAAAAAGTTAAAGTAAATACTCAAAATACAATTGAAAGTTTTTTCTTCAAAATACATAAAGGACTTGACATATAGCAGAATTTATTGTCTCATTGATTAAAATAAAATCAAAACCATTTAATAGAAGTAAAAAACATAACAAATCAAAAACAGGAGTAAAGGAATATACATACATGGTACATATACATTAGGTAAATAAAATAGTTTGTTAAGGCCTGTATTGGCTTTTCAGTGGGTATACATTTGATTTGGATTAAGCACGCATAAGTAACTTAAAAGATTTGAGTTTTTAAGATGTGATCGTGTTGCACTAAAGGAGCGATGTATAGTAAAAAAAAATCTGCAAGTTTTAAATAACATGGAATCGTTTAAAAAAATAGAATTCAAAGTCAAATGAAATTTATGATAGCTTACAATCGATTTTTCGTTTCATTTTCGTTTATTTTGCTATCAAAATATCCATTTTGTCTTCGAAATCAGGCCACACAACAGTTGTAACATAATATTGAGATTTTTGGTATGATTCGTGCTTATAATTGTATTAATTTAGCTTATAACACATTTTTTGTATTTACAAAGTTATTAATTTTTTGTTCTTATTTTTTGTGTTTGTCAGGTTGATCAACTCTTGCATTTTTTATTTTATTTGCACTCTAAGTATTTTATTACAATTAGTTTCGCTTATTATGCAGTTTGTTTGTAAGTAACTCTTGTTTATTTGTATGATTTAGTACGTGTACCTTTTAAAAATTAAATTGCAGTGTAAGTATTTTTTGCCTGCCTCATGTTCATGGTAATACAGCCAATGAACTTAAAATATCATAAATAACACCATAAATGCTAATTAGGTTAAATTAATAATAAACAACATTTATTATTAAAATTAATAGTAATCAATATTTTTGTATAAAAAAAAGAATAATTTAAATAAAGAGAGCTTTTTGTTTCTGAACAGAAACTACATCGTTAATCCTCTTGAGGAAACAACTCTGTTCAAGTGCCGTTTGTTGTTACATATATCAATTATCATTTAATCCAGTTTATGTGCTGAGATTAAAGCATCCTTTTAATTAACAAACGAGTTAATTAAAAATTTTTGGTGACCCCGACGTGATCCTGCTTAAAAGAAAGAGGAAAATGGCAACACTTGAGGAACTAGTGAAAAAATAGAAAGCCATCGGCGAGAGGATTGAAACGATCATTAGGAATTACAAGAAGGACTCGTCGTCAAGGAAAACAACTAAAAGTTATTTGCAAGAGCGGTTGAAAAGGTGAGAGGATTACGAAACTAATCCGTAGACAGAGTGCGATGATGTCAGCGCTAGAGCGTTTATTAACAGAGGATTTCACCGAAGGAGATTTCCCTACCGCCACCACATTGTGGAAAAATATTGAAGACATGCATCTACAGATTTGCGAATTGTGCGACGATCCAACAGACCAAGCATATAATATGGAACGATTCATATCGCTGGAAACCAATGTAAGAAAAATTGCGAAAAAGGTCATCAGCAGGTTAACAGCAACACAGCCATAAAAGCTTGTTTATCATCAGGCGGAAACTATTTCAATGCCAAAAATCACCATACCCAAATTTGATGGAAACCAGTTGATATGGTAGGAATTTCATGATCTATTTTTATCGCTAGTTGTCAACCAGCCGATGTCCAGAGTACAAAAAATTTGGTACTTAAGAACACAATTGGTAGGAGAGGCAGTAAACTTAATAAAGCACTTTGCTGCAACAGAAGAAAATTTTGAAGCCGCATGGACGATGGTCATAGACCGCATTAGAATAAATGACAACTTTAAATTGCTTCATGACCAGACTCAAGAATGCCTTTTAGCACTACAGGAAAGGCTAGATCAAGCCACAAGATTGCGCTTTGAGCAGTCTCTATTACAGACATGAGAAGTTCCCACAATTAAGGAATTGTTTACTAGAAACTTCAGAACAAAACAGAAGCAACGTGCCGTCAAAAAATCGTGCATTTGAAGGAAGCTTAACGGTTGCTGCACAATAAGGTGCATCATTAACCACAGCCAAAAGTTCCAGTTCAAGCAATCACATTCTTCTTAGCACAGCACTGATCATCGTCAAGGCAAGCGAAAAAGAAGTACAATGCCGAGCAATTCTCGATTCCGGATCTCAACTCAATTTCGTCAGCGAACGATTAGTTAAGCGCTTAGGCCTTTCAACAAAACCAGCTTCAATCTGTATAAACGTAATTGGAGCAAGCAACACTAATGTTCGGCACAGAGTCAATGTCGCATTACATTCTAGACTCAACAACTTCACGACACAACTCGAAGCAGCGGTTCTTCCTGAAATAATCTCTTCACAACCATCGCAAACAATTAACATTCACAATTGGCCAATTCCCAAAAATATCAGACTGGCAGACCCGGAATTCAATCGCCCTGATAAAATAGATGTGCTTCTAGGGGCATAATTTCACCACCAGTTATTATCAATTGGACAAATAAAATTTGGAAAGGAGTTGCCAACCTTGCAAAATACAGTATTGGGATGCGTCATTTCAGGTAGGGTTGGTGAAATTCAGCTGTCATCCAAATCCAGTAGGATTGTGTACTGAAGAAGAAATCAAGCTAGAAGAAACAATTAGTCAACTATGGGAACTAGAAAAGGTGGAAACAGCAGATAAGGGGCTTTTTACGTCGGAAAGGCTTTGTGAAAATCATTTCGCAAATACTTATACAGTTGATCAGAATGGAAGATTTGTTGTGAGATTGCCATTTTGCAGTAATCCCGAGGAACTAGGGGAGTCTCAAAGAATAGCCCTCAACAGATTTCTTGCACTAGAGCGGCGACTTGCAAAGACACCAGAAATTAAAATTCAATACATACGATTCATGGAAAAGCACTAGTCGTTAGGACATATGACCGAAAGAGACACTAATTTCGTTGCTAATCCTAATTACTTCATTCCTCACCACTGCATACTCAAGCCCGAAAGTTCGACTACTAAATTAAGAGTAGTCTTTGACGCTTCTGCTAAAACTTCTACTGGTTGAATGATTTAATGTACACTGGACCGACCGTTCAAAGTGAACTTTCTACCATTATACTCCGTTTTCGACTACCACACTTTGTATTTACCACAGACGTGGAAAAAATGTACCGACAAATGCTAATACATCCGGAAGATAGGAAATTTCAGACCATCATTTGGAGAAAGAACCCAACTGCAGCAATCAAACATTATCAATTAAATACAATAACCTACGGCACTCGAGCAGCACCGTATTTGGCAACTAAATGCCTGGAAAACATTGGAAAGAAGAATATAGTACGGTAGACCCTTGGAGCCAGATTTGGCTCGATTATTTACCCACTGGGAATTGTATCTCCAATTGTAATCACGGCAAAGATGTTCATTCAGGAATCGTGGCAATTGAAACTTGAATGGGACGAAGCCCTACCAGCAGAGCTACATACAAAATGGATGAAGTTTCGGAACGACTTAAGACACGTAGACAACCCGAAGTTTTCCAGACACATTTTCCAAGGGCATATTGCATCAGCAATGAAAGTTCATACATTTCTGGATGCTTTAGAAAGGGCCTACGGGGCAGCAGTATACATAAGGTCAGCCATAAAAAATGGCCAAATAATGGTAAGGCTACTATGGTCAAAACTACGTGTAGCACCGTTAAAACAACAAAGCCGTGCAGCACGCTTAGGGGCGCAACTAACGGATCGAGTGAAAGGGGACTTAAAACTTGAGGATACTCCTACCTTCCTTTGGACAGACTCAATGATTGTTTTGGCCTGGATAAATTCGCATAGACTGATTAATCACGGCTGGTTGATTTAAATTCAGAAGTTATCTTGTTGTTATTTCGAGCCGACTTACGACGCTTTGGAGAAGATTGCTGTGGGGAAGGCTGTTTAGACCCTTGCTCTGGGAGTCCAAAATTGTCCAGCGAAGAATACTTATCAAATAGTTTGCCGCACTGGGATAAACGATTTGAAACATTGTTTAATTTCCAGAAATAAAGTTTCTCTTGCTTGAAAGAAGTTGTAAAAATCTACACCAATTTGTCTACAGTTTAGACAGCACCAGTGTACCCCATCATGTTTTTGGGTGGCTTCGGCAACAAGAGTTGGAATTCCACAGCATTTAAAATGAGCTAAACCATGACATAACCAGCATACGATCATCCTTTCATCAGGATTTTTAAGGAAAATTTTTTGTTTAAACAATTCATTTAAATAATTTTAGTTTGTTTAACTAACGCGTAAATCGAGGTATTGGTGTATAATTATATTTTGATAAATAGCGGGAGGACGTGAGAGATATTAATATTGCGAGTAAAGTGCAAAATTGTTACCTATTATAGAAAGCAAAGAAACCAGTTCGTGTAGAAAAAAGTTTATTAGTTTATTATTGTTTTATTCACTTGTAACAAGCCAAACAAGTAAAAGAAATAGTATGTATGCACTGCTTTAAATGTTAATGTTTTATTGTTGTTTCAAATTTGTTTTGTAAATTTTTAATTTCTAAATTTTTATTTTATAACACAATGTATGCCTATATTGTTAATTATAAAAATAAGTGTTTTTAACAGATATTATTGCACTGTATCACAGAAAATAAACTATGTATGTATGTATGTATTTATGTTGCGATAAACAAATAAAAATAACGAAAATTGCAGAGCAATTATAAAACATGTCCGATCACTATGACTTGTATGCTTATTTATATTTATAATACACGTCCAGAACTCGCCTTGACAGTAATGGAACTGGAACAAGCTCTTGTAGTTATTGTATGAGCAATGCAGATGGATTTTGAAGACGAACTAAAACATTTGAAAAGATGCAATGAAGTGAGTAAAACAAGTCCTTTCAGCTACCTTACCCCATTCCAGGATTCGAATGGCATCATCAGAGTGGGAGGACGGTTAAGCACATCTTCGCTTTCATATGACGCCAAACATCCGATGCTACTGCCCTACAATGACCCAATCTTAAAGTTTCTCATGCAAATGGAGCATAAGCAAAACAGACATTGCGGGCCACAAGCACTCCTGTCATACACTAGACAGAGGTATTGGTCAATCAAGGGAAAGGTAGCAGCAAAATCTATTGTACAACATTGTGTACGATGCGCCAAAGCCACGCCAAGGCTGCTCAATCAGATTATGGGCGATTTACCAGCTGGGCGGGTCACACAAGTTCGACCATTAATCAACGCTGGGGTTGACTTTTGCGGACCGTTTTGGGTACATTATAAGGTGAGCGGGTAGAAGCCTCAGAAGATTTACATCACCGTGTTTTGCTGTTTTGTTACCAAGGAAGTACACTTGGAATTAGTTGGTGATCTTACCACCGAATCGTTTATAGGATCAATAAAAAGATTTATAAGCAGAAGAGGTCAATGGCGAAACCTCTATTGTGACAACGCTACCAATTTTGTAGGGGCAAAGAATTAATTAACAGAACTATTAGAAAGTATCGATTCTGGTTCAGCTCAAGAAACAATTAACAGATAATGTACATCTAGAGGGAACGTTTCAATTTATATCCCCAAGAGCACCACATTTTGGTGGCTTATGGGAAGCTGCGGTCAAATCCGCAAAGCATCTTCTCGTCAGAAGTGCGTCAATAGCATCGCTCACGTATCAAGAGCTTGACACGGTAATCATTGAAATTGAAGGAATTCTCAATTCGAGACCAATAAGCCCAATGTTTGAAAACCCGAATGATTTAGCAGCATTAACTCCGGGCCACTTTCTTATTGGGGAACCCCTTAATGATCAAGTTGACGTAAATTGCACACAAGAACGAGGTAACTTACTGACCAGGTGAAAATTAGTAACTCATCTAAAAAACGAGTTTTGGAGACGTTGGTCACGGGAATATTTAAATGAACTACAATATGGACATAAGTGGAAAACTCAAGCAAACAGTATTTAAACCGGGGATATGGTAATAATCAAAAACGACAATACAGCCCCATTATTGTGGCCTCTAGGCAGAGTTCTAAAGGTACATGAAGGAGATGACGGCCTCGTCCGAGTAGCTGACGTTAAAACATTAACTGGCAACTACAGACTGCCAATTACACGCTTAGCTCCGTTACCAACAAATACTGAAGCGGATAACGAAATATCTGCACAAGATCAAGCAATTGAAGAAAACATCCATCAAAATAACGAATCTGAAACACCTACGAAAAGGAGACGCACTTCCATCATTTCAAACCTTCCCATGATGGTAATGACCCTGATGCTGCTACCACTAGTACTAGGAACACATATCTACAATAAACAATTTGGGCCACAGCCTGGAATTAACTATGAGGGCACTTTTTTTTTTTTTTAAGAGAAGTAACACTCAGGCAATTAGTATGCCTACCAACCCGTAGGTGTGTTACCTTCTTTGGGAAAGGGATAGTGAGAGAGGACAGATGGTGAAAGAGAGAAAGCTTAATTTTTGCAACTCTGATATTGCGCGCTGTGTTAGTTTTTAGATCAGTGTTGCAGCGCCTTTGATATCAAGTAGGCGCATTAAATGTGTTTTTAAGCTGTTGTAGCCATTTTAATTCATTATTTTACTTCGCCGGCGATTTTGCTACAATACCGACGAAGGAGGGTGCTGTGATGTATGCGCTAGCATACACTAGTATCAATTGCTGCCAGAAATGTTCAGTGACCAGTGTGCTATGCCTTCATCACTTAAACACTCCGACAACAACAAATACAATGGCATACTCTAATGCACATCTGAAAATTGCTGGATGTTATGACTTGTCTGAAGCTGGGCTCGAACCCACGTTCTTAGACATTATTTGCTTTGCAGTCAACGAGCTAACTACTTCAGCCAACAGCACCCATTTGTGCAAAGATATGCAGCAAAAGACAATATGCACAGATCTGGTCAATTATTTTGAACATGCTGAGGCTAGGCTACTATTGGACAGCACACTACTGTCAGAGAAAAAAGCTGCAATTGATCTGGTCGGAAACATTGCGAATACATTATTTGGAGTACTAGATTCCGAATACGCAAAAACAATGGCACACGCAATAGCACAAGTTAAACAAAATGAAGCCCATTTACTCAATCTACTAAAGAATCAAACGTCAATTATAGATTCTACAATCAACATCATTAAAGTGGACCAAGAAGCTGTGAAGAATAAGTTTGATAAAATGGATGTTCAAATAGCACAAATATACAATCGGATACGTAACTACAGTGAAGAAGGCAGCACCTATCGTATATTTTCAACATTAAGCATACAACTCACAATTATAGCAGCAAGCTTAGAGCAATCCCAATCCTTAATTCTTGATATCCTAACAAGTACACATCATGGCATCAAAAGCCCGACATTACTTACTCCGATTCAACTACAACATGAAATAGACAAAATCTCACTGCATCTGCCTGAATCACTTCAGTTACCTGCAAAAAGAGAAGATTTTGTGCAACTATACAAACTCATGAAGGTCACAGGACTCACAAATACTACAGCCATTTTTAGTGTTACCTTATCACTAATTGAGACTGGATATATGCAACACCATCTTCGGCTCACGCAACTACTGTATGCAAAAGGGATATTACACTCACAGGATCAGGATTGCTTGGTTTGGAGCCAGAATGCATGCCACAACCATACAAGCACGAGAGAGAATATCCAGCACTATAAAAACATCCTACACCAAGTTTTGGGAAATCTCGGACGAAACTTGTCAAACCGCTTCTACATGAAATGCATAAAGACGAGTACATCTCCAAATACAGAACTTAACAGAATTACAAACCTCATTAGCAGAACAAAAGATATTCCAGCTTCCAAACCAAATTGATGCCCAAAACTACCACCACATAACGATCGGCTACTCCAAATTATTCATTACGGGTGGCATCGTTGTGTATCTAATCATTAAAAGAAAATCCAAGTTCACACCAAATCCAGCTCCGCGCAACTTGCAATCCACATCAGATTTCACAGTCCATGTTTAGACCAAGGGTTGGTTTTCCCAGCACTACAACTCAAGAAGAGTAAGAAATGCCAGTTCAACATATTCTCCAAACTACGATTCAACACAGGCTTTGAGCTGTGCTCAACAGGGGAGCATGTTTATAATTGTATTAATTTAGCTTATTACACATTTTTTGTATTTACAAAGTTATTAATTTTTTTTCTTATTTTTTGTGTTTGTCAGGTTGATCAACTCTTGCATTTTTTATTTTATTTGCACTCGAAGACTGTATTTACACCTTGCAATAAACGCCGCGTTTTTTTCTCGATTCTCTTTTAAAGTTGCTTCCAAACTCTTTTCGCTTTTATATTAGCATTTTTGTAAAGCATTTATTTTTGACATTTTGCTTTTTATGCTTTTCTGTGTTATTAAAAATAGTTTTTACTACATTAATTTTTTAATCGTATTAAAATTAAATATGAGTGATTCAAAAGAAGATATTATAAAAGATATTATCGATACCACCCATTTAGCCATAGAAGATATGGACTTCAGCAACGATAAAGATGTTAAAATTATTTCAGATTTATTAGACTGTTGTGAAACTGCTATAAATCTGCCAAATAGAAAGCGAAAGAGGGAGTGGGTCAAACCATGGAGACAAGAACGACAAAACTTGGGATCATTTTCCTTTCTTACAAAAGAATTATCAAATGATGTGTCTTCTTTTTTCGGTTACATTCGTATGAATGAAGCCACATTTAATTATATTTTGGCCACAATAAAAGACGAGATTGTTAAGCAAAACACTCTCTTGAGGCAATCTATATCACCGGAAGAAAAGTTAGCAGCTACACTACGTTTCTTGGCAACTGGTGAATGGTACACCAGTACAAATTTTCAAACAAGGCTTTCCGCATCATTTCTTTGCTATACGGTTCCACAAGTATGCCGAGCAATCTGGAACAAATTTAAAGGCGAATATATAAAAGTATGTACGTACATATTGACTTCAAGTAAAGAAATAATATTTGTTTTGTTTGTATGTATGCAGTTTCCAACAACGAAAAATGATTGGGAACTGATTTCAGAACAATTTGTATTGAAGTGGCAATTTCCCCATTGCTTAGGAGCATTAGACGGAAAACATATAAATTTTCAAGCCAAACGTGCTGATGGTTCTTTCTATTATAACTACAAGGGAACAAATAGCATTGTATTATTGGCACTTGTAGATGCTGATTGTCGTTTCACGTATATTAACGTCGGATGCAATGGAAGATGTCACGATGCTGGTGTTTTGTTTCAAAGTGATTTCAAAGATGTTATAGATAATGCAGAAAACTATTTTCCGGATGATAAAATACTTGGAAATGGCCGATATTTGCCCTATGTTATAGTCGCCGACGATGCGTTTCCTCTTCAAAAACAAATCATGAAACCTTATTCATACAAAACAAAAATCAAAGAACAACAAATTTTCAATATTCGGCTCTCTCGTGCAAGACATGTTGTTGAACATGCTTTTGGGATTCTAGCTAATAGATTCCGCATATTCCAACAAAGGATAAATTTGTCCGTTGAAAATGTCGAGTTAGTCACAAAGACGTGTTGCGTCCTACACAATATGCTTAGCAAAAAAAAATTCAACATATTTACAACTAACATCGTCTGAAAGCTACGAGAGTAGAGAAACATCATCATCATTAGCAAGTACTACAAACCTACGAGGCGCTGCAGAACGTATAACAGGGATTTGAAGACTACTTTTGCAATGAGGGAAAAGTTGATTGGCAGGAAAACAAATTGTAAAACTGCATGTGTTTTTAATTCATGGAAAACATAAAATATTTATTCTCTAATAAAAAAACAACTTAAGCAAATAAAAAATTCAAGTAATACTGGCCCAATTTAAAAAAAATATATTCATATTCAACTGAATTTACATATGTATATCGACATATAAAATGCAAAACGCCCCAACATCATTATTAAAAAAATTTCTGGAGAGATAAAAAGCTAATAAGCTGCCAAGTACTGTGATTATAAAAACAAGTTTTTCGGTATCCTTAATAAAGTCTGAATTAATGATACTATCCTTCAAAAAAAAGTTCTTGTAATCACAATACTTTGCTTTTTATTAAGTTTTCCATCTCTACTGATGCAATTGTTGAAAATCTGGTAGGCCCTTTTGCATTTTTTATGACGATATGTACATATAAAAGTAGTGGGTCATAAAATTGTTTATGATGTACCTATGCACTGCCAAAGATGAATGCACTGGTAACAATAGGCACTGGTAACGGTATATATGTATGTGTAACAGTAGTGTCATAAAATTTTTTATGATGTGTTTGGTAACGTACAATTTCTTTTGTTAACATCTGCTAACACAGCTTCCCTTAAAACACTCTGTATTTTCCAAGCGGTTTCGCGACGTATTTCTTCGTCCTGTATGGATTTAAACTCGAAATCTACCTGCTTGCTAAGCCATTCGTATTCACTTTTTTCTTCTATACGTTTACATATTAATTTTTTTATGCCATTAATTTGCTCACTCAAAATTGATTTCTGTAATACAAAAATGCATTATATGTTAATAATACCTAGTATCAAAACTTTTAAGTAGTTTACCCTTTTTTAGCTGACGTAGGTACTCGAGATGCACATGAGTCAGACATAAATGGTTTTGGTGTTGAAGGCTGAGACGTAGATGATTCACATGTTTCTACATCAATTGATATAGGTGAAGAATAAGATCCTGGGACAGAGCAATCGTCGAAGACATCTATTCCAATTTCTGTGCTGCCATTTAAATTCTTAGTTTCTTATAATATATGTATATACATATGTGCATAAATGGATAACTTTGGCTATTTATGCTTTATAATGAAATTTATACCTTCTTCGGTCCTGTTTGAAGTAGACGGTCGTGAACAAAGGTGGGTCTTTAAAAACTGCAGTTGGTCGTAACACCATAGTTTTGGCACATATACGTCTTCCTGTCCAACACCACTCCTTTTACTTTCCGCAACCTTTCTTAGTTCTTTTAAATATTGCGTCCGTAAACTATGAAGTTTTAGTTTAATGGAGTCTAAGGTCACATTTGCATCTACATCTTTCAAGCACTCATAAATTTCAAAAAGCGACTTTGAGCGCTTAACACGGTCTTGATAATCTTTGTGTCGGACATTTTATAAATTTTCTTTTTGGCCATATTGCACGAGGAGTAGCTCAACTACTTTTCGATTCCACATTTTTGTACCGTTTATATATATTTTAAATATTTTTTAATAATTTATTTTAAATTTTGCTATTTTCCACAAGAAGAGCCGCAATCAAATGTAAACAAGAAAAACTGTTGTCAACTACTCGTTTTCTATTATTATTAAGCGACTAAAACTTCTTTGAAGTCCAAATAAAACCAAAGAGAAAAAAACCCTAAAAATTATTGAAATTTTGTAAATAAACAACGTGTTAAAATGAACGCTGAGAAAGATTTGCTCTTATATTTATTTTTAGCACAATTTTTTTAATAAAAAATAAATACGCACAACTTTTCCACTTTTGTGTTCTAACATATGTACAGATACATGCTAGAACATTAGCAATTTGATGACGTAGTTCTGCCGACGTTATTGCTTGTGTTATGATATTCCAAATTGCTCGTCTGGTCGGGGTGTAAACTAAGTATGCATAATACATGGAAAAATGATTTACTGCTGTTGAGTTTAAATTACGTTTGAATTTAACTTAACTAACGTTTAAACGTTCACTGATTTATTAGCCTTAAGAAGGGGTTTTTAGAAATTAAACATCTAAGGTTGTAAAAACGGGTAATTTGGTAATCGTATATCTACGGATCGAAGTTAGGAAGACGTAAAATTAAAAAAAAAAAAAACATAAAATTAGATTAAATCAAAATATAAGGTGGCAAGTATTTGGAAGTTTTTTTAAATTTGTACATTTAAGGGATGAAACAGGGTGAAATAAAATGTTGGTACTTATTTGTAACACATTTATCTCCTAAAACAATAAATATAGAATTATAATTTAGTTTGTATTGCATTTAATTGTATCCTTAAAAATTCCTTAAAGAAGTTTCGGTACATATTGAAATCCGAATGTATAAAAGGTAAAATTTTTGGCTCTTGGTAATTTTTTCTATTTAACTATTTGTTATGTACATACATTGATATAATGAACGAATATTTTTTGGTAGATAAACATTTTGTATCTAATTCAGTACAAAAGTTGACAACACTTAAAATAGAATCAATTTTGACACATTGCTAGTGCCATATTTAAAAACGAAAACGAAGCAAAAGAAAAACGAAAAAAATGCTTCGACAAGCGTCGATATGCAACTTATTCAACCCCGCTGTCATTCCTACACTTGTTACCAACAAACAAAAAGTTGCATGCAAAAGTTTCGGCGTTTATTGCAAGGTGTAAATATGGACTAAGTATTCTATTACAATTTGATTTGTTTCGCTTATTATGCAGTTTGTTTGTAAGTAACTCTTGTTTATTTGTATAATTTAGTACGTTTACCTTTTATACATTAAATTGCAGTGTAAGTAGTTTTTGCCTGCCTCATGTTCATGGTCACACAGCCAATGAACTTAAAATATCATAAATAACACCATAAATGCTAATTAGGTTAAATTAATAATAAAAAACATTTCTTATGTTAAATTAATAGTAATCAATATTTTTGTATAAAACAAAGAATAATTTAAATAAAGAGAGCTTTTTGTTTCTGAACAGAAACTACATCGTTAATCCTCTTGAGGAAACAACTCTGTTCAAGTGCCGTTTGTTGTTACATATATCAATTATCATTTAATCCAGTTTATGTGCTGAGATTAAAACATCATTTTAATTACCAAACGAGTTAATTAACAATTCCTTTGAAGTTATTTTGCTAGAAACATTTAAAGGCAGTGGAAAATCGCTAAAAAATTCATTTTCAAATTTTAAGCCAGATTTAATTTAATATGCAGTAACGCATTTTAAGGATAACCAGTGTCTAATTTTTTCTTACAAATTCATCAAACCGAATGTATTTAACGAAATTTTGCGCGTATGAAGAGGGAAAAAGCACCAAAAAATAGCCGAAAAGCACCAAAATGCCATTACTGCAATTAATCCTTAGTGTATGCTAGCGGACATCACAGCGCCGTCCTTCATCAGTATTGCAGCAAAATCGCCGGCGAAGTAAAATAATTAATAAAAAAATGGCTACACAGTATAACGCTTTTATTGCGTCTACTTGACATCAGAGGCGCTGATCTAAAAACTAACACAACGCGCATCAGGGCTGCCAGTAATATTTTCAGAAAAATAACAAATTTTGTAAATAGAATCGTCAAAATCGACGGCATTAAAAAAAGTCGTCAAAAAATCGTCACTCAAAAATATTCTGTTTTATATAATCTTTCATTTAAAAATTAACGATTCAACAGATTTCTTAAAAACAATAAAAACTTTAAGCATTTTATTCAATTCAAAGCAAGATTTGAAGAGATTTTGTGTCGAAACAGATTACATACTTTCCAAAATAAACGTTAATTTTTTATATGATATGTTTTATATATTAATTTAAATAGAAATTCATAGAAGATACTATTATATTGGCGCAAATTAATGCGCCAGGCCAAGTTCCGCGCACACAGTGCTTATTATTATTACACAAAACCATTCCGAGCTGTTTTCAGCCCCCTCATACCTTCGCTACACTTTATGATAGAATAATGAAACTTGAAACATAAGGTCTCCTCATATGAGAAAGTTCTACCGTAAAAGCTTCCCGAGATATTAAGGTGTAAAGGTGCATATTTTAGTACATATTCACTGACTGACTCACTCACTGGCTCATCAATATTATTGGCCACTTCCACTTTGGCTAGAGAGCTGAATTTCTAGTGAGCAATAAGACTTTAAATTAAAAAAAATTATATATAAATACAAATATAAATATTTATACAAATATAACTTAGCAAAAATAAATGAGATCAGCACAAAAACATTAATGTAAAAATAAAGCGAAGTTCCTGTCCAAAAATTTCGGCCGCAAAAAGTACTGAGATCAAAATAAAGACCAAGTTCACATACGGGTCAATTCCATTAACTATTTAACTAGTTTTGAGATTAGTGTAATTATTGTATCTCGTTTAGTAAAGTTGAAATTAAAAAATTTGCGTTTCTTATGTTACACATCTTAAAATTCAAAACATTTATTTTAGAATTTGTGCTTCCAAAACTATTTGATCATTAATACGCACTTTTCTGTATATTGAGGCACATAAAGGGATCAGAAAACTTTCTACTAGCTTTTTAGAAAATTTTTACTAAATTTTTTTTCATGTTTAAAATTATTTATTGAATCTTCAATGCAAATTGAACTAACAATAAGTATTCAAACCTTAATCTAAATATATTATTTATTTAGCCCAGCCAATGCTAGGTAAAAAACATAGGTTCAACGGTTGATTCTTTATATGTTTTACGCCTCTCGTACTCGGCTGAAAGCAAGGGTGTCCCTCCTTCTCAGCCGAATATGACCTCTATAGTTTAGAATGTTGCGAGCCAGTGGGTTAGGATGTACCTCAAGCTTCTTTATATAACTATTCACATGCTTAGCAAACACAGTCTTTACCATCGGTAAATGGGTCTTAGAATCGATTTACATATTAGAAGTTTGCAGTCTAAGGTAAGTGTAGAGTTTCTGCCAATTAGCCAATTAAGTTGAATTGTTTTTAATTTCATCTGGGTTGCTTTCGATTCTATGTGGGACTTCCAAGTCAGCCGACGGTCTAGGTGAATTCCCAGATATTTAACATCACAGTGTTACGGTATACTTTGGTTATTTATTGTAATAGGTGGACATGTTTCCCTGCGGAGTGTAAATGTGATTTGTACGCATTTTTGCTCATTCACCTTTATTCTCCATTGCGTAAGCAATTTTTCCAGTTGCAATACGTGCTGCTGTAAAATGCTAGATGCTACTTGTGCGTTTTCATGAGCGCTTAAAAAGGCTGTATCGTCAGCAAATGTTGAAGCGTGAATGTTACTACTTATTGGCATATCACAGGTATACAGCAAATATAAGGTGGGACCCAATATGCTGCCTTGTGGAACTCCAGCTTTAATCTACTGCGGAGTGCTCTGGAATTTACCTTCTTTGACGATAAATTTGCGTTCAGTTAAATAACTTTCCAACAGCTTATGCGTATTTACGGGTAAATTCTGTTTCATTTTATGGAGTAACCCTTCGTGCCATACTTTATAAAGAGCTTGTGATACGTCAATAAAGAGAGCAGAACAGTATTTCTTTTCTTTGAACGTCTTTCTAACTACATTTACAAGCCTATGAGTTTGTTCAATAGTGCTATGTTTTGTTCTAAAGCCACATTGGATCTGGGATGTATCCTCTGTCATTTAACATGGGGGTTAACTCTCTCAAATAGCTTTGACATATTTGATAATAAGCTTATAGGCCTATAAGATTCCACTTTTGTGTGGTCTTTTCCGGACTTAGGTATCATGGTGATCAATGAAATTTTCCATTCTACAGGATAGTATTGTAGGCGCAAAACGAAATTAAACATGAAAAGAATTATCCTTTTTGCTATATGGGGCAATTCTAAAAGCATCTTGTTGCTAATTTTATCGGCACCTGGGGCTTTCTTTGTATTTAAGCCAGCGATAGCATTTTCTACCTCCTGAATATTAAATCTCAAGGGAACGACAGCTTCAGGTGCATCTGATGGCAGCTCCACAATGTCAGCGAATATGTTTGGTGTAAATACCTTTTTCAAGTGGTTAATGAACAGCATCAGTTCTTGCCCAGTCTCCGTATAAACTTCTTAATGGAGGTTTACATATCACCGGCCTTTTAAGGCCTCTAGTAGCTCGCCATAATGAATAATCTGTGTGTGTTTGAACTGTGGTGATCTGTGACGTTGCCATTCTCTTCGAACTCTTCTTTTTTCAGACAATAGCCGTTCCACATCTGCAGAATAAATTTTATTATATCTCATCTCTGGCGTGCTAGAAGTAGCATTTTGAGCAGCTTGTGTAAGGTTTTCCTCGAACTGTTTAATAGAGACATCTAAATCTGCAGGTGTTCTTAACGGGAAGTTTTCTGTGCAATGGGCACTCAAATATTTTTTTGTATTTTAGCCAATTAATTGGTGCGTGCATTAATTCGCAGGTGGGTGATAAAGTTTCATGTGAGTGTATAGTAACTATAGTGGGTGAATGATCCGAAGATAAATCTAAAGCCGCCTTAACTTGAAACATATCGCTGGGCACTCCCTTTACTACTGCGAAGTCAATTACATCAGGAATTTTTTGATGATCTATTGGTCAATATGATGGCTGTCCACTTGAAAATACACTCAATCCCAATTTAGAAACTGTATCAAACAAAATTCGGCCTTTCGGTGTGATAAGCCGTGATCCCCAGAACGTGTGCTTCGCGTTGTAGTCGCCAGCTGCAAAACAACGTGGGCCTAATGATTTATAAAAGGCGTTATATTGACTTTCAGTGATTGGAAATCTTGGGGGAGAATAAATCGATGAAACAACCAGATTTTGATGAAAATTTTCAAAGCATATATTTGTTGCTTGTAGATAGTCTTCACAAAATTCGTCCAATAAATAGTGTTTTAATCGCGATTTTATTAGTATTGCTGAACCGCCACAAGCTCTACTTCGGGGGGTCCTTGGTGTCGTAAAAATTATATCCCTTAATTTTAAAAAAACTTCGAGACTTCAAATGAGTCTCTGAGATCAGCATAAGATCAACTTGTTTTTCCATCAGAAAATATTCGATTTCGTTTTCATGTTGGCGGATGTCGTTTGCGTTCCAGTAACAGATTTTTATGTTCATGGTCTATTTAATATAGACTGCAAAAGAGTAGACTGCATTTGCAATATATCCCGCATCATGCAGGACATGTTGTGTGTAAATATATTAACTGTTTATATTAAACTCCCTATTGAGGCTTCAAGACGACTAAAATTATAGCCGGAAGCTACATTTGCTGGTACGGTTTTTTGAGATGTAGTCTCGTCAAACTTTAAGACATTGGCATATGAGAATTGGCTGGTGGATGGTTTTTGAACTACATTCTGGTTATATTTCAAAACGTTGGCATATGCAGTATGGCTGGTAGATGGTTGAACCAATTGTGGATAATTTAAAAGATTAGTAGGCCGGATTGCTTAACGATCGCGTAAATACGGCAGCCCCTATAGTTAGCAGTGTGATTTTTACCTCAATTGCCACACTTTTTAGCATTGGAATTGCCTTTTGGTTTGTAACAATTGGCGGTACTGTGCAGTTCACTAAATACAACGCAAATGGTAGGCAACTTGCAATAAGTCTTGGTATGACCATATTCTTGGCAGTTTAGAAATTGGATTGGTCCAGCTCTTTTCTGTGGCTCCTCCACGGTAACTCTTCGGTGCAATAAGTATTTTAAATTATATATTTGGTGTATTTCGTTCTTTTTTAATTTTATATCAGCTGGCTGTAATTCCACTCTAAACATAGGCTGGGGTACTCTTTCTCTATTTGTTATGTTGGTGACCGTTTTGACCTTGAATGCACTGGTTTTAAGACCAGAATTTATTTCTTCTGGATCTACGCACGAGTCGATACCTTTTACAACGACCAGAAGACCTTTAGCACTCTTGAGCTTGTAGGTGTAGAATTTTTTCTTTTGAGACTCACACTCTGTAACTATTTTCCGGTAATTAGATTCTTTAAGTACATGTATTTTCGTCTCGTTAATATTTCCGTTTAATTGGAGTTACGGAAAACTCATTTTCTCCAATTAATGAGATAATGCTATTTACCAGTAAATTGGAATTTTGTTCCCTCAAGTAAATCGGTGGTGGTCTACTCGACTTTGTTTCGATTATTTGCTCATCCGATTGTTCGTTTAAAATCGCAAAACGATTTTCAGTATTTTTCGATTTACGGTTTCCATCTCTGGCTACTTTCGCCGTTGTCGCAACTTTAGCAGATTTTGGGCTTCTTCCCCGTTTTAGAACTGTTATGTACCTATCCATACCCGTTTGAACTTTTTTGGCACTATCATCATTTACTGCAGAGGTGTTGGTCACGTCAAGCACGTTGGTCACGTTATCAACACTGATTGATTTTTTATTTGCCTGCATAGCTAAATTGAACATCTTACTAATGGGGGCAATTGTTGTTGTTCCTTGATCACTATTTTGCATTAAACAAAGAGAAGATGACCGCACACGAGTACTTATTTTTTCTGTAAGATTAAGGTTTGCATTTAAATTATTATTTTTGTTGTTATCTTTTGCAACCACAGTTACGTAGGCATTTCTACTGCTTTTAGGTTTATTGTTGCTGTTATTAGATGAACTCATTTAGAGTTCTCTTTTTTCACTCTTATCTGTATTTATGTGTGTATATATAAATGAGTATTACATACAAAATAAAGAAGATTATAACACAATTAAAATAATTGTTGTTTTGCTTTATATTTTTTGTAAATTTTTATTAATATTTTTATTACTCAAAACATATTAATTTATTTGTATTTGAAACAACACAAATAAGATAATTTCATTATTCGCCCAGGGGGACTGATAGTCTAGCTGATTCAATGGTTTGTTAATAATGTAACATATGTACATACTGAGTAATTCTCTCCTAAGAAAATCTATTAAGTTTGAAAACACCCCAAAAAATAATGAGCTATAATGTAAAAAAATTTACTTACAAAGTGGATGTATTATGTCAAAGTCCTTTTTACAGTAGTTCAATAAAGATTTACTTATAGTTAGAAAACAAATTGTATGTAAAACTTATTAATTTCGTTGAATATATTAATTACTTTAGTACTCTTAAACACAGTAAAATACTTACTATAACGTAATTCGTTATTTATCTACAGAATTCGTTTAATTGAGTAAAAATTAGATAAAATTCATACTCTAGACTTATCGTAGATGAATAATAAACTATGACTATTCCACTTTGTTTAAGTAAAATTTTGCACAAAATTTTTTATGAAATGAAGAATTTAGACATGAAAATATTTTACTAGCAGCTAGGAAATTACTGAATTTCAGTGAAAAAAACACCAATTTTAAAATCAAATGAAGCAAAATAGCCTGAAATTTCAATTTAGTTGATTTTTTTAGTGTAAGGGCTACCCTTCTGTCCACTCTTATTTCATCGGCTTTCTGCTTGAAGACGCACTACATTTAGGAAGTAAACCTCTTAGGATTTTATATCTCGAAGTATTGTAGTTCTCTAGATATGACATACTTATTATATGGGTGTAATCGTCTTCCCCATTCTACACCTACAGGATTTTGGCCAAAAAGGCTCTTTACACTCAGCGTAGCAAAAATAAAATTTAGCGAGACTTACTACTGTAGTGGCGAAGATATAGGATACATAATAATTACTTGTAAAATTAGCCTTTTTAAAATTCCTGATTGTCAGTAAGACGGTTCGAAAATTTTAAAAAGACCTGTTCAGGTACAAACCAATAAATAAAGTTACAAACACAAAGTTATTTATATGTAAAGATATTTAAAGATATACATATGTATGTAACGGCTAGTCCAAACACAATTATCATTTTATATCATGAGTTATTTTTGCACTGAAGGTAGATGCATTAATGCACCAGGTTAAGACTAGATAATATCGTTTGAGCTATTCGTGACGTAAAACCAGAAACCGCCAACAGTCTTGAGAAATTGGACTGGCGGGATTAGTTACTGCCGCCAATTTACCAAAAGATATTATGTAGTCTATTTTATTTAATTTGAAAATACTTGGAAAACCCGGTATAAAAAAATTACTTTTGCACACTTACAAATATGTGTAGCTACGCAAATGCTGAAATACTTACGAATTAGATACAACTATTGATGATACATCACAGACAGATGCTGGCACACCAGGATTTAATTTTTCATAGTCATCGAATCTTTGGAATAGTTCAGGAAACCATACCATTAATGTATAGTAGCTGCAGTTGTGTGAAAAGTAATCGAAGAAATATATTTGTAGAGATTTTAATTAATTACTCAATTCGAGAGAAAACTTGTACTGCTTTCATGTATTACAAATAACAGCACAAGAATCTACTAACTAGTGCTGGCAAATTCTACTATTTTTCATTACTCAATAATATTCAGTATTTTTCATTTGGGTGCTCAATACTACTCGATACTTTTAACGGATTTTTGAATTTGTAACGCCTAGTTTTTATCTGCAAATTGAAGTAGTTTCTTCAAAAATTGAAAATATATCTTCAACTATTTTTGGTTTTGTATGTCTTTTATTATTAAATAAAAAATAAATGTAAAGCTATCTTTTAATTTGACCGTAACAACAAATTAAGAAATAGTTTAATTGTTCTCAAAAAAATTATTTAGTTTTGATTTGATTAAAGAATATTACAACTAGTTGTCATTTTATACAGCGATGTATTTTTATGCAATATTTTAGCCACTAAACTTGCTTAAAAATACAACTCTAAAAGTATCGAGTAACTACTTTTGAGTATTGAGTAGCCAAAAAAAGGGAAATACTCGGTACCCACTACTCAATACTTTGCCAGCACTACTACTAACCTCGTTGTTAGACAAAATTGAATTGCACATGTTAATGATGTGTTTCTTAAATGAGGTTTCTTGCAGAGCGTTTTTGTTTGTGACCAAATTTCCATCAACAATAACTTCACTTCGCTAAGTTTACTGAGTCTTAAGCTTCTTACGCTTTTTTCGCCGGTCTTTTCCGTTGATCTACTCGGGCCAATAAGAGTCTTGCACTGAAAAAAATTTAAGAGTATGTAATTCCTTTTTAAAGAGAAATAACACGTAAAATAATCATCTCCCTTACAGGATAATCTTCTGGTTTTCGTCCAGTATTTTTAACAAACATATATACAAGAATTTTTAATGCTTTTTCTGTTTCACCGTGCTCAAGTAAAAATTTTGGGCTTTCCGGAAAAGCAAACAACCAGAAACCTAGTAATAAACTATAATATAATTAATTGTATTAATTCTTTGTTTCTATATGATTATGTATTACTCGTAAGTACTTACCTGGGAATCGCACAAATTGCTACAAACAGATTCCAACTGTGATAAAAGAACACATCTGATTCCATATGTATTACAACAGGAATGACTAACCAGGCGATTCCTGTAAAAAATAATAATAAGTATTGAAAACATGTCCATTTGGAATATAATGAATTTTTACTAATATGGTGGACATAGCACCACGTTGGGGCCAATGTTGTGCAAGTAACGAATGTCAGGGTTTTAGGTCATTTAGGACCGAATTTACAACCTTTAGTTAACTAATCATGGCCGTTTAACCAATGATAAAAAGTCGTTAGTTAAACTACTGTCATTAGTTAACTAAAAACTGAGAATATGTTCCTAAGGATCCAAAACTTATATTATGCCGTTCTGTGTATTTGCGAAAGTAAGTTGTTATATGCTTAATGGCCAAGTTAATCAATCGCGCGAGTTACTCAATCGCGCGAGTTACTCCAGATCACCCCAAATTAATAATAACGGGTGGCAAAGTATAGGGAAACCAACATAAAAGTTTTGGGTTACATTTTTATTTTTCGTTGCCACTTTTTGCCAGACAGCAACGTAAGCATAAAATCTTTACGTTGCTTATCTTAAGTCAGTTTAAAATTTTATAATGTAAGTTAGTCTTAAGATTCATTTAAGGTAATAAAAATCCATTTTAAACATAATGAAGATTAATATTACTTAATTAATGCAGTCGCGAAAAACAAATTTGCTGAAGAATAATTTATCGCGGAATAAAGAAACAATGAAGTATTTAAACTTAATAATATAACAAGCTTTTAATTGCTTAGTTTCAATAAATAAAAAAATTACTCTACTTAAAGTAAAAATAAATTTATAAAAACAAAATTTTATACGTAAATATTTTAAAAGTAATAAATATACATGATGATAAGTTTAGACGATATGTTGAATCAGCATATTTATGCTGAAATATTTGTTACAAGTACTTGCACATCGTGTAAACGCAAAATTTGTTCAGCATACGTATGTTTAAAACCATTTGCTAACACTTTGTTAACAATACCAACAAACGTATGTTGGTAATTTCAGCATATCGTGTAAACGGCATATTATTAGTGCTTAATAAATTTCATGCGTATGCTGACATATATGTTATTTGTTGAAAGGCGTATGCAAGCTTTTTAGCATATGCCAAATTCGTATCCATATGCGCCTCATGCCTAAGGCCAATCATTGGTGAAATTGAAATGGTTAATATCATTTAAAAGTCGATGAAACAATAAAAAAATGCAAAAAACGCGAAATCCCGCAAAACGTTCCAAATTTTTTAAAAAGCCAGCGACATTTGTAGCCATGTAGCCTACTGTCATGAATGTGTTTATATATTAATTTATCTCGATTTTGTGCTTGGTAAGGTTTGCAATAGATAGTAATATTTCCTCCGACGACATCATTTATGTTTATTTTTTATTTATATTAATAAATTTTCTTACAAAAATTATACATATAAGTACATAAGTTGAATAATAATTAAAAAGTGCTGCCATACTCGCAAATTTCACAAGCAAATGTTTTTATAATAAAATAAAAATAAATAAAATAAAATCAACATATCGTATAACCATAAAAAAAATGTGGCCAAAACTAGCTTATTTTGCAGAATGTCTCTTGGTTCGAATCTAAATAAAAGTTGTTGTGGTGTTTGGGCCGTTGTTTTTCCTTTCATGCTTTTGAGCGACCACTGACTTCGCCGAAGCTGATCATCCCAACGTTTATCTGCTTCTGTTGACGGAAGTAGCATGCTCAGAATTGTGCGGTTTGTTCGTTCAGCATGGCCGTTAGCGCGAGGCGTTCTAACGGCGTTGAGGACATTTTTGACGTCGTTAGACCGGCAATATTTTTCGAATTCGCGTGATGTAAACGTAGTTCCACGGTCGGTTATTATACGGGATGGCATTCCGAAGTACTCACTTATTTCGTTGATGACATTTATGACGTGTTTAGTTGCAATAGACTTTATGGCTCTGATGACTGTGAACTTCGTAAATGCGTCGACGATTACGAGGATATGCTCATTGCGCTTCGTCGTCCTTGGGAACGGACCCAAATGATCCATATGCACGGTATGGAACGGAACCGGATTTACCTTGTCGTAGTGATATTCACCTTCGTGTTTTCCTCCTGGGCATTTATTATATGCGCATTCAGTACAAGCTTTGATGTGAGATTTGACGGCATTACGCATTCGAGGAAACCAAAAATGTTTCTGCAGGCCGGATAGCGTTTTTTCGACTCCAAGATGTCCATCGTTGTCGTGCTGTCCTTAGATAACGCGCCATCTTATTGCTCTTGGTACTACCCATAGAGATTTATCGTTTTGTTGTTTTTGATTACATATTCGTCACGGAGAGTTTTGTCGCCAGATTTTAATTTCTTTATGATACCGCAAATATCTTCGTCTTGCAGTTGCATCGATGACAGCAAGTCATCCTCGTTAATTGTGGTTTTTGATATCCGTAGTGATGCTGTATCAGGGTCTCGTGGTTCTTCGTATGGGGCTCTGCTCAGTGCATCGACATGTTGCATTCGTTGACCGGACCGATGTTCGAAGGTGATGTCGAAGTCTTGAATCCGCAGCCACCACCTTGCGATTTGTGGTATTATCTCCTTTTTCTTCATTGCAGTTTTGACGGCATTGCAATCAATAATAACTACAACATGTTTGCCATAAACGTAATATCAGAAGCGTTCGAGTTTCGACCACCACTAAAGCTTCCAACTCGTAGCTGTGGTAATTTCTTTCGTCCTTGGTAGTGGATCGGCTGAAAAATGCCACTGGCTTCCAGTTAGCGTTTTCACTTTGCAATAATACACCAGCTATCCCGATTGCACTTGCATCTGTGTATATTTGATGGTCGGCACAAGTTTTATAACCTACGATTACAGGACTCGTCGTAAGACCTTGCTTAAGCAAACGAAAAGCGTCATTCTGCTCGTCCTTCCACTGGAAATGTGTATCCTTTTTGAGCAGATTACGTAATGGTTCGGATATTAACACATATCCGGGCACGAATTTTCGAAAATAGCCGCTGATTCCCAAAAATTGGCGGACTTCTCGTACGTTTGTTGGCGTTGGGAATTCCAAAATTGCATTCGTTTTAGCTGTTCCTGGACTAATGCCTCCACTATGAACCTGATGACCCAGAAACTCTACCGTTTGTTGTATAAATTCATATTTGTTTAGATTAATCGTTAGGTTTAGTTTCCGTAAAACGTTAAATACGAGTTCAAGCCTTTCAAACATTTCGCTAATATCGTTGCTACCGACTACAATGACATCCACGTAGTGTATAATGTCGCCATCTTGAGTATTTTCTCTTATCAACGCCATCAATCGCTGAAAAACTGCAGGTGCGTTTTTGATCCCAAACGGCATACGTTTAAATTCATACATCCCGTCTGGCGTCACGAATGCTGTAAATTTCTGGCTATCTTTTTCTATCGGTATTTGATAATACCCGCCGTTGAGATCCAGCACCGTGAAAAACTTAAATTTCATCACTTCTTGCAAACGTTCTTCGATATTTGGCGTAGGTAAGATTTCTTTTACCATGTTTTGGTTTAACCGACGATAGTCAACACAAAGACGATCGGTACCATTTTTCTTCTTCACGAGCACGATCGGACTGGCGTATTCGGACGTCGATTTTTTTATTATGTTATTACGTAAAAGGTCGTCAATCATTTTTCTCACTGATTCCTTCTTCATTTCGGGAAGTCGGTAGGGTTTTGTCACTACTGGTACATCTGTTGTTAATTTAATTTTCATTTCAATTGCATTGGTTAAGCCAATTTTATTTAATTCGTTACCGAACACGTCACAATATTTATTAATTAGTTCATATAGATGCTGTCGAGTTAGTTCATTTATTCCACCGTGTTTTATATCATTTATTTCATACTGTATTTCGGTTTTAGCTACGTTTGAATATTGAAATCGTTGTTCGTTGTTTTCGCAAATGAGGCGTACGCTATTTGTTAAAAATATATCGTTTCCGATTACGAAGTCAGACGAAAATATTCTGTCATCTGCTACATAGAGATCAGCAGATATAATTACATTGTCGATTTTGATAGTAACGTTTAACATTTCAGACAATATTGCGGTACCGCCACAAACCCCGCTTATACGAATATTACACGGTTTTTGATTTCCTGTTATCTGATTCGATTTTTTTTGTGAAATCATGCTACACTCACTACCAGTGTCGATTAGAGCACACATTTCTACACCGTTTAAAGTTATCGTTTTATCTATCAAAAGTTTTTTTATGTTGTTGGAGCTTCGTGTATTTAGTTTTCCGCAGTTAGCAGGTGATCCTCGTGGATGAACTTTTTGGCAGTCGTTACATCGCGGACGTTTTTGCGGTTTTGGGCATGCACTTGATATGTGGCCCGTTTCCGCACAGTTGAAGCAAATTACTGGTTTGCGTTCGTATACGGGTTTTGACGTATTTTGGATTTTGTTGACGTTTTTACCGGGGAAATAATCGTTACTTCCTTGTTTTTGAACCTGTCGGGCGTTATTCGAACAACTTGCCATGTTCATAAAATATTCGTCCAGCGTTTCACGCATTTCCTTCATACTTCTGAAGCGAATGGTTGCTACTGCTGCATGCAATTCACGATGTTTTAGCCCTTCTCGTAGTTAACTATTGATGAATCGCTTAAATGATGCCGTTTCCCCAAAACATTCATTCTGAAACAATACTCATTAATGGACACACCGTTTTTCTTCGTTGCGTTTGACATTCTGAAATAAATGTCCGCTTCATCTGACTCAGATTCAAATTCTTCTTTTAATGCGTTTGCGAGTTCGCGCCACGAAACATACAAATCCGCGGACGCGTCGATCCATAACTTTGCGGGACCTTTTAGTTTTGTGTAGATCGCCAACATTAAACACTTTTCGCCCCATTCGTAAGCACGTAACGATCGATAAATTGTTCTACGCTGAAAGTTGTGTCTTTTGCTGGGTCGTACTCCGGGAGAGTATCAGCAATTTCGCGTACACTATAATTATTAGATTGGCGGTAACCACGATTTGGTGGTGATGAATAACGGTTTTGTTGTTCGTTATTATTCGCGCTTGACGTTTGGGGATTTTGCAATGACTGTCGCACTAAGTTCGCAACACTTTCGATCATATTTCGTAAGTCATCAATTTGTTCGGGCACGTTATCGTTACTATTCACATTTTCAAATTCAACTTCTTCCGAGGCTTCGAAATCGGTAAGACGTTTTATAAGTTCGGTTTTGTTACCCGTCATCACCACCTCCCGTGCACGCAGCAGATCTTTTAAATCTGACGTTTTCAAACTTGATATTAGTGGCATTTTCTTTATTTCCGAAAATTCTTAAAACACTTTGTTTTAATAAATGTTGGTCGTTTTTATTTTAATTTTCTTTTTTCGTTAAAATTTTGTATTCCCGTTCGTTTATAATAAGCAATATTTTTTGAACGTTTGTAACTGTTAACGTCTTAAGCAGGGTACTCTGTTGATCATTTCGTGCGAACTGCTGTCAAAAGTCCGTATAAAAAAAAATTCATGCGAAATAATTGCAAAATAATATGGCCGAAGTTGTACTCTGTTCATCTTGTGAAAACATGCGAAATGTTTCCGGCAGCATTATTTTTTCAACCACAACATGTTTCTGGCAACATATTTTTCAACTGCGAAATGATATTAGCATCACTTATTTCGTGCGGAATTGCAAACAACAGATGATCAGATATTTCTGGGCGTTGTGGCTTTCATTTTAAGTTTGCTGCCCAGAAATAATTAGAATAATGGAAAATAATGTAAATATAATATAAAATGCAGGTGAGTGCTTTTTGCAGAACGTGTGTATTCAATGAGCTCCTCCTCAGCAGCTGCGAGATGTATTAATTGATACATTGCCGTACAAACTCCTAAAGTTAATTTGTTGTCCATTTGTGTTAATTTTTTTAATAAACACATTTCTTTTGCTTTTATAAGAAAAACAATGTTTTCATTTCAAGGCAATTAAACCGATAAATTTGTTATAAATCGTGGTATTGTCACCACTGATCAGTTGTCAAAATGTTCAAACGAAATAATCAATGTTGCTCAACATTTTTCGCAAATTCAGAGTACTCAGCTTTACTCACTATTCGGTAATTAATTAATAAAATTTGTCGTTAATGCACTTTTCAGCGTTTCACATTCGTTTCGTTATATTTATCGTCTCCGTTTAGTTAATTTATTAATCGTTATCGTTATAATTATGTTATCGTTTACTAACGTTACTTTTCGTTGATTTAAACACACATTAGTTTGCTCTTGCACACTAATTTTTACAATTCGTTTCTTTACGTTTATCGTTTTTGTTTAATTCAATAATTCGTACATCATTATTTTTGTCACCGTTTATTTAAGTCCATTACATTTCCTTGACCGTTAATTTAAACATACATAAGTATGTACATAAGTTTGACATCGCACACTACTGTTTCGTTAATTGTCCTACTTTGCATACATGTAGTGTTTTTTCTATTTGTATTTATATGAATGTTGTTAAATTCACTGCAACCCGTTGTCAACAATTCTTCAAAAAATGATCAACACGTACATATACACTTCGTCTTTCTTATGTACTTTTTATATAGTATATTTTTTTGTTCAATCGCTTACCGTTCGTATTTCCCAACCGTCTTTAAGTTTCTTTTTATTACGTTTTTTTATTAAAAGAATATAAGTTTACACAAATTCTTGTTCATATCGCTATACATGCACATTTATTTATACATGCGTCTTCGCTTGAATTTAATTTACCCTCTATACATATGTTTAATTTCGATTGTCTCACGCGCATAACACATGATCAATTTTCACTACGTTTTGCTTGTGTCCGTTTCCATTTCGTTCCTCACGATTATACCCGAGAATCCATACGTTTCAACACATCGTTGGACATGCATTCATGGGTGCGTGTCTGTTTAGTACTCAAGCAAACTTAATAATTATCTTAACTTTTGTTAAAATATACACACATGCGCCAGGGTTTTAAATACGTACAGCGCAAATTATTATTATCACACCAGGATGGTCATGATGAAAGTTTTCTTATATTCTTACGTTTTGGGTTCGTTTTACTCTGTTAGTTTGTTTTTATTCCACTTCTGACCTAAAGTCTATTAATTCATTGACTTTATTTAATACACAAAATAAACATTTAAATCAAAACACCAATAACCAAACATGCGCGAGTTAAACTTCTTTGTGAGAGAAGGAGTAAAAAAAATTTGTTTTAGTAGCACTCAATGTGCTTGTTGTTTATTTGAATATATTCTTAAGACTAATTTACAAAGTGTTACTTAATATCTATTTATAGTTGCTTTGTTTACTTGCATATATTTCAATCTTAATATTTATTTGGTTCAGAAATACTTTTATCGGAAGATAATAATTTTCTTTCTTCCCTAAAATGTGTCTAATAGTTAATTTTCTTTTTCTATGACAATGTGTCTTATCTTTAGTTTGTACGTTTTATCAGTGTAAAGTATATCGTGCGTTAACTCGCGCTCGCACCACTCGCTTCAACAATCACGCAGCGACTGACTGATGTCCCTTTCCATCATCTCAAGCTTACACACGCTACATTTTTTCATTATATTTTCTACTCTGAAATTTCATACCTAATTTCAATGTTTCCAAAATAGAAACCAAAAACTTTTTTTTATAAAATTGAAGTGAATTCATATCCAAGAACACTTAAGTAATTATTTACATCATAATATTTGGTATAAATTTAGAAGATCTGAAGTAGGGTAGGATTTGGTAATAATATGTGCATTAATGATCATCAAAATATTTTTTTTATTTATAAAATTATATATCTAGTCAAATATTCCTTAAAAAAAATAAAAAATAAGTTCTATAAATTTCAAAAAATATTGGTTGGTGGACTGTTTCAGGGACTTGACCATATGTATATTTAGCAGATCAACTTAAATCTGGTATACACAAACCAGGAAACGTCGTAGTACACATATTGTTAAACAAATAGGTGGACCAATACGAGCACATATAGCAGAATATGAAACTTTTACCGACATCAGATACAAATGCACCAAACTTAAATTATTGGACGATACAAGTGCCATTGTAGAAGTAATATAAAGTATAAACAGATACAAAATCACAATTGGCAAAAGCCAAAATTAAATAATGATTTTCAGTTCCCAATAGCAATTGGAAAAACTTTGAGCCAAACAATAGCCTTTAGTTTTAGAAGAGATAATTTTCACCAGCAACTTTGACTATTAAAATTAATTATTAAATTTAAGAAACTATTACTGAAAAGGACGAATTCAATTTCTCAAAAAACTAATTGAAAAAATTGGACAATCTTAAAAAATTATAAAAAGAAAGGTCGTCCTCAAAAAAATTATTATTATGTAAACTTAAAGTCAAAAAGGAAAAAACAAGAAGATATTTTAAACACACATGCTGGCATCGAAATAAAAGATTTATTTAAATCATTATTGAAGAGCACGCAGCCAAAGGAAGATGAAAAAGTTGTAGATGTGTTACCAACTGCATCTCCTAAGCGCCTAATTCAAAGCATAACCACACCTAAATCAAAGTCATCATTCACTTATGAAGATGCTTTAGCGCTTATTCTTAACATGGGATTAACAAGAAATGCGTGCAAAATGTTAAAGAAGACTGTTGCTGCAAAAGAATACGACATATTTCCCAGTAGTAAATCAATACGGTACACGAAATCCGAAATATTACGTCCAATACATAAACCGTTGGATGTCTCCTTGAAAGGTGCAAAAGTAAATATATCGGAACTTCTTGAAAATAATGTCTCAGACTTATCGTTCGACGTTCAGCGATAGTGATATAGATAAATGCAAAGACTCTGAACTCATTCTGATGTTCAAATGGGGATGCGATGGAACATCTAGATTTTCTAAGTATAAACTACAGAGCGAAAGCAGTACCGAAATAAATTATTCCTCAATCTTTATGGCGTCTTTGGTTTCACTACGGATGCGCTTAAATAATCCATCTTCATCATTTAGAAGCACTATCAAACACAAAGAGATATGGATAATTTAACTCCAGGATCGAAATTCTTTTGTTGGCCAATACTTTTCGAATATGTGAAGGAATATGTCAATAATTTGAAAGAGAATATTAAAGCATTGCCTACGATATTCATTGAATAATGTAAAGGGATAATAAAAGTTACATTTCAAGAACAATTAACAATGATTGATGGAAAAGTTACAAATGCTCTAACGGATACAACATCCACTTCGAAATGTGGAAAAATGAGTTCACGATTTCATGAGAGTTCTGAAACAACTCCGAATGAAAATGTTTTGAAATTTGGAATATCACCACTTCATGCCAAGATAAGATTTTTGGATTTCTGCTTGCATCTTGCGTAGGATATAAAGTATGGAGCAACTCCTGGAATTGAAAACATTGCAACGAAAAATAATGCAGATTTATATAAATTAAGGAAAGAGGAGAAACAACGAATTCAGATAGAATTTAAAAAACAACTTATTTTAATTACAGATAAGTCTGTTCATAGTTATGGCAGTTCAAATGATGGAAATACTTCGAGACGCTTCTTCTAAAAACCCAGATCTTACATCTTCTATTACTGGTATTGATATAAATATTCTGAAGCTTTTCAAAATAATATTTGCAGTGGCAAAAAGCAAATAAATATAGTTATGTACGTCGTAACGAAACAATATTTGGCGACAGACGAAATAAACGAGGCGATTATTTTAACACAAGACTGTGTATAGTATTGTTTTATACTATGCTGTTTTGTGCTGTATTGTTTATTTCACTAAGGAAAATAATATTATCAACAATTAATAATAATAAACGTAAAATAAATAATAGTTACATTCTGTATTCATTCCAATATAAAAATCACCCTTCTAGACTTTTCTTTTGTGTCTGCCTTCTTCAAGAATACGTTAATTAATAAAATTCAAAGTTTAACAATGCATAGTTGCATAAAAGTATAAATACAAATGTCATAAATAAGTGTTGCTAATGTAGCGGTGCTACCACGGGTCGACGACATCCCACCCCCCGTGAAGATCCTAGGGGGCTTCACCAATAACGTCCAGCACCGAAAGCTTAGAGATTGGCCTACGCAATGTAACATTTGACGTTCGAACCTCTATGATTCGCGTCTTTGGCTGTGAATTTTGAAGTCACTATGCCTCTTCTCCATTGGCTCCTAGGGAGGTACTCATGGCAATAATAACCATATCATTCACCTGTATAGGCTTCTGAGATGTGAACCACTTCGTCCGTTTAGTCAGCGTGGGTAGATACTGGATCTGGGTTTTCAGGTGTCACTGGTATATGTCTAAGAGGACGACTGTTTATTATATTCTCGGCTTCTATAAGAAGACTATGTAAAGTTTCTACCTTCGGAGCGGCACTTTTTAGTGTTACGGTAAGTACCTTCTTCGTTGATTGGACTAGTCGTTCCCAGCATCCTCCGCTACTGGGATTGGCGGGGCAGTTGAATTCCCAAGTGATGTTTCTCGTAGCCAATTCGCTTTGTATATAGTCGTGATCAAATAATTCACTCATCCGTTTCAGTTCACCATCTGCTCCAACGAAGTTTGTTCCCATATCGGAACGTATTTTTAACGGAACACCTCTTCTGTTAATAAAGTTGCGGATGCAGATGATACAAGCGTCTGTGGATAAATCGGCCGCGAGTTCAATGTGGATTGCCCTTATTGTTAGGCATGTAAATAGGGCTGCCCACCGTTTCTCCCGTCTGCGTCCGATAGTTACTAATATGGGGCCAAAATAATCTAAACCAGTGTACGTAAAGGGCCTCACATATGGTTGAAGGCGATCAATCGGCAGTTGACCCATTAATGGCGGTACTGGTTTTGCGCGGTTGTTCTTACATAGCTGACAATTCGATCTTGCGCGTTTGACTGCTGCTCGTAGGTTTGGTACCCAAAATCTTCTTCTTACCTCATTGACTACAATATCGTAATTTTGATGATATAACCTTTGATGGTACCACATTACGACGAGTTCCGTTACGGCGTGACGATATGGTAGGATTATAGAGCTTTTTGTTGATTCGGGAAGAGCTAAAGCGTAATCAATACGACCACCGACACATAAAACGCCATCAGGATTAAGACGAGGCGTAAGAGACAATATTGAGCTGTTTTTGGCTACGTTGGTATTTGTCTTTAACTCGTTGATTTCATCGCTGTACACTTCCTGTTGTACCATCTTACATAATGCCACTTCGGCTTTTCGAAGTTCGTGCGCTGTTAATCCATGAGTACTACCGCTTTGAGATTTTTTGCGGGATACGTCTCCAAATCTTAATACACAACCGATAGTCCTTTTAATTCGTAGGTAGTTTGAAAATTTATTAAAATCAATTAAAGCAGTTGTGTTGATATTCATACAATATTTTCTCTTCTCCTCTTCTGTGCTGCTTTCTGAGTCTAAATCACCCGATTGTGGCCAGGCATCTTCGCTATTCGATAAAAATTCAGGACCCTGAACCCACATGTTGTTAGGTTTATAAGTCACAGGATATGTTGTTCTTGTGGCGATGTCTGCTGCGTTTAGCTTTGTAGGTACCCAGCGCCAGTCCTTTTCGTGAGTTGATTCGAGAATTTCTCCGACTCTGTGCATAACGAATGCCTTATATTGTCTATGATCTGACTTTATCCAATTGATTACTGTTCTCGAATCGCTCCACAAAATTATTCTCGATGGCTTAATTCGGTGACTCTCTATAACGGCATTTTTTAATCGAGTACCCAAAACTGCTGCCTGCAGTTCTAGACGGGGTACAGACAATACTTTCAGCGGTGCACATTTGGTTTTACCGGCTACAAAACAGATACGAGTTCCATTTGGTGTCACAATACGCCAGTAGGCAACAGAAGCAAACGCAGTTTCGCTGGCGTCGTTAAAAATATGAAGTTCGATCGTTGTTTCGGGATGAAATAGTTGAGAATCATAGCATCTTGGTAAACGAAATTGTTTTGCCAACTGTAAACTTTGAACCCACTGCGAAAATTGTTGATAAATATGTTCAGGAATGACGTCATCCCAACTGACACCCGTACTCCACAATTCCTGTAATAATATCTTACCAAACACCAATAAATCTGCTAGCATGCCGAATGGGTCGTACACGGACATGACCAAACACAACAATTGCCTTTTTGTTGGACACTTCATACCAGCAATAATCTCAGGGTCGACTCTGTTTAATTGCAATTTGAAAACAAATTCGTCCGTACTCCTTCTCCAAAACATACCGAGTACCTTCTCGACAGTATCTGTAGTATTCATGTTGACATTTGGACTCTGTTTTCCAACATCTTTATTTAAATAATTCTGCACGTACAATGAATTCGAAATAAAGCCACGAAGTTCAAACTCGGCTTTGGCATGTGTAGCCCTTACTGCTGAAGAAATTCGTAATGCGTCCTCCTCGCCTTGAAAACTGCATACCATGTCGTCAATATAATGGCTGTTTACAATTGTATCGACTACTTCAGGCTGTTCACTAGCGTTTTCAATTGCACTTTGGTTTTTAACATATTGTGCATTACACGGTGAACAGGTTGCACCAAATATCATTGCAGTCATCGTATATATTTCTACTGGGTCATTTTTATTAAATCGCCATAAAAAACGCTGTGCATCTCGATCGGCTTCACGGATACGGACCTGCAAAAACATCTCTCTGATGTCGGCACATACACCAATTGTACCCTAACGGAATTGAAAAAGGATTTTTAATAGCGCCGGGTTCTCGTCTGGGCCCTTGGAGTTTAGTGACGTTCCATTCACAGAAGCTGCTGCATCGAAAACCAATCTCAATTTTCCTGGCTTATTTACATTAAAAACTGCAAAATGTGGGAGGTACCAAGTGTGTGGTGTCGTTTCCTTCACTTCGTTTGGTAACAGTTTCTTGGCATATCCATTTCTAATATAATTGGCCATAGCTGCCTTATATGCATTTTCAAACTTACCATCATTCTCCATTTTCTTCTCTATGGTTTTTAATCGATTTAATGCCAACATGTAGCTATTTGGCAAATTTACATTGTCCTTTTTCCATATTAGGCCAGTTTCATATCGGTCATCTACTTTTCTTGTAGTGTCACTTAAAATTTGTCGCGCTCGAACAACGTCTTTTGACTCAAGCGGCTGATTTGACAACGTGACGCCAAAATTTTCGGTCGTAAAATAATCGGCTACAAGATCATCAATTTTTTCTTCTGTTTCTTCTCTGTTATGCAGTATGACGGACAATCGAAATGAGGTAGTGACGGAGGTTCCGTCTGTGCTACCATAAATCGCCCAACCCAATGGCGTGTTAGTGGCAACAACACATTCGCTGATTTGAACAGTTTTTACATTTGGAGTAAGGTGGCAATTATCCAAACCAATTAATACTTTAGGCACAGCGTTAGTATATCCGGCAAACGGTAGGCTTTTGAGTTGGAGAAATGTATCATGAAGCTCTTCAAGGTTGACTGTTTGTGATGGCAAATCTAAATCTGGTACACTATGAGCTCTCATGTTGTACCACCGCTTATTTTTTCAAGACCCCTTAATGCTGAGTTGAATAGCCATTGACTTTACATTTTTTGGTGGTCCCTCGAACCAGCGTAGGTCCTTTTTCTCCTTGAAACCCATTTGACATGCTACAGACTCGTGTATTAATGTTGACGATGAGCCTTCATCTAAAAAGGCATAAGTTTTCACTATTTTGTCGTTCGGGCCACGCATTTCAATGGGCACCAGCTTGTACAGTAATTTTGTTCTTTTCGGCGAAAATGACTTAAGTCGTATCATATTGACCTGTTTATCATTATCATCTACCTGTTGATGCAGCACGGCATTATGTAATTTTTTGCAATCCTTAACCTTGCAGCTTCTCTTTTTTACGCATTGTGTCAAATTATGACCCTTACCCAGGCATGAAAAGCAAAGGCGGTTGCTTTTGACAAAACTCCAGCGATCATTCACTGACATCTTCAAAAATTCATCACATTTGGACAAAGGATGTAGATCGTTGCATTTAACACAATGCTTTGGTTTGCCGGTATCCTTGTTGGTTATTTCATTCATTGCCAGTACTGATTTTGTATTGGCTCGAGTTTGACCAGTATAACCTTTCATGGCTGTATAAGGTGATTGACCAGGTTGATATTTTGTACCCATAGGCGTCGTTGTTGGCATAATTGGTGTCACTTTAGCTATTTGATTAACCCAGGCATTAAAATGTTCCAGGGTAGGAAATGGGTTAATCACTGACGAGTAAGTCACCCATTCAATACGCTTTGTCATAGGCATTTTCGATATAAGTTCATCCATCAATGTTGGGTTACTTAAATGCTGTGTGGCTTTAGCACTTTTCAAAAATGTGGTTAAGTTCTGTACCTTTGTGACAAATGGCAAAAAATGTTCTAAATGGTTTTCCGGTATGGGTGTTATTTCACGGATTTTCTTTAATTGGCTTCCTATCAGGAGTTCGGGATGGCCATACTTAAATTCAAGCTGCTCGATTACTTGCAAGACATTTTGTGGGTCTATAAGAAGACATTCAACTTCTTCTCGTGCAAATCCTTTTAAGCATTTCTGCAATCTTAGCGTATTTTCTAAAGGAGTGTAACCATAGGCATTCGACGATTCTCTTAATGCTGTTATAAAAACAGGCCATTGTTCGGGTTGACCATGAAATTCAGGGAGGTCATACAATTTTCTTGTTGCCCCATATGTATTACTACCCCCAGGCGAATATACATTCGTATATGCGGGCATTGTGGTCGACTGTGACGGTGTAACATTCGTTGCACTTGGCAACCCTACGTTCATGTACATACCTGTTTGATTCTGTTGTGTAAAATATGGGGTGGACACAAAAGTTGTAGGAGCCATTGCTCCATATCCATTATTTGGTGGCAGTGTATTTGTTGTAATGCTAGACGGTGACAAGTATAAATAACGATTTCCATCTTGATTCGTTGGGATAGTTGATGATCCTCCAGCTGAGGTCATTATAGTTGCAGGGACCATTGGATTTCGACTTTGGCGCCCTGTAGTATAAACCACATTCATTGAAGATTGTAAGACGTTTGATTGATTGGTGGCAGCAATCGTATTATTATTGTATGTAGTATTCACTACGGCTGATTGTTGACTGATATGAGGCACATCTACAACAGGTGGCGGCGTTTTCGTCGCAGCACTTTTGGCTGACAATTCCTCCTGTAGATGTGCTCTCTTTATCTCACTTTCCAAAAGCTGCTGCATGGTACGTTGATGATTTACTTCTAAAGTCTCTCTTAGGCTACTGATCACTTCACTTTGGGCTGTTGACTGTTGTTCAACGACAGTGTCGTCATTTGTATCCGCTGAGGAATTGGTATTTCCTTCGACGGTTTTTATAGGCGTTGATGAACCTGACATGTTCACGTGAAAATCTCTAAAGTGTTGCGGCAATTTACCTTGTGTGGAACGTTGGCTTCTATTTTGCATAGTATGCAAAAAAGTGTGTGTTTTTATAGCCACACTCACTGTGCGGCTACCTTAAATGTTATTAAATTAGCGTCTTCGTATATTTTCCAAATTCAAAGGGCTCGATTTCCATCCAATTGCTGGCACTTATAATTTGGAGATGTTAATTTTCTTTTCACAAATGAAGGTGGGTTTGAAGAAATACATAATAAGGCACAATATTCCAGGCTTGTAATAAAATTTGCAGACTCCCCAATATTGTAGAATTGAAATAAAATTTGTTACGTCGTAACGAAACAATATTTGGCGACAGATGAAATAAACGAGGCGATTATTTTAACACAAGACTGTGTATAGTATTGTTTTGTACTATGCTGTTTTGTGCTGTATTGTTTATTTCACTAAGGAAAATAATAATATCATCAATTACTAATAATAAACGTAAAATAAATAATAGTTACATTCTGTATTCATTCCAATATAAAATTCACCCTTCTAGACTTTTATTTTGTGTCTGCCTTCTTCAAGAATACGTTAACTAATAAAATTCAAAGTTTAACAATGCATAGTTGCATAAAAGTATAAATACAAATCTCATAAATAAGTGTTGCTAATGTAGCGGTGCTACCACGGGTCGACGACAAATATAGATAAATTTAAATCGTTTGCTTCTGAAACCAAAGAACTCTTCAACAACATCGATCTCTGGAAATCAATGACACCAATTTTACACAGAGTATTGGCTCATGGCAAAAAAATTATAGAAAATATTATGATGGCTTTAGGTAAACTAACAGAGGAAGCCCAAGAAGCTAAAAACAGGGATGTGAAAAAATCAAAATCTTCAATACACCCAAAAGCGCAAAATGTGGACCTGATGGAATATTTATTAATATCATCAGATCCAGTCATATTTTCTGTAAGAACTAAACTGTTACCCAAAATTAGTCTTAAAATCGAATAGGAAGATTCTGAATCCACTGAAATTAAAAATCTATCAACATTTGACATATCAAATTATTTCGAAAAAATTTTTAGTAGTATAGTTTTAAAAAATTCTTATACAATAAATTATAACAAATAAGAAAAAACGATTTTAATATTTATAATACAATAACTTAACAAGAAGAAATTAGATTAAATAATAGTATGTACGGCATACACTGTGTATGTGTGTAAGAACACTTAATAATATTACACTTTTGCTAAATTTCACACGAGATGCCTCTTTTGTGAATGTTTTATTTAGTATTTTAAATCATACCAATGGACAGGTAAAGAACTTGGGGCAAATCACAGCATTTGATATCGAGTAAAAACCCATACAAAATTTTTTGAATTTGTATTTTTATATTTTGTATGAATTTAGATCATTTTCAAAAATAAATAAGCCATTCGTATTTTTTCACATATTTTTTTTTTGGATTTGAAAATTCATAAATAAATTTCCATTTGCTATATCGTTGAAATTTTTATAATATAAGAAAATTGCTACGTTTTCTAATTAATAGAAAAGAAATAAAAATTAAAAAATATACATTAGTACTACAATTTTCGGGCAGGTATATTAAATGCTTCTGGCTACATTTTTGACCGGGTGATATTTTTCTTAAGCGATCAATTTAGAATTTCGTTAAAACATTATCCATATTCGGCCAATGCTGGATACAGCGCGCATGATTTAATCCACTTAAAACTTCTACTGCAGTCTTTCTTGAAGTTTAATATTTTTAAATGTTGAAAAAAATTTCAGAAAAACATCGAACAATCAAGCTTTATTATTTTCAAAATTTAGAAATTTTTCACTCTCATTTCAAAAACTTGACTTTGATTTTTTCAGCAGTACATGAGTTGTGAGTTGCATATTATCAAGAATTGTGTTGAAAATCATATAATATTTTTTTATTTTATCTTTGCTATACTTGAGATATTCACGAAATTGCGAGCACAGTCAAGTCCAAAAACTAAAATTTAAAAATTGAAAGCCATATTTTTGAAAATATTTTTATCTGTTAATAAGCTTTACAAAACGCATAAATTTGTTTCAATCAAATAATATTTGAAAAAGCTATGCAGCCAACAACGATTTACATGGTCGGGGTAGTCAACTTTGAAACCCTGTAGTTCACTGTATGTTTGAACAGGGTGCTTCAAATTTTAATATCCTTAAAGCTTAGGTCCCTTTCTATATCATTTTGTAATCGGATTGCAAGTTTCAAAGATACAGATTTATTACCCTTTTTTCTAATTGGAACCACTGTGCGAACCATTTGCAAAAATTATAACATCTTCCGTTTAATTTTGTGCTAACTTGCATTTATAATTTCGTACTACAGAGAAAGGTGTATAAAATCCACCACAGAAAAAAAGTTTCTTTTACTTAAACTTTTTGTACTTACCGGGCAAAATAATAATACCAAATGTCCAAAATAGTTCCATCCAACATAAAATCTTTTCACGATATTTTGTTGGTTGAAATTCTCCTAAATATGGGAATACAATTCCCATGGCACCAGCTACGCTGTAAAAGAAAAACGATTATTTAAAAAGAGTTATTTAATATCACGCACATGTACATAAATCTATGTACATACTTATGTATGTATATAAAACTACAAGGTTTAGCTAATGATAGAAACTTGAAAATTTGTATGTCTATAGATCCACTAAGAAGGGATTTTTGAAATTTCAATGATAAGGTTATAAAATGGGTTAAAAATGAGTAAATTCGGTAACTTTATATATCTAGATCTAAGTAAGGTAGACAAAAAATTTTAGAAACATCACATTTAATGCCAAGAACTGAGCGGATAGGAGTTTGACATTTTTACCTTTAAGAGCCGAAAAGGGGGAAAAATGTGATTTTGGTACTTTTGTGGTATCCCATTTACCTCCTAATATAATGAACCTAATATAAGAACCCCTCAAATTTGTTTTCGTACTTTTTTGAAATTCAAATATGTAAAGGGTAAAATTGGTAGCTATTTTTGGTACTATTTTCTATTCAACTATTGCAAAATTATTTTTTGGTAGTAAAACAAATTCATTTCGATGTAAGATCCGCTAAGAAGGAATTTTTTAAATTCGTTCACCAAAAGTGTAGAAAAGGGTAAAAACTACTAAAATCTGTAACCTAATATCCCATAAACTAAGATAGATGGAATTAAAATTCAAAAAGAATGTCATCAAAAAATAAGCGGACGCGTGTTTAATAGTTTATAATACGTAATACGCATAAACTGTATTTTTCTCTCCTTAAGAACTTCTAAAACGTACTGTGGTACCTTTTAAAATTCTGGCATTTAAGGAATGAAAAACGTTGGCCATTTTCGCACTTCTTTTATGCATATATTTCAGGGACCGTAAATATCAGCTATCGATAAGAAAAAAATATTTTATAATAGTTATTTTGTGAATTAAAAAATACTCATCTAAAACAGTTATTTTCAACGTAAAAGCAAAAGATTGCATGAAACTCTTAAAAAAGGGTCTTATTTTGCGGTCATTAAATAAAACTCATTCGAGGAGTTTTATTTTTCCCGGTTGAAAATAAAACTCAGTTTATGTTAATTGAATCCCAATATAATCACCTTGCATTGGAATTGAATAAAGCGTCATTAAAATAAAAACATCTTGAAGCAGAAGTTGAAAATGTTTTGGAGAGTTTTGGCATCGAAAAGAATAAAATTTACACTATTACTAATAATTCGTTAAATAATACGGTTTAATAGTTGGTTTTTCTAGCATCCACCGTCAAAAGTGGTAAAATCGGATAAAGAACGCTAATGAGATGGTGTAGCGACGTCGAAATCAGAGCTGATCCGTTTTGCTATTCTGATGAATAAATTTTTCCAAAGGAAGAAATGGGTAAACTCAGATTTGAACTCAAGCCAAAAATTCATTCAATTTAAACCTAAAACAGTTCAACAATTACTTATAAATATTAATTACTGAAGACAATTTTCAATTTTACTATTAATTGTGAGAACTTCATACATATGTATGTTACAAATAAAATGAGCTAAAAAATTTAAATCATATCATAAGTACTGATATTATTCACAATTCAGTGGTAGTACATATTTATTTATCTCAATTAAGTTGCTTATCAGTATCACATGAATACAAAAAAAATAGTCGTCAAGAACAATCAAAATCGTTCATGATCCTCTGATAATTCGAAAAAAATTATCCTTCCACCACTACATATCAAACGTAGACTTATTATAGTTTGTGAAAGCTTTAAATACGAACGGAGGAGATGACTTCAAATATATTTGTAAATTTTTGGCTGGTCTCGGTATAGAAAAGTTGAAAGGAGGAATTTTCGATGGACCACAAATTTGTTGTTCAACTTACTTCTTAGGTATTAAAAGGAGAATAACATAAACTTTATCGCACAGATAGTTGGGCGAAATACATGGTTTGCGGTATTTAAAATACAAAATACTTGTTGGTCATGTATTTAAAATACAAAATACACCATTTTTATTCAAACCAAAAAATACATTAGATAAAACTAACCAACAAAACAATTGTTTCCTTTCAAAAATATCAGATTTTTGAATGTAGCATCAGACAAACTGTTTCTTGTTGGAGAGTAAATAAAACATGCTGGAGAAAATAATCTTTCTACTGGTCCTGATGAGCACAAACTTGTATTAAATTCTATGAATACTCTTTTTATATTTGGATAGCTGTCAAGAGTGATAATGTCTTTGCTTTTGTCACTGTGGAAACTGACATATTGCAACTCCAAATTTGATGTCCTAGATTCACCATCATCCCTATCTACGAAAGCAACAAACCCCATCGTCTTCTTTTCTGGTTCTTCTACTCCAGGTGTCATTTTAAGTTTTTTGTAATTTTCCTCCAGAGTATAAATTGTAAGATTTTGGATTCTTTGCCTTTCTTCTATCGAGATGTTTTCTGCCAGCCAACGCAGGATGATGACAGGAAGCCAAAATAGCTCTATTTATTTCCGACTTAATCTTGTCCTAATAGACCTTAAAGTCAGCAAAAGTTTTCCATAATAACAGTTGTATTCTAAAGCAGTGGCAATAGGTTTCAAAACTACAATGATTTCCTCTAAATATTCCAGTTCTATAACCGCGAACGTGCTCTCCTTACGTAACTTACAAAATAATTCATTTAATTTGGATTTACTTTTCATAAGTTGTGCTATAGAATCATATAAAGAAATACTGTATGTATTTAAAATACAAAATACTTCTATTTATGTATATATTTAAAATACAAAATGCTTGCAGGACATGTATTTAAAATACAAAATACTAACACGTCATGCATTTAAAATACAAAATACGTACATATTTGTATTTTAAATACAAACAAAAAGTGTTGACAATGGAGATAAATCAACTTTTCCATTATCCTCATCAACTAAAATTTGACCTACATATATAGATCACTTCAAATTATAAAATCCTTTATCTTTGGTTAGGATTCACAGAAAAAAACTAAGTAGCTTAAAACCAAACAAATGTGTAGTTTTTCTGAACATTTCTTACGTTTTCTGCACCGTAAACGCTTGTAATAGAAAACTGAATAAATCGTTCAGACTCGTGACAAACGTGCATTCAGTTTTTTATTTTCTAAAGTTCAACTTACCCATATGTATAGTATTGCCAAGGTGAAATAAACAGCTGCCATTGATATGCCATATGATAATTATTTGCTCTAGCATTGTTTGTTCCATCTTATGTCAGTTTTGTTTCTATTGGAGATATACACCACTCATGTGTAATCCCGCCTGCTTCATTTTTTGTTTCAATCACGTGGGCGTGCACGTACAAAGAAATTGAGCATGCATAAGTAGTTTTTTGGCGTGATTGTTTCGTGATTTTTTGCTATATTGTTGTTTTCGTATAATTTTTTAATTAACGTTTCTACGTAAGAGCCCTTTTCCATGGTCAAAGTTTACATTGCAAAGTCTTGTGATTGTAGGTGATAAGCGAAAGAAGAAGGGGGGTGAGTACACACTTTGCTGAACTCGCAAAGTTGCTTTCTACTTCGTTCGTCATTTACACATACTTGTATTTGGTTGCATGTATGTGTTTCCGTGGGTTTGAATTTGATGGTTCCCATTGCATTATGCATCATGTAGCTCTTACGTGGAAATTTTTATCTGATTGTCTAAAAAACTATTTGTCCTAAGACAAGGAGTGATGGAGTCTCTAGGAAAAATGGAAGAATATCTGTTTATTACAGGTATAGAATATACATATTTTAGATCCTGCGTTTTCAGCAGATACAACCACTATTAATTAATTAATAATTATTGAAGAAGTTTTTTATAATACGCAGGATCGTTTTAAAGAAATATTTTGAATGTACATATATTTGAAACACTAAGAATAAATTTAAGAGTACTGTGAGTAAAGCTCTTTTATTTAATCTTCTATGTTATATGGCATTTACAACAAACCGAAATCTAGTTGATTTCAATTGAAATCTCTACCGTTTACACTGGGTTATTCGTGACATTTTTTAAGATTTCGTATCCATGACAAAAACAGTTGTTTGGAATTTTCATTTTCAAATGTCAACCGCCATACGAAAAATTATCATTCAAATCCGAAACAGCTGGCGAGCACACCATTCAAAGTCGTGTTATTGAACAGCGTAGTATTTTTCAGTACAATTTACGAAAAACCCCAGTTACGTCACTAAGTTCTAAGAGATTTTGACTAAATCTAGTCAAAATCAACAAGATTTTGCTCGAAATCTCGTAAGTACTACATTTTGGTCTGGTGTAAATGCCATATTAATACTTTTATTGCAATTGCGTATAAGCATAACTTTTTTTATATGTGCCGAATTCATTCTGATCCGTTGTTTTGAGCAAAGAAATTTCATATCAGAAAAAATTTGTTCACATAGATATTCCGAACCATCTAAGTTTTTCCAGAACTCGATAGCCTCCATTTGGTCTAAAGCTTCCATTTCGCTGCGAAGTATTATTTGTTTCGATTGAACTTCAAACTCGTATTTCGAATTGTATGATTTCAAAATCTTTAAATCGATCTTGCATATTATAAAATATTTCTTCAATTGCCATATGCTCATGTTTTTTACGTAATTTTGTTTTACATAGACAACTGAAGTTTTTAAAAATTTTTCGCACTGAATTTCAGCTAGAAGTAAAAATAATTTAATCTTAAATCTAAAAAGAGCTTGGCATAAATCAATTAAGCTTTTATTTTTCCCTTGAAGTTCCAAGTTGAATTTATTCAAAAATTTGGTTGTATCTGCTAAGAACGCAAGATCTAAAATAAACTGCTTATCCTTTATTGAGAGATATTCTTCCATATTTTCTAGTTTTAGAAACTCCATCACTTTTTTTCTTAGATTAAATAGTCTGTTTAGACTGTCACGATCGAACTTTTGTACACATTTTTAGATCATAATGAGCAGCGACTTTTCGTTTTAAAAAACACAAAAATAACGAGTTGGCAAAGCTCATTAGTGTCAGTGCTTTCATCTAAAGAAAAAGAATAAAATTCACAATTTTTTAGCTTTTCGTGAATGGCAGATTCAACACATCCTCCTAACTGAATACATCGCCGCGCAACAGTATCACGGTACAAGGGAAGAGACTGTATAAAAGTAACACTATAATTTAGCATTTGCATAATCTTGAGGAGTATATTTTTAATAAACATTCCATCGGAAAATGGTCTACCTTGCCTAATAATATCTAAGCTTTAAAAGGCTTGCTACCTCCTTTAGTTTTTAGTTTAGGTTATGAATCACGCGAAAGTAATTAGTTTTGGCACTTTTTTCCATTTTGGATTTTTCATGACTTTAAAAAAAAAATATTTAAATTTTTAGGCAAAAAATACTTTTTTCCCTTCATACATTCATTATTAACTTCGAAAGTGTTGCACATATAGGAAAACGGTATAGAAACAGATTAGAGAAATTGTAATTCTTAATTTTTCTAAATTTGTTTCATCAAAATCGGACAAGTGGATCTCGAGTTATGTTAAACTACGTTTTTGCCAAAATGTTACAACTAAGCGAAAAAACATCAAGATAAGGAAAAAATTTAAAAGGTCATAAAAAAAAACTGACACATACGAACGCCAAACCCTTTGAGGGTTTTACTATACTGACCTACTACCATCACCCTGACTTGGAATTTCTCACCCCCCAGACAATAATCCCAAAAATGTTCCATAGTGTTATGAAGAGAGCGAAAAATATGTTCTCTCTGCAGTTTGCAGAGCCATATTTCAGTACTACCAAGTTTTAAAAAGAATTTCAATTCTTCACTTTAATACTACCAAGTTTTTAAAAAGTGGGGTTTCTTTTTATTGTGAATAATTGATCTTCTTCTTTTTTTTGGCATTACAAGTTTTTGTTTTGTTTTAGGCACATTGCAAATATTAAATATATGAATTATATGTTTTTTTCTTTTATTTTCTAGGTAAAAACTCTGAAGTTTGGAAAAACAAATTTGGGAGATTCCACCTGAGGTAAGTTGTTGTTGTTTCTTATTTTTATTAATTACTAAATGCAAAATATTCTTGCAGATTGAAGTCATCACAGTGCGGACAATTTTTTTAAGAGCGACAAAACGTAGGTAAATTAAAAAAAATTTTAAATTCTCACTAATCTCTTTCTTTTTTTGCATGTTATAAATCCCAATTTTGAAAAAACATTATTTTCGAGGCTCCTCCAGAAGTAAGTAATCTTCAAAAAGATTTATATATATATTTTTTTGAAATTGCAGTATTTAATTTGCAGGTTGGAATCGTTACAGTGTGGGCAACATTTATAAGGGAAGCAGCTAATGTAAGTGTATATATAGCTCCTTTATTGCAACGTAGTCATATCTCAAAAAAAGTAATTTTAGAGCTAAGAATGCAGAATTATTCATGGTATCGTTCTTCATATTTTATAAAAAAAAATCATAAAAATCTTGTTTACTCTTGCGAGGAGAACGGGTTGTTTACGTTGCAATAATGGACCGATATGTACATATATAGTAAGAATATTTCTTCCAGAAAAGAACAAAAAAACGAAAAGTATGAATATGCATACAAAAATATAAATAAATAAAAGTTATAATAATTTTTTTGGTATAATTTATATTCTCTTTTATTTTAAATCTAGAGTGAGCGTGAGCATGGGAGGTAACCGTAAGAAAAATTTTAATATTAATCATTTAAAGTCCATACTTATAAAATGCTCCTTTTTAGAGGAGTTACAGATTCTTTCTTAAAAAAATAATGAATTATTTCAAATTATTATAGATTCTTCAAATCATGTGAGCAAAAGAGATAAATATAATATGATTAGAAATAATTTAACGAACAAAAGAAAAATCTGTAGTATGGCAGAGTACTTGTTGAGATTAGGCAAGGTTAAAAATACTGATTTAGGCAAATCTGAACTTGCCGAAAATATTATTTACAATATTACTGATATGAGTTCAGAAAATGAAATACTATTGGAATGTGATGAAGTGTTGGAAAATAATATTTCAAACAAACATTTAACTTTCAGAAATGAAAATTCAATTTCATGCATATCTGAAAATTTAGATGGCAATAATAGTATTTTGGAAACTGAAAACTTAGTTTCAGATGTATTGAGAGCTTCAATTAATGGAAGGGAACCGAAAAAATCGTATCCATTAGTGAACGAACGACGTTCGAATTTCAATGAATTTATTCTTCAGAATAAAGATGAAGAGAATAAAAATGATATGCTTTTATGTTTATGAGCATATAAAATCATTTGACGATTTCAAATCTGATTTCAAAACGGTCAAGGATGGATTAAACCAAGTTCTTGACAAATTAAATGTTGAAAATAATAATATTGAAAAAGAAAATGGTAATATAATTTACAATGCTCTTGAGGTTTCTAATAAGGAACAGAAAGTGGCAAATAATAAACGCGATCATACTCTAGGTCCTTTTGAAATAACTGATGATTCCTTAAATGTGTCAAAGTTGTTGAAATACAGAAAAGCGGCCAACCCCGATGAAAAGTGCAATAGAGTTGTGCTACAGGGTGAGTCCAAATCGTCGAAACCGAAGAGAATATTTAAAAAAAATATTTTCGATTGCACTTTTTCAATAAATTTAGATATTTTAAAAGATTCAACTTACATTGAAATTAGTAATAAGAAGATTCTGGAAGATTTAGTAAGAGAAGAATATTTAAAGCATAACAATGTATGCATTGAAGGTATGCGTTGAAGAATGCCAACAGTGGTTTAAACATATTTTTATAGTTCTGATTACGCCATACAAATCTCCTAGCTTTAAAAGAAGTTTTGAAATAGTGCGAGAGTGTTTAATAGAAATTGCTGATGAAATAAACATTAAAGAATATAATTTTCCTGAAAGTGATCAGAACCAATACGTGCATTCAATAGTCCATTTCGGAAGATGTTTCTTTCAATTTATCATGAAATTGAAAATGACATTAAAGTAATAAACAGGGGACAAGATTTGAATCAATATCGAAATGATGATATGTGTATGTTTATATTAAACAAATACTGCCCTTTTATTGTTCTTTGGACTAATATTATGGGTACTCATGTTGATTCATCAGGAAAGCATTTAAGTAACGCACCTATTGAGTTTGCGTACTATTTACAAAAGCATATTATACTACCACAAAAATCAGTAAGAGCTGACGTTTTTGTAAAAGTCATGAGAATTGATTATCTTAGTTCTTTGAAGGAATTACGCTATAGTTATAAAATGTTCGGGCCGATTTCCGAGAAAATTGAAGATATACTTACATCTAGTTTTGGCAATTTAAATGAAGAAGATAAAAGTATAAGGTTAAAAGAGGAACATTCATATATTTGTTCAACACCCATCGATAAAAAAGATGCAAGTGTTGAAATAATAGAAAAAGACCACAGCTATATGAAAGCTGTATCTAATATCGAACCTGTGGAAGAATGGAAGAAAAAAGATTTCAAAAAACAGAAAACAATTCGGCCTAAAATAATGCTTGCATCAAAAGCAAGTAAAAAAATATCAGTAAGTCAAAAAAGCCAAATATCAAAAGAATCGCAAGACAAATTTTATCTTTTCAAATTTGATTTATTGTTTAATGAAGTTTACAATATTAGTGATTCAATCACATTTGGATTTTTTGATACTTTGGAAACGTCCGACTGGAACTCATTAAATAATGGAGAATGGTTGACCAATTTTGTTCTTGATGCTTGTCTTGGCATATTAAAAGACAGTAGATTAAATGACTGCTTTAGCATGCCATGCCAAACCATTGAAATAAACGTTGATAAGATTTAGACACTTTTTAAAAATCAACCAGAATTATTGTTTGTTCCTTTTTTGAGCTCATCCCATTATACTTTATGTATTCTTAAGCCTAGGACTCATGAGTTCATGTTTATTAATTCTTATGAAGATTTAGACGTTGGAAGAAAAATATTCGATCTTTTCATAGCTAAATTGCAAATTAATAAGAACTTGTGGAAGTATAGTGATATAAAGGAAAGACATATGCAAAACGATGGTTCAAATTGTGGAATTTTCGTGTTAATGTACGCATCAAGAATAAATTGAAGGCAATAATGTCTCCTTTCACGTGCAATTGGTCCCGTCCAGTAAGAATTCCTAGATTTTGAATTATACCAAAAATAGTATTTTTTGTGGAACGAAAAATATTTTTATTTTTAAAACTTTGTGCAACAAAAAACTTTTGGGCTACATAAATTGTATACCAAATTGAAGGCAATAATGTCTCCTTTCACGTGCAATTGGTCCCGTCCAGGAAGAATTCCTAGATTTTGAATTATACCAAAAATAGTATTTTTTGTGGAACGAAAAATATTTTTATTTTCAAAACTTTGTGCAACAAAAAACTTTTGGGCTATATAAATTGTATACCAAATTGAAGGCAATAATGTCTCCTTTCACGTGCAATTGGTCCCGTCCAGTAAGAATTCCTAGATTTTGAATTATACCAAAAATAGTATTTTTTGTGGAATGAAAAATATTTTTATTTTTAAAACTTTGTTCAACAAAAAACTTTTGGGCTATATAAATTGTATACCAAATTGAAGGCAATAATGTCTCCTTTCACGTGCAATTGGTCCCGTCCAGGAAGAATTCCTAGATTTTGTTTAAGAATGAAATATATAATAAGGGTAATGTATCTAGATACGGAATGTAACGATATTTCCAGGTATTCGGTATTACATAAATTAATTTACTTAAATCTTGCTAGTGTGCTATAAATAATCATCATAATTCATTGTATTGTTTTAACAAATTTATGATTTATTCTTATTAATAAAGAATATTGAAATAGTTTGTTAAGTTAGTTTGTTAACTTTAAAATCCTCTCCCATATACAATAAACTAGCTGTTTTAAATGGTTTCTGCAAGAATTTCCACTTTTTAAACTTGGTAGTACTGAAATTGGCTCTGCAAACTGCAAAGAGAGAACATATTTTTCGCTCTCTTCAAAATGAACGAAATAGATTTAGTTTGTTATCTTCACGGAGATACATATGTACATATATTGCAGCAAATGTCAAAATTATGTTATGCCCAGTGAAGACGCATCTTTTTCGCACTTGGCAAAACGTCGTAAGCAGTTTGACATTTCCAAATAAAAGAAAATAAAGAAGAAATTTTTTGCAAAAAAATTTAACCAATTATTAAAATATATTAAAAATAACAAAAATGCAAAATTTCTTATTTTAGGATAAGTATTTCAGACGAAGATTTTAAAAGTCTTTCAGTTTCTTTTTCTTTACTATCGAACTTTCTGTTTGAAATTTTTTAAATTTTGTGTTAACATAAATACGATTACCCATAGCAAAGCAATATATAATATTGTTCCGTTATTCTGCCAGCGTTATTGCCAACATATTTATTGCAAGTCAAGAACAGGGGTAAAGCTCTTAACCAAAGCAATTCCAGAACTGACAACCCCATAGCCATATACTCAGCTTCCCACGTTGATAAGGCCATGGCTTGCTGTTTCATTGAACCCCAGCATATGTCACCACCTTTCTTAATGAACTGAACTGGCTTTCTTAAATCTGGGTCTGCTGCATAATCCGTATAGCAAAAACATGTAGTCTCAAAAGTGGCTTGCTTTTCAAATGTTAGTTTATAATTGATAGTGCCTTTTACCAATTATATGAAGGTATTTTTCACATCAGATGTCTCATGTATGTATGTATGTTTTCATTTTGAAAAAATTTCACATTTCTATCCATAGGTGTTGCATCATCCATCCATCATAATGATTGATGGATGGATATATTTTCACCTGGATTATAGGTTACTTTCATCCCGAGAAACCTCGAGATTTGACCGCACCAAGATCTTTCATCTTAAATTCTATTAACCATTGAATCTTTGGCACTATCATTCTTCCATATAACAATCATATCATCTACGTACTATAACACTGGTCTGTTTTTAATTGTCGCATGTCAAGGTTTTTTGTTTTTCATTTAATTTTTTTCCACATTATTGTTACAATGGTTTGTTTAACTTTAACACGTGACCTGTTGGAATTGATATACCCTCGGTAACTTCAATATAAATTTCATATTTCAATTGCGATCAATCTTGCTTTGTATCTCGTACCATTTTTTTCATTCTTTCTCTTAAAAATCCATTTTGTTGGCAAATATCACTACGTTTTGATTATCTTTAACGATACTCCAAGTATTATTTTCTAAAACTGAATTTGTTTCTCTTTGAATGGTCTAAAGCCATTTGTTTTTATCTTCATTGGTGACTACATCCGCATAATTAGTTGGATTATCATAGCAGCTGCTAACAATTTATATGATATAATCCGTCATATTTCGAATTTTTACTTTTCTGGATGACTGACGCGTTATTGGAACTTCTGTGTTCCTTTTTTTCTTGCTTTTGTTGTTGTGTTTGGTGCTCGACTGTTCCTTTGTCGTGTGTAACAATAATCAAAGTTTGAAAAATTTAAATAGATGCAGAGACTTCAACTTGTGTTCATACATATTTACATATGCATATCGAAATTAAATAAGAAAGTAGAAAAAACGATAGCCAATACAATAACACAGTATAGTAGATACTGGATATAAGCACATCGCATATAAGAAAAAGCCGCTTATAAGAAAGTGGACCAAAAACACCATGTCTTTCTCTATACTTTCCATACAAATAATTTTCTTTAAAAGAAAATAATATATAAGAAAAAACCTCATATACGAAACTTTTTTCAAACACCAAAGATGATGGAATGATATGAAAATAATACTGAATATACACAAAATATATAATTATGCGTTTATTGAGCCATAGCTTTTAGTTTGCGTGCTAAATATTGACACAAATAGGAAAAGATATATGTAAATATGTTCGTTTTGTAGAATACACACTTATAAGAAAAAAGATTCTTATGTCCATATATGTATGTAAGTGACATACACACTACTAATATACCTTAAACATAAGTAACATACACACTACTAATATACCTTAAACATAAGTAACATACACACTACTAATATATCTTAAACAAGTAAGCAAACATAACCTTTGGTCAAACAAATACAAGACCAAACTATGATGATAACAAATTTGTAATTATCATCATAGAACAAAGAGGTGTCTACACGACACATTTAGTGATAAGAACTGACATGTAATATAACATAGATAAAATGATTCTTGAAATAGTATTTAAGATGAGTTAATCAAAAATAAAAGGGGGAGTTTATGAAGAAAATTCAACGACAACTAACGTTGTATTTCATTGGCGCAGTCGGTAGGATCTGCGAAAAAGATGCTTAAAAACGAACTTACATCAAAAAAATAATAAATTAAAAAACTCTGCGAATCCCACGGGACCCTCCAGAATTTTTTTAATAAAATTTTTGTGTCATTTACATCGTGTAAAAAAGCAACTAAAATACAGTGAACTCGCACAAACGTGAACATTCAGTGTAAATTCCTTTTTCCCTGAAAATTAATGGAAGAAATTCTTTCAAATTTGGAGAAATTAACAATAACCAAAGAAGTCAATACGCAGAATAACATGGAACAACAAAAAACTTCATAATTCAAAACTTGAAGCTTATACACCCCTTCACTGGACAACGAGACAGATTATGCCTATACATAAACAGCATAGAAAGCATTCTGCCAAACATATCCTTACTACCAGTAGAGGACAGGATATTGTTCTTCAACTGCATCTTGAGGACCATAGACGGGGAAGCGAAGAACCTAATAAGAAGGGAACAGCCAGGAAGTTGGACCAACCTCAAACAGCTACTAATAGAAGAATACGGTGAGCGACAACCAATTCCAACACTAATTTTAAACTTAAGTAACATTAGATTTAGGGGTAATGTTGGAAGATTATGTGAGGAAATTAATGAGAATATATGTAAAATAAACGATACTATCAATTTAAGTACTGAAAATAGTGAAACAAAAACCTTTTATAAGAATGAAGCTAATTCTCAGAGTCTGAGGGTACTAAAGAGAGAGCTACCCAATCATTTAACGGCACTCGTAAATGCCAACTTAGCTGGAGATCTTAAATCAGCATTTAACATTTTAAGACAGAATAACGAACTAGATACCGGACGGGAATTGACAAAACCACCCATACGTAATTATTCTCGATACTATCCCCAGATAGTAAATAATGAATACAGGAATACAGTCACCCCAAATAGAAACAGAAATAATTTCAACGACTCACATTTTATAACAAACTCTTACCATTTAGGAAATTACCAAATGCCGAATAATCGCAATAATGCCTTTAATAATAATAGTAATCCCTTCAATAATAATAGATCCTTCAATAATAGTGAAAGTAACCCTAACCACAATAACTTTAACAATAATAGTAACAACCATGGACATTACTCACAACCACATAAACGTTCAAGAGTGAATGATTCCGTTCAATCCCGTATTCGACGATTTGGGCCTGGCGAACCTATGGAAGTGGAAAATTTTCACTTATCAGCCTCCAACAATTGCCCTCCATCACAATGAAAATTGAAAACAAATCTTATAACTTTCTGCTAGACACCGGCTCATCTATAAGTTTAATCAGACCAAACACTTTACCAATTCAAAGCAAACAAGTTAATTCGATTAAAGTAAAAACAATTAAAGGAGACATAATTTTAGATAAAACACAAGAAGTTACCAGCCGTCAAACAGGTACTAGCTTGACTTTCTTTGTTCATGACTTTTGCCAGAATTATGACGGATTACTAGGTTATGATAGCTTGCAAAAGTTGAATGCGGTCATAAATATTAGTGAAAATTTTATCATTTTAAACAATATAAAATATTATTTCCTGGATAAAAACCAAGAAAATCAGAACCAAAGCGTACTGTTCAACTTAAAAGAAATAAGGAATAATGGAACAAAAAATTCTGACATTGGATCACTATTTAGATTGAATCACTTAAACGAAGAGGAAAGTGAAGAGATTAAGAAACTACTTAAGAAACACAAAAATATTATCTATAAAGAGAACGAAAATCTGACCTTCACACATAAGGTTAAACATAAAATAAGTACGTCCCATGAAGATCCAATCTATGTGAAATCCTATAGATACCCAGAGGTACATAGAGAAGAGGTTGATAGGCAAATAAAAGAGATGTTAGAACAAAACATCATCTGCCATAGTAAATCACCTTATTCAGCACCAATTTGGGTAGTACCTAAGAAGCAAGATGCTTCGGGCACACAGAAATGGAGGATTGTCATAGACTACCGAAAGTTGAATGGCATCACGGTAGACGATAAGTACCCAATCCCATTGATGGACGAAATCTTGGACAAATTGGGTAGGTCCATTTACTTTACGACAATAGATCTCACAAAAGGATTTTACCAGATAGAGGTAGAGCCTAGAGACAGGCATAAAACTGCATTTTCAACACGAAACGGACATTACGAATTTCTGCGAATGCCCTTTGGATTAAAAAATGCACCAGCTACATTTCAACGACTGATGAATACAGTATTGGAAGATCTGCTCGGAAAAGATTGCCTAGTTTATATGGACGACATAATAATCTTCAGTACTTCGCTTCAAGAACATATTGCATCACTAGATAAAGTGTTCAAAAAATTGTCCGAAGCCAACTTGAAAATACAAGTTGATAAGTGCGAATTCTTGCAAAAAGAAGCAGAATTCTTAGGCCATATAATCACACCAGATGGGATTAAACCAAACCCTAACAAAATTAAGGCAATAATTAACTACCCAACACCAAAAACAGAAAAAGAAATTAAGCAATTTCTTGGATTGGCAGGCTTTTATGGGAAATTTATCCAAAATTTTTCCAATATCACCAAACCATTGACCCAATGCCTTAAAAAAGGAAATAAAATTAATTGTAATAACCAAGATTATATTAAAGCTGTGGAAACCATTAAAATTCTAATTACAAAAGAACCCATATTGGCCCATCCAAATTACGAAAAACAATTTACAATAACAACAGATGCGTCGAACATTGCATTAGGTGCTGTCCTAAGTCAAAATTCTCACCCAATTTGTTTTGCAAGCCGTACACTTAATACTCACGAGACAAACTATTCTACAACAGAAAAATAATTACTTGCTATAGTTTGGGCAACAAAGTATTTCCGACCATATTTGTTTGGACGCAAGTTCATAATCAATAGCGACCATCGCCCTCTGCAATGGTTACATAACTTAAAAGAACCTAACGCTAAACTCCAGCGTTGGAAGATAAAATTAAACGAATTCGATTTCGAAATAAAATATATTCCAGGAAAAGAAAATCATGTTGCAGATGCACTTTCACGTATTAAAAACGGAGAATGTTACTTGAATGCATCAAATCAAGATAGTATGACTGACACAGGAAGCGAAATATGTGAGGAAAACGCCTTAGACAACCCTGAAAATGTAGAAGTTTCATCAGTTGCAGCAACCTGCCACTCAGCAGACGAACATAACATGAATTACATTCCAATAACGGAAAAGCCCTTGAACATCTTCAAAAATCAAATAAATATTCTGGATGGAAATCAGAACAAAGTCTCTTCAAAGAAAGTATTCTCTAACAATGTTACCACTATAATTTATAAGGATTTTGATGAAAATTTAATTAAAGATATAATTAAAACATATCTAATAAACAAAAACGTTACCATATATATACCCAACGATAAGAACTTTATTATGCTACAGAATTATTTTAGCAGATTGGTTCAAAATAACTCTCATAAAGTTTTGAGAGCCACCAAGATTTTAGAAAATATAACAGATTTTTCTGATTTTAAAACGAAAGTTCTGGAGATTCATATATCCGGCCTTCACCAAGGAATTGAAAAAATAGTTAAAGTATTTAAAAACAAATATTATTACCCAAATTATGTAAAAGAAATATCGAAAATAATAAATGAATGTGAGCTATGTAATAATTGCAAGAACGACCATATTAACAATAAGATACCCTTTAAAATCACACCACCTGTATACGAAATGAGAGAAAAATATGTGATCGATTTCTGGCAGTGGGATAAAGAATACTACCTAACATGTATCGATTTGTACTCTAAATTCGCGACAGCAGAACCCGTAAAATCTCTAAATTGGATAGAAACGAAAAAAGCACTTTTAAGAGTATTTAACACCATGGGTCCACCCAAAACCCTGAAGATAGACCAGGATCAAGGAATTAATAACATTAACATTAAAAAATGGTGTGAAGAACTGAATATAAAACTGGAAGTAACTACTGGAAAAACGGGAATAAGTGATATAGAAAGACTGCATAAAACATTAAATGAAAAGTTGAGAATCATAAACACGTCAAAAAATAAAGAGTTAATTTACTTACAAATTGAACAGACACTATTCACATATAACCATAATATAATCCACTCCACCACGGGGGAAACTCCCTATAATATATTTTTTAATAGACTTAAGCCCCAATCAAATCCGCAGGAAATTAAAGAACACCGAATTAATAACATTACCGGAAAAGACAAGAGGAACCAATAGACACAAATTATCTAAAAGCAGAAAATTTTAGGAAACGATTACAAAAAATTAACAACCCATTTAAAAAAGTAGCAGTAACACAAATAGAAAAGGATAAGGAGCACTACATAGTGAAATGCAAGAATAGAAACGCTTAACAAGGACCAGTCAACACAAAAGGACAGGACCATTAATAATAACTATATTGATGATTATTTCGACAATCATAGTGGTTAACGGACAAATGATCGAAATAAACAACATACATGATGATTATGGGTTTACTATTATCAACCAAGGAAATCTAGAGGTACCAACAGAATATAAATATCAACTACTACCTATAAACAAAACTCACCTTGACATAACTTATGACTTACTTATGGAACAGTATAAATCAGTAAAATATTATCAAAACAATATGACAAAAAAATACCTAACAATGGCATTCAAAGAAAAACAAATATTTTTAAACAGACATAAGCGAGTGCTAGCAAATGTAATTGGCGACGGTTTGAAATTCCTTTTTGGAACCATGAACGAAGAAGATAGAGTAAATATAGAAAAAGCAATTAAAGATTTAAAAACAGATATCATTACTACTAACGAATTCAATGAGTTAATCGACCACATAAATAACGAACATAAAATACTGGAAAAACTCCAAAATGAAACATTTAGAACACAAAGTAAACTTGCAGAAAAAGTTTACGCAGACATGTTTTTGGACAACGTCAAAATGTATTTAGAACACATTCAGGACATTCAATTAGCAATACAACTGGCTAGATTAGGTATTATAAACCCAAAACTAATCGACTTACAAACTGCGACAAACTTATCTACACTAGAATTTGAGCATATCAAATCTTCAGTTTGGTTGAAATTAGATCTAATTTATTTTATACTCTCTATCCCGACTCAATTCAAAACCTATAAAAGGTTAAGAATTATTCAGCTACCAGATAAAAACAATAATGAGCTTAAAATTAATGAAGAAGAAAATTATGCTGTAATAGATAATGTAATTTATAAAGTACAGAACAATAAAATAATACTAGAAAATAATGAATGCATCAAAAATTTGATGAACAATAACAAAACAAATTGTCAATACAGTAAGAATATTTTACCACACATAACCTTTATTGAACCAAATATAATTGTTACGAAAAACTTAAAAGTCACTGACATTGAACATAACTGTAATGAATTTAAAATCAAAATCAAAGGAAACAATATCATTCGCTTTAACAACTGTAAAATAAAAATTAATGACTTTGAAATATCTGTGAAACAAAACACGGAATCTAATATTCTACCACCCATAAAAGATGTTGAAAATATAATTAAAGATAACATTTCACTACCTGAACTAAAAAAACACATAGAGCATGTTGTAACCAAAACAGAAAATTACTCTTTAAGTTTCTTAATAATTATTATTGTAAATGGGTTTGCCATTAAATTTAAGAAACACTTTGTAAATAATATAAAACCAGTCAATGAGGCATCGACTTATCTAAAGGGGGGAGGAGTGACATACACACTACTAATATATCTTAAACAAGTAAGCAAACATAACCTTTGGTCAAACAAATACAAGACCAAACTATGATGATAACAAATTTGTAATTATCATCATAGAACAAAGAGGTGTCTACACGACACATTTAGTGATAAGAACTGACATGTAATATAACATAGATAAAATGATTCTTGAAATAGTATTTAAGATGAACTAATCAAAAATAAAAGGGGGAGTTTATGAAGAAAATTCAACGACAACTAACGTTGTATTTCATTTGTATACATACATATGTATGTTTATAAGAAATATGTAACTTTCTTATAAGCAATAATTGCTTATAAGAAAACACCGCATATAACAAACATTTTTCTGACATTTTTAAAGTTGCGATTCTCCTTTGAAGCTGCGAGAGCTATTTACAGTAATGTTAAGTTTCTGTCAACTCTCTGATCCCGTAAGCCTTTGGTACATATATACCTCTCGGAAGACATTAAACGCCCAGTGGAGAGAGAATTACAAGATGATGCGCAGCGGCCATGCATGAAGTATGCAATAGATGCTTAATATTGATAAAGGCTGCATTGTAAGCGCAAGCAGGACTAAACTTGCGACAGTATGGATTGCCCCCAGCAAAAAATCTGTAGCAATTTTCGTTAATCAAGAATATCTGAGGGAGACCAATGATGCTAATGATCACGCAGCCTTCAAGCTCCCGGTAAACATCACTAATGTCGAAACTTCATTTTGTAATATTTCAAAACAGAGTAATGCGGCCAAAGTAATGCACGATCGTAATCTTACAGTTGAGGATGAAAGCACGATGGGAAATAAAAAGTGTTTCGAAGCGGTAAACACCACTTTAAAACATATCAGAGGGAACGGTGACATGATAAATGGAGTATCCGTGTTGTTAGGTGGAGGCTTGTGTTAGACTTTGCCGATAGTGCCGAAAGGAACTCCAGCTGACGAAGTTAAGGCATGCATTAAAACCTCAAACCTTTAGCCCTTTGTAGAAAAACTCCACCTTACGAAAACATTCGAGTATACTTGAAGGGTGACATTTGCGCTGGACAATTTACCAATTTCCTCATTGAAGTTTGAAATGGAGAATATCCGGAAACTGAAGCCAAAGTGAAAATTCCACCAGATCTTGCCATAGTTGTGTCAACCCTTGACGACTTAATAACTAGAATATATCCAGATCTACACAACAAATCCACGGACTGGCTGAGAGAACGGGAAATTCTCACATCTAAAAACGACCAAGCAACATCCATTAATGATATTTTGTTAAAGTCGTTCCAAGGGCAGCATACGAATACAAACCTGTAGATACTGTAGTGCACACGGATGGGGCTTTACACTATCCTGTGGAGTTCCTAGTGTTTCCCAGTTTTAAGATATAGATATGCTTAACCCACAACAAATTAAAATTTTTTGTAAATAAAATTTGGAGAACATCTCAAATAATAATTTTAACAAAAACTATTTAAAACCAAAATGAAAAAAACTATTAAAAAAATTAAAAACTATAAAAAAATTAAAAGAAACTAGAAAAACTATTAAAAAGTAGCAAGCAAAAAACAACACTATAATAATAGTTATTGTATTACATGTAGTTCCTAATTGTTTATCTTAGCGAAATAAATGGCACGAATATTTGGTATTCAATAAGAAATTTGGTTCAGTGTACTCCTATCGTTAAATCAAAATACGAACCAAACATGTCGTTGTGTGTGTTTGGCAATCACTGCTATAGATATATAAGTTGGTAACTCTATATAATAAGAAATTGTAACTAGAATCACTAGAATAAAAGACGTGTCTTGTTCTGGCCAAGGTGTATTCAACTAGGTGACCCCGTAAGCACAGCTGACAATTTTTCGCTTTGCGAACTTTTATACAAGCTAATGTCAAATATTTACCCTTATTCCAGTTGTCGCCGTCATTTTATTGTCAATATAATTTTGTTTCAACTAGAGATGGGATCGTGAGTGACTTTTCATCACGCTCATGCACGCACACGATAAAAAAATTTACTCATGCACGACTTCATATTTTTGGCTCACATTCACGTGAGTGGAAAAGAAAGTTAGTCACAATTAAGAAAACTCACGCTCACGAAATATTCACAAAAAAATTACAACCTATAAGTATTTATATATTAAAAATTCTGAATGCAAATAGAAAACTCTAATATACAATTAGAAAATTTTGCAATAAAAGAGGAAAATTATGTTTAACTGAAAAATATACTTTTCTAAAACAATTTGATAACATTTTGATATATGGATAAGCCCCGGAAACAGTCCACCAAGCAAAATATTTTGAAAGTGATCCAATTTATTTTTTGGAATATTAGACTAGATATATAATTTTATAAATAAAATAAATGTATTTCGTTGATCATTAGTGCACAAATTATTACCAAATCCCGCCCTACCTCAGATCTTCTAATTTCATACCAGAAATTAACACTTTTTATGTATGCATATCATTACTTTAATGTTAGTGAAGATGGCCCGATCGAAAGCCATATTTTTATACATTGAATTCACTTGAATTTTAGCAAAACAATTTTTTTTACTATTTTGCAAACATTGAAATTAGGCTGCAAATAAGTTATTTTAGAATTCTCTTATATGTATTCATCTTTAAGGAACTATATTTTGTGTACTTTATTTTTTTTTTTTTTTTATCTTGGACCAGCACTCAGGGGATGACCCCTACACATGCAATGCATTGTGCTGGAACTAGTGGAAAGGGATAGTGATAGATATGAAAGGAGGTGAAGCTTCATTCGTTCTTTACAACTCTGCTTTTTTTTCACGTTTATTCGTAGAGCAGTGTTGCAGCGCCTCTGGTGGCGAGGAGGACATACGAGGTTTGAAGCTGTGTTTAGTTTTAGTAGCCACTTCTTTTATTAATTTTTATTTTACTTCGCCGTTGATTGTGCTACTCAGTACCAACGAAGGAGGGCGCTCTGATGTTACATTGGGATTGGTATCAGCTGAAGTTGGTACTGTTCAGTGACCAGTGACCATGCCTTCGCCACTGAAATCTTCCGCCAACAACTGACACAAAGGCACACCAATGCACATCAGAGAAATGCGTGGTGTTTTTATTTCATGACTCTGTCTGACACTGGGTTTGAACCCAGGTCCTTCGGTTTGTAGTCAACGTGCTTACTACCTGAGCCAACGCTACCCTCGAAATTTGAAAAAAAATACGTAAAAACACACTTTGACTTTCAAAGTTACTTCCTTTTTTTGTAGCGTGCGTCACAAAACTTTGCGATCAATTATTTCGCAACAAATACTAGTTAAAAAATTATTTTTTATGTCATTCGTTGAAGGTACCTCTTTTGAAAGACCAAAAAATGTTTATACATATATTAATGTGAAAACGCGTACGAATGTAGTGTTCTCACGCAGGATTTACACATACGTATGTATGAACATATGTATCAGGTGATTTTAAATTATGTAGTTAAAATTCTTAAAGAAAATATTCTTCCAGACTTTGGAAAACTCTTTCACTTTTAACTGAGCTGGATGGTGTACACACAGTATTTGTTTAGCCAATTTTTGCAGAATTGGAAGGTCTTTAGCTTTTTTCCAAAAACTTAAAATTTCTAGGTCTTGTTCGTCTGTGTGAACGCGAATGAAAAAAAGGAAAAAGAATTGCAGATGTTTTTCTTCCAAATGTTCGCCAGTCGAAACTCGGACTTATACTGCTACTTTGACTCATTCATTCACATCAGTACATTAATACATACCAGCACAACGTTTTATGTCTTCATGACAAAATTGAAAATCCTATTAAAAATATAAAAAAAAATTCCAAAATCAAAAAAATCTACTCATGCACGCTCACGCGATTGAAACAAAAAACTGCTCACGATCATGCATGATTCACGTTAATCACGTGAGCGATGCCCATCTCTAATTTCAACGTCTTCATCAATTCAATAACATTTTTGCATTCTATAGCAGGATGACGACGACGTTGACGATTTATCGTTTATGTCAACATATCAAACTTACATACATCTCTAAATATTTGTTCTTTTTTGTTAATTTTGCACAAAAATTTTATTAAAAGTTGAAATGTTTTTTACTTGTGATATAAATTCAGACTCGAGTGATGATGAAAATACAAGGAAACAAAATCTCATATTAGAACGAAAGCTTCTAAGACATGTTTAACCTACCGGACAGCAAGTGAGCAATATTTTCGGTGTATTAATTTAATGATTTTGTAATATTTTTTTGAAAGTTACTTTAGAATAAATAAGAGAGCTTTCAAATATATCCTAGAAATAGTAACACCTAATTTGAAAAGCGGGGTAAGGTAACGTTCATTTCGAAAACAACCAAGTTGGAATCTACATTGAGATTTTTAGCACAAAGCTCACACCAAGTAGGTGTTGGAAAAGATTTTAACTTGGGTCTATCGCAACCTATGTTTTCGAAGATCTTGTCGGAAACACTGAATGCCTTGGAAATGACAATTTGTGCCCAATGGATTAAATTCGAAATGACGGATAGTGAAAAAATTTAAGCAAAATTAAAATTTTTTGAAAAAAAAAACGGTTTCCTTGGCATTATTGGGTGTGTGGATGGTACACACATAAAAATTATTGCCCCAAATAAAGAAGACCAGCATTTGTATTTTAACCACAAAGGATTTTTTATTTTAAATGCTATGATTGTAAGCTTGCGAACATTTTATTGTACATATTTTTGTAATAGGAATAATCAACTTTAATATCTATATGTAGATTTGTGATCACGAAATCCGGACACGGTTTGTAGATGCCGGCTCAGCCCACGATTCGTTAATTTGGAATGTTAGCCACGCTAAAAGAATATTGCAAGAATGCCATAAAGCTGGTGAACGTAACTCTTGGCTTTTAGGTACAATATTAATGTTGATTTAAGTATTGTTTAGTAATGAACGATTTGATGACGCCACATCGATCTACTTGTGAAGGAAGTGCGGAGGCTGTTTTCAATAAGAAGCATGCAAGAGCCAGAAATACAGTAGAAAGAACGATTGACGTTTTAAAAAACCGATTTCGTTGTGCCGCCCTCTACAACATACATAAGTATGTATGTATAGCATATGGCTTAGATGTGGCAAATGAAAATACATATATCCACTGACGAAAGTAGCCGAACTGACAATGAACTTCAAGACGCAGAATTAAATTAAATTAGTGAAGCAACTGAAATAAGGAATTTATTAAACAAAGTTTTCTATAATTTGAATTCATTTTTATTAATTTTGTATTCGTACTAAATAAAAACAAGTAAGAGAGATATATTCGGCTGTGCCGAATCTTATATACCCTTGACCATAGTATGGAGTGACGAAAGAAGTCACAATCACGAAAATTCACTCCCACGAAATACAAAAAAAAAATTATTTAAAAAATTACATTAAAGCAAAAAATTGCCACTCACCGTCTCACGGACGCACCCCCATGAGTTTACAAGGCATTCTAGTGTTGCTTTGAAAACTGCGTTTATGAATTCAGCCATAAATTATGAATTCCGTAACAAATTTGTAACACTTTCTTGCCTGGGGTGCATTAAAAATATTAACATCTCCTTATTAGCGCTTATATAATTTTTCACACATCCAAGAAGTGTTTCAACGTCTTTATCAAAAAGCCAGTGGTCTTCGACTAAACAAAGAAATGATTTGAAACGTAAGAAAAGGTATGTTAATGAAGAGATTATCCCAAAATTGATAAAAAAATATCGATACCTATTACATAAATCTGCTAGTCTAATGATTAAAATGTTCCAATATTATCTTCATATTGAAAATAATTTAAAGCTTTAGTGTGTTGAATAAATCAAATTATTTAAAGTTAATTTTATCAATTTATTTATTATCATTCCTTGCTTATCAGCCCCATGGCATTTTAAAGCGGCCTTTAAAACGCGATGCCATCGTTCGATAAGGCCATTTGCTTGCGGATGGTATGGGGTTGTTCGAATATGTTTGATGCCTAACATCTCAGAAAGATGGCGGAAATGATTACTTTCAAATTGCCGGCCTTGGTCTGTGCTTATGACTTTCGGCACACCAAATCGGCTTATCCAACCGTTCAACAAAGCTTTTGCCACGGTTTCGGCTGTAATGTCCGCAGTAGAAATCGCCTCAAGCCATCGAGAATACCTGTTTACACATGTTAAACAGTATGCATAGCCATTAGAGATTGGGAGTGGACCGACTAAATCGATATTAATGTGATCGAACCTTATGTCAGGAATCGAAAATGTTAATAATTCGCTTTTTTTATGCTTTGTTACATTACACCGTTGGCACTGTTGGCAAGCTCTTACTAGTTTTCTTATATCTGTGTTCATTCTAATCCAGACGTAGTTTTTTTAAATTAACTACAGAAGCATTCATCCCTGGGTGCGACAAGCCGTGCAGCGTTTCGAGAACTTGAGCACGCATTGATAAAGGAGTATATGGACGTATATTGTTGGTTGCTGTGGCGCAAATTATATCGCCGTTGACACCTGGTATTTTGATCTTTTTCAAAATTAGCGAAGTCGAATTTGATTGTATTAGATTTTGTAGTTCGGTGCATTTTGCCTGTTCCTCGAGAAGTAGCTGGTAATTGACAGCTGCAGGTAGTCTCAAGGTATCGACGCGTGATAAAAAATCTGCTACAACATTGTTTTTTCCGCTTATGTGTTGTATATTTACGCAAAATTGGCTTATGTAACTCAGTTGTCTAGTTTGTCGTGGAGATAGGCTTTCCCATTTTTGCTCAAAGGCGTGCAATAACGGTTTGTGATCCGTGAACACAATAAATTGAGTGCCCTCCAAAAAGTATTTAAAGTATTTAATAGCAGAGTATATGGCCATTAGTTCACGGTCATATGTACTGTATCGTTGCTCAGTTGTTCTAAACTTTTTTGAAAAGAAACCTAGCGGCTGCCAATTATCTTTTACCCTTTGATGCAATGCGGCACACATCTCTTTATCAGATGCGTCTGTGACCAATGATATTGTGGCACCCTTTCGTGGAAAAGCTAACAGTGTTGCATTAGCTAGCGCCAATTTTATGTCTTCGAATGCTCTTCCGGTTTCTGCTGACTATCTTAGTTTTGTTCGGTCTCGCTTCTTACACGGCCCCATCATATTTTGCAATGGCATTTCTGTTTCTGCGGCTTGAGGTAGGAATTTTCTGTAAAAATTTACAGCGCCGAGAAAGCTTCGTAACTCCTGCACCTCGGTTGGCTTGTTAGTGTAAGGTTTAATTCCATTTTTCGTTACCCCGTGCCCCAAAAACTCGAGTTGACCCAGTTGACATTTTTCAATGTTGATGACTAGACCTTTTGCTCTGTAAATTTCAAATAGCTGCCGCAGATGTTCTACATGTTGCTGAATTGAATTTGACGCGACCAAGACGTCGTCCAAATAAGAAAACACAAAATCTAGTCCCTTTAAAGAATCATCCATAACGCGCTGGAAAGTTTGGGAAACGTTTCGTAACCCGAACGTCATATACATGAATTCAAACAGCCCAAAAGGTTTTATTACCGCCGTTTTTGCTACGACGTCAGGGTTTACAGGTATATGATGAAAAGGCTTCTTACAATCGATGACAGAAAATATTGTTTTACCATCTAGCTCACTAGAAAAATCTTGGATATGTCGTATAGGGTAACTATCGTGTATTTTTCTTGCGTTCAAGAGTATGAAATCGCCGCATGGTATCCACAATGATTTTAAGATTTCTGTCTCCAACTTATTACCAGATAAATCTTTCATCTCACGCAACAATGTTGAAAGTTTTTTATCGTCCATGGGCAGGTTGCCAAACAGCCGCTTAAAACGGCTGTCTTCAGACTCACTAAATTTTGCGATAAGTCTCGCCTTGAGAGTCTCATATTTGTTTTGTTCTGGTGGTTGCGAAATTATGTCGGATGCGCATTTTAGTATTGAAGAATCAATCTCTGCAACTATAGTGTTTGGTATCGTCTGTTGTTATGCCCGCACGTGCAAATTGAGCTTATACCAGAGGTTAGGCTCCGGCTTCCAAAAAGGTGGTGGTTTTACTGCTATTCGGGATAATTGTATTGCAGCAGCTGCAGCAACTTCTGCGTTTGCGTTGTTCATTTTCGATGTCGGGGTCACCACTTTAGAGTGTTGAATAAAACAAATTATATAAAGTTAATTTTATCAATTTATTTATTATCATTCCTTGCTGATGTTCTAACACACACTAAAACTTCTGTCAACAGAACTAATCGTTTGTATATCTTTTCATACCAGAGTAGTATTTTCTGTTTTACATTGGAGATGCCAGACCGGCAACCGCAGTACACTACAAAGCTATCAAAAATTCTTAAAAAATGAACGAACTTTTTCAAAAAAAAAGTAAAAGTAATAAAAATAACTAAAATGTATCAAAAATTAAAAAAAAAATTAATAAATGGTTGGTCAGGATTTGAAATCGTGCACAATCTCCTTTATAATATATTTTTTTAATTTTTACGTTTTTTCCAATTTTATTAACGATAAAAGGTTTATTTTTCAAAAATATCCAATGTGTTACCAGATAGGATTTGGTACATTGATAAAATAAGTATATAATGAATTTAGTAAGTTGTCGACGTTTTTATTTGATATAATATAATAATAATAATGCCAAAAATAAAAATAACTTGACGGTGTAAGAAAAAATTTTAAATTATAAAATATAACAACATATTTTAATTCATTATTTTTATTTAATTTTTTCTTTGAAACTCGTATGATGTCCGTATGTATGTAAATTAGTGGTATTCTGATAGTTGTCTTTTTAAAATTTTGTTAACTTTTCCACTTACTTATCTGTCTTGCGGTTGGACCAGACAATAAAGGTTTTGGTTCAATATAACCTGTATATTTCTGATATAGAAACACAATGGAATTTCAACCACAATTGATTTAAAAAATACGAATTCGGTAATTCATATTCAGCCTGCTAGGAAAACAGATGGATTTAATTAAAAACATTTTTTATTTAGATCTCGTAAGATCTTAACTTGTCATTTTGTATATGTTGAATTGGGGAAAATACGAAAATATGCAAAAAAAATTAAATACAAATATGTATGCATAAACTCTTTTTGGAAATTTTCCCCAAACATTCCGATCTAAAGTTCATATGTATGATATGTACGATAGGAACCGATTGTTTGAAAAATATTTGATGAATATCGAACTATTCTTAGAATACATTTTAATTAAGCCCACATTAAATTATTCAATTGGATAATGCAATCTAGAAGCTAAATATAAATTTGTGGAAAGTAGGTATTTGCAATACTTTTATTCAAAGTACAAATGCATTTTAAATTTTTATTCCAAATACAAAATAGTTAATAAAAGTTTAATTTTCACAATGGAAATGATATTTTGTAAGTTGTTTTACTATATAGTTTTGATGTTTTTTAATCAATATTGAATCATACAATTATATGATTTTTTTTAAATAAATTTTGGGACTAATTTCTAATATTGCAGTTGAAATTTTTAGAATATGCACTATTTTTGCAGGGTTTTCAATTTTTTAGTTTCTTTGCTAATTACATTTTGGAGCTTAATATCAAATTAAATTCTTACATCAAACTTTGTTTCTATTTTATAGAAAAGGCAATTAATTTAAGTGCTTTTGAAGATTAACTCACTGATATTACAGAATGAAAGAAACATTTCTTATCAAATTCTAGCCGGGAAGAGATTTTTCTGCTTTGTTAGATGTTACTAAGTATCCAAAAAACATTTTAATTGTCAAAGGATTTTTTATCACATTGTACAAATACAATAATAATACAGGGTTCTGATATACTGCAGGTACGCTCTGCATCTGAGTATAAAAAATAATTAAAATTACACAAGTATAAATCAGGATATAAGCTTCAATTTTGCCTTTCTTCTGAAATCACAAATAGTCATAAAAAAATGAAAAATTAATACCTTTTTAACACAAAACTAAAATTCAATTTCATTCATTATGTATATTTACTCGTACATAGTATCTTGACGATCCATATCTTTAATATAAATAATATAAAAAATAAATATGGTTATTTTTATACGAAAAGAAATTATAAGCGATAAAAAATACTGTAATACGCATGCGTATATTGTACTAATAAACGTACAACAAATGTTTAAAGAAACAACAAATCTGTTCTTTACGACTGTTTAAATATGCACATGTATACACACAATGTGTACATGTGCCCATGAACGCGTTTCAGTACTGATGTATGTGTGACAAAAATAGGGAATTTACAACAATCACACCAATTTCAATCAAGAATTTGAAGTTTTAGTATTTTATAATAATTAAGATATATTAAGTACTTAAACGCGTAAACTATTATGAAAAATACAACTGCTCTGTGGGTGTATAAGAAGCGCTTGTGACTACCAACTAGTAGATCGTTGCATTGCATCCCAACGCAATTTCTTCAAAAATATTTTAAAAGTAAAATTATTTTGAATACAATTTTTTTTGCCCATATTTTAGTCGTTAAAGGACCGATGTCAAGTATTTTCAGTCTAAACCTTCGTAGAACTCCATACAAGAGATCTGCTTTATAGAATTGACCGTAGGACAGTTGGGGCCATAAAAAAACAACAGAATAGGAAATATAACAAAAAAAGTCTTTTGGCTATATCTCATTAATTGTTGGGCCGAGTTTTGTTATTTTCAAACCGAACAATTTTATGAAAAATTCCAAGTGAATGGTATAAAATGTATGTCTCTATGTTGTGTGAGGCCTTAATTCTACTTACACTAAAATATAGCAGGCGGACAGACGGGCATCGCTCATTCGACTTCTCTATCCAGAATATATATATATACTTTATGGGGTCTTAAATGAATAATGAATAAATTACATACGGAATGATCCCCTTTCCAAATTTTTTTGTGAAGGGTATAATTAGTTCTAAAATACAAAAACAATAAATAAAATGTTGATAAATATAACAGTTATAAAAAAGTACGACAAGGAATCTCTTAAAAACTTTGAAATACTTATATTGCTCTATAAAAAACCATCTACCATCAAGATCTCTTTATTAAGGGCCAATAATAGACTTCGCATTTAAATGCCATTTAGCAAATTGCCACTTAAATTTAAGTTGCATTTAAATACAGTTTGAGTTTTTCAGTGTGAAATTATTGTTTGTATTTAATTACGATAAAAATGTGGCAGCCTTACGAAATTCTCTCAATTTTCTTAGAGAAACAGCTGAACAAAATTAAAAAAAAATTTCTAATGTGGATTCTTTTTCAGGCTGAAAATAACAACAATGATAGCTTGCTGCTGTTTAAAACAATTTTAAAAACCATAAAAAAGAATAATATTAATAAAAGAAGTCCAAATTTCACTCCAAAAGATGTTGATTTTTCAATGGCCGCAAATTTTTTGTTTACTTTGTTGCGCGAAACATTAACACGCAAGCAAAAACATATGTATGTTTGTGTATGTATGTGTGCAAAAACTTAAATGGACTTTAAATGCAGAAGAATGGTCATTTAAGTTTCATTTAAATGTCACATAATTTTGTACTGAAAAAATGAAATACCAATTTAAAGATAAATGACACTCAAATGAGTAGTCAATTATTGGGCCTAAGTGTTTTCTTATATGCTAATTACAAGTATGCTTGGTTAGTGTACTTTGGTTAGTATGTATACTAGTACTAAAACGTACCTATTTTCTAGTGTTGTAAAGAGTTGTAACAATGAAGCAATGTTTATTTAGTATTAGATACAGAGTCATAAATGACTGTAAATATAAACTCATTATTACAACATCTCCTTTTCTTTATTTTTAAACTTAAATTTATTTCAAATACCTTTTTGGTATTTTGCAGACTCTACCACTTTTAGTAACATATTCAATTATAACATTTTCATTTATATTTTCATTTGGATTTTCATTAATATTTTCATTACATTTTTCCTTTAGGTTTTCATTAAATTTTCATCCAGATTCTGTTCAAAATTTTCATTTGGATTTTTATTGATATTTTCATCACAATTTTCATTTACATTTTCTCTTATATGTTGCCTATTTCTCCTATAAGTTGCACCTTCATGGTCCCGTATGATATAAGATCTAGGCTCCTTGCAATCTCCTAGCACTGTACCAGGGTACCATAAAGACGTTGGTGTTCTCTTAAACATAATTTTTCTACCTACTTCTACCGGTTTTAAATTTCTCATTGTTTCGTCGTACCTTCTAATCATTCTCCCTCTTTGTTCATCTATTTGTTTAACAATTTCCTTCGTATCAATTAGTTTTTGTTCCAATTTGGACGGAAGGCAAGGTAATTTAGTTCTCAAAACCCTACCCATTAACATTTCCGATGGAATTGGAAAATTTCCTTTACAACGCGTAAATGTAATGTAATGTAATGTAACAGAGCTGTATAAGGGTCAGAAGAATTATCCCGACATTTGTTTAACATTTTCATGACCGTTTGTATTGTACGCTCTGCTAGGCCATTGGACCTAGGCAGATACGGGCTTGAGGTGATATGGTCTATTCCCCAGTTTCTACAAAAATCTGCAAATTCTTTGGAATTAAAAGGGGGTCCATTATAGGACATAAAAATAGCTGGTATTCCATGTCTGGCATAAATTGATTTTAACTTAGTAATAACTTGGTCACTGTTATAACCCGAAGCCAAGATCTCAATTTCTACAAATTTAGAATAAAAGTCTACTACTAACAAATACGCTCTTTTGTTAATTTCCAAAAGGTCGCAACCAATTTTGTACCATGGTATTGTTACAATCTCATGAGGTAACAATTCCTCTTTGGTGTTTGAGTTTTGATATTTCCTGCAAATTTCACAGTTCGATACCATCAAGTTTATATCATGATTAATATTTAGCCAGAAGATTGATTCTCTAGCTAAACTCTGACAACGTTGCACACCCATGTGCCCTTCATGTATATGTACCAACATCTCTCTTCTAAGACTTTTTGGTATTAAAATTCGATTATTCATCAGTAAAACACAGTTTAATTCTGATATTTCATTTCTTATAGGAAAATATGGAAATAATATTGGATTTATTTTCTTCTTATCATTGGGCCAACCAGTTTTTATACATTCAAGTAAAATTTTAAATACTTCATCTGTTTTCGTTGCTTCTTTAATTTTCTCGACCGCAACGTCGTTAAACTGTAAAATTACAATGTAAATCTATTTCCTGATTCATGTCCAATAAAGTGTTCTCTCTAAGTGGAGCTCTTGACAGCGTATGAGCAATATAAAGATATTTACCGGGTTTGTATACTACCTTTATATTGTATGTTAATAGCCGCAAATTGAATCTTTGCAAACGAGCCGGAATTTTATAAAGCGGGTTTTCAAATAAAGTTACCAATGGTTTATGATCAGTTTCTACTGTCACCTGAAAACCATATACATATTGGTGAAAACGAGTACACCCAAACAGAATTGCAAAAAGCTCTTTTTCAATTTGAGCATAATTAGACTGGCAATCAGTTAATGAAGCTGATGCAAAGGCAATTGGATTGTCTCCATGCATGATTGTGGCTCCCACAGCAAATTTAGATACGTCCACAGACAATTTGATTTGTTTTTTACGGTCAAAATAGACCAGAACTGGTGAATCAGTTATTTCTTTCTTCAATTTCATAAATTCGTTATCCTGCTCATGGCAAGGGGGCCATAAAACATCCTTTTTAAGGTCTCTTAAATTTTTAGTCTTAGCAGACAAGTTTTGTATAAAAGAACCTAAATAGTTAACCATTCCTAAAAACCCTTGAACCTTATTTAAATTCCTTGGATCAAGGCACAAACGTAGGCTACCATTAGGTTTGGTTACCAAAACTATTGAGTTTACCCACCCAGTCGGTTCATTTTCCTTAGTAATCACGTTCAATTCCTTTTTCAAAAGTTCAAAAAGAGCTATTGGGACCCGACGTGGTGCTTCTACTATAGGTTCACTATTTTCAATTAACTTTAAACTACATTCTTTTTTCAGCTCACCAAGCCCATTAAAAATCTCCTCGTATTTTTCAAAAACTGGATCTATATTTATAGAATTAATAGTTTTGAATAAATTTAATGGGATAGCCAAATCTAAACCAATTACATTTCTACAATCCATTTTTAATACGTAAAAGGTTGATAAACGTTTTGCTCTATTATAATTAATATTTAAATTAATTTTCCCCATAACCGGGAGTTTTTCACCACTAAAAGTTAGTGTATTACTACAATTATTAGTTTTATTAATTTTTAAAATACTTAAGGTCTTTTCCGACAGTAGATTGGCTTGCGCCCCGGTATCCACTTGAAACATCACCATCGGGTTGTTGATTTCTGCTTCCACATTCCAATCACGAGCTGTAGTACCAGTACTATTTTTAACAGTACCAATAAAAAGAGTATCTTCTTCATCTTCATTTTCTACCGCTTTTACATATTTGTTGTTGTTGTAGCTATTATTGTTGTAGGTATTATTGTACCTCCTATTGTTGTTCCTGTTGATGTGATTTTTCGCAAAACACATTTTGGCAGAGTGATTTAACCTACCGCAACTATGACATTTTACCCCTTCTGCTGGGCATTTATCATGATGATGTTGACCACATTTTCCACACTTTTGTTGCTGTTAATTGTTGTTAGATTTGTTGAATTTTCGCAAACCGCATATATTTGAGAGGTTGTTGTTGGTATGAGACACTTCTATTGCTCTTTCTCTAGCAGCTTCCATGCTTTGTGCTATTTGGAGAGCCTTTTCCCACGTTATTTCCCCATCTGGCAACAATTTTTCTTTTATTTTTAAATAGTTTTGTGATAAACCACAAATAAAAATGTCCTTCACCAGACCTTCACGTAGCACATCGAATTCGCAAGTTTTGCTTAAGTTTTGTAGCTGTGTCGCGTATTGCAAAATGGTTTCTCCCTCCATTTGCTTTCTTGTAAAAAACGAGTGACGCCCCATGGCCGTGTTGTTCTTTGGAACAAAATAGTTTTCCAACTTTTTCCAGAAATCCTCATATTTTACGACATCTATGTCTATATTAAAGGAACCTACTATTTGTACGGTCGACGGTCCTAGATGATGTAAGAGCAATGCAACTTTTCGTGTCTCCGCCTGTGTCTCTAACGCTGATGCTCTCATAAAAATTTTAAAATTTTGGCTCCAATTTTTCCATTCCACGGATAAGTTTGGTGCATTAGTAGTAAGTGGCAGTATTGAAGAGATCGACATCGTTCCTTCAGCTTCAATTTTTTGTTCTATTAAGACTTTGGCCTCCCTCTCAGCACTCGTCATTAAACAAAGTTTTAATTTTTTAACTCCCACTAGTTTAATTGTTTTGTTTGTTGGTTCTTTACTTATTGTTTCCTTTCACGAAAAATTTTTTTTATCTTGTTTTTTCTTTCTTTTATTTAATTTAAAGAGAACAGGTTTCTAACCTCCACAATTTTAACAAAAATATTTTTTCTTTACCCCACATCTGACACCATGTTCTACCATCAAGATCTCTTTATTGTGTTTTCTTATATGCTAATTACAAGTATGCTTGGTTAGTATGTATACTAGTACTAAAACGTACATATTTTCTAGTGTTGTAAAGAATTTTAACAATGAAGCAATGCTTACTTAGTATTAGATATAGAGTCATAAATGACTGCAAACATAAACTCATTATTACAACAAAACTTTTTGGCTATAATATATTTTTTCAATAAATTTAGTTTTGTTTGTCAAAGTTTGTAATACTTACGTTTTTTTCATTCAAGCTTTTTATTAAGAAGTTGAAGCTCTTTTTCTTTTATTAATATTTTAAGGCTTTTTAATGTAATTTTTAATTCGCTTTCATGCATTTCTTCTTCTCTTTTATTTCTTTCTTTATCAATTTTTTTTCTTTCTTCTAATAATTTAATTTTTTTTGACTTCAACGTCAATCAACTGTTTTTGGCGCTTGTCAAAATCTCTGAGGCTGCGCTTTATAGATCCTAGTGAATTAGATATATCCGTTAATAGTTTTGCTTGTTCAGTATTATGTTTATGTAATAGTTCGCCATGGCCAAAGCAATCATTGCTTTGGAATTCATTTGTTTCCTTTTAACATTATTATCTTCCAATAGAGGTGTTGCAGGTGGAACTGTTGATAGAATTGTGTTGGAAGTTAAGTCCACAATAACATTCATAGAAGGCACAATAATTTCAGTTGCTTCTAATACTTCTCCCAGAGATACACTTTCTTGTGTCTGTGCTAGCTCATGATCTACATTTTTCAGATGGATTTAGTTGCTTTTGAAACTGTAGCAGATTTCCTACAGCTTCCTCTAGTGGGCTAAAAACAAACTGCTTAAATATGCCTCCACCCGTTACATTACATTCAGCCTTGTTGGCGACCATTTTCTTCTAGACTTTAAACTTCAAGTCTCGCCAAAGCTTTTAAGAAATTTTATTTTATGTTTCAGTATTCACGAACAGTATTTTCTTACCTTTTGCCATCCATCACCTAAACGTATCGGCGGGCCAAGAGAATTTGCAACTGTTGCAATTTCTTCCCATTGTTCTTAAAATTACTTGAAAGAATGCCTCTGCGAAATCCCACTGCAAGAGAGCGGTTCTTCTGTAACTCTTCCACTCATTTTTCAAACTGAGTTGCAGTTGTTATTTTCAATTTTTTCCATTTATGAAAAATGGCGACAACAAATTCAAAGTCGTTTCAAAACAATATTGCCGTCAAATTTTCTTGTAGAATACCAATTCTATGTTGACAATCATCGATAATATCCGATAACGACAACTGGAATAACAATTTGAAGTAAACAAGGCAAAACAATATCGTTTTGTATTCATTTTGACAAGTGGAATAAAGCCACAAAGTCCACAATACGCGTTCTACGCGCTTGCGTTTCATGAGTTTTAAGCTTTTGACGCTTTAAGTTACGCACCTTGCTTTATACACGTTTTTGCTTATCAAATTTCGAGAAAAGTTTGCATATTTTTTGTTATCTTTTTTTAAGTTTTATGTTCTTTAAATTGTTTTAATTCGTTTTTCATCAACTGCTTACGAAAATAGCTTTCTAAGAATTAAATGTTCAATCTCAAAAAAATTTTAGACTCGGAACTTGGCAGCGCCGTATAGCGCTTGTGACGCGTAAAAGTAGAAAGCTGTTTAACTTTAACTTTTAACTAAAAACTTTTGTTTTGTAACTCGCTGTATGAAAATACTCTGATTCAACTTTTTTGAGAGACGCGTAGAAAGCGTGGTGTAGACTTTCAGCTTAAGCAATAAATTGTTAAATAGTGCATAAAAATAAAGAATTCGTTGAAATAAAATAAAAAAATATTCGGTGTTCACGTACTTAACTAAAAACTTTAGAGTTAAAATTTAAACACTTTGTTGGCTAATGTTATTAGCAACAAAAAACAAAATGCCGGATAATGCAACAAGTATACCTGAATTAAAGCCTGCAAATGGTGGTCAATTTTTCACAACAACGCTGTCACCAATAAATTTGAAGTCACCTAACTTGTCTAAAGAATGGAAAAGTTGGTACACACAATTTCAGATTTTTCTTACGGCATCTGATTTGGAAAGCCAACCTGTATTGCGATTCACTATGCTTTTTAAACGACAATAGTTTCGTTTAAAAATGTTAACCACAAAAATAATCGTTTTGCTATTCACTAACACTTTAAACGCTATATGTTGGCTTTTAAAGAGATCTGTTTCTGTCAGCTGTTATTTCTAACTAAACATATTGTTGTTTATTAACACCAGCATTTTTTGTGTGGTTTAATTCGTTTAGAAAATTGTTTATTTATTTACATATGAAATTGCAGTCAGCTGCTCAGCAGACGCGCGGCTTCTTTTGTGTAGTGTACCCAGTAAGTCGACTATTATTTAATAGCGATAGTCACTTAAAAACACTTTCATTATATTATATTTTATTAAATACACTTTCATTATATGTTATTAGTGTACCTAATAAGTCTACTACTATTGTCACTTTTTATAATTATATTCACTCAAATAACACTTTCATTATATTTAATTATATCCTTTATTATTATCCTAGTCACTCTTATTTATAAGTTATGGTTTGTACTCACAACTATATAACTATCTTTTTCTTGTTTATTATATAACTGGATATTTTCACTCAAAATTCCAAAGAAATGGAATTTTGTTTATTATTGTTATTATTATTATTTTTGTCAAGAATCCCGTTATTTTAGTATTTAAGCACTTGTAATTTTTTAATAAAACTACTCTTGATTTAGCCTCAAATCGGCTGTTTAATTTTCGAGGATTTTTACCAAGAAAGCATTCATCTGCTTCCTTCCCTATACAGGCATTTTAGTTGCCTTCATTCGTTCTACTAGCCAGTGGCGTTTTTAAGCGCCGGCTTAAACCTTATTAGGCAGGTACTAATAGGCAACAATACTGCCTCCAGTTTAGATATGTAAACATACTTAGATCTTTACATACCTTAACATCACATGGCGATCCTGCCAAATCTGGATAAAAACCAAATGCCCAAAGAAAAATTAACTCCAGCGGGCAACGAGAAGCAGCAAATAGCAGCAGGCCCTAAAAAGCTAACAATAGAGGAGTATAGAAGCCGCCAACAACGCAAAGCAGAAGAAAAGCTTACCCGCATACCGGCTACAGAGAAACCGCGTCACAAACGAGGTGGCCGACTAGTCCGATTAAGGAGAAAAATTGCTGCACTACGCAGAATAGTAGAGGCCGATCCTCCACCATCCTGGCAAGAGGCTAGCAAAATCTGGCTACAAATTGGAGCATTGGAATACCAAATGCAGCAACATAAAAATAAAAATAAAATGAATTTTTAAACACTTTTTTTGTTACATAAATTTTTTTTATTTTAGATTTATCATAAATAAAACAAATTTTTTTAAGTATAGCACACGCGAAACTGAATTAAAAGAAATAAATAAGAAGACATATTGAAATTACTAAATGTCATAATAGATTAGTGCTGCCAAGTGCAAAGAAAAATAAAATTCACAATAGTAACCAAAGATGTTAATGTCAGCGTTACCAATACAGCATTTTTTTTCATATTAGAAACAAAATAAATATTTAAGATTCAATAAAAATAATAAATATTTTTATATTATAATACCTATGGAAGAACTGCAAGAATATTATATAGAATTAGACAAATTAGAAAAAAATTTTAAAAAAAGCAAAGATAGAGTTTACTCCTTAGAGTTTAAAACAGAAAAACTTAATCGGGTAAAAGATATTGAAGAAAAAGTTGTTAGCATTTTTGAAAACTTAACAGAAAACGAAGAAAGCAGGTCTCTTAAATTCAAATTTGGCGACTTATGTGCAAGATTACTTGATATAATAAGTAATTTAGTTACAAAGAAAACAACAGAAATAAGTGCTCCTAGTTTTTCAAAATCAGCTAACGAGCATAAATCTGATTGTGCAATCATGGCTCATTTCGATATATCGGTTGTGGGAAAAAACCTTCAGGTTTTCAAAGGGTCTTATGAGGCATTGGAAGATTTCATTGTACAAACGGAATTACTACATGATCTACTCAGAGCAGAAGACAGAGAAATATTCGTAAGGTACGTCTATAACTTCAAATTAACAGCACAAGTACGTAGTGTTGTAGGACGATCTAACAGGCCAACAACTTTTCAGGAGTTTAAAAGAGTACTAACTCAAGCTTATCCTAATCCAAAGTCTTTGCAACAAGTCTTAACTGAATTTGGGGCAATAAAACAGGGAAATAAGAGTATATCGGAATACAGAGAAAAAATAATGTTACTTTCAGAGCAGTTAAGCGACTTTGAAATAAAAACTATAGAAAACCCAACGCAGGAGGCTAAAAATGCCGTTTACAAAGTTAGCGAAAGTATGGCTCTTAATGTCTTCATAAAAGGCGTAAACATTGAATACCAGAGCATGTTAGTAGCTTGTGGTCCAAAAACACTAAGCGAGGCGGTAGAAAAATGTATTGCAATGGAAGGCAATATGCGCAACAATGAAAGCAGTGTATTTAGAATTTGGAGACAGGAAAGGGGAAACAGAAATTTCTCTATAGACAATAGATATAACTACAATTACAATAGCAGACCTAATCATAATAATGACAGGGGCGGTCCTAGTTACAATAATTACAGAGGCGGTCCTAGTCACAATAATTACAGGAGCGGTCCTACGCACAATAATAATAGGGGCAATTTTAATAATTATAATAGCAGAAATAGCGCTGGTCAAAATGGGTTTAGAGACAATCATTTCAGAGGCAACAACAATGTTCGACCTGTTATTAATAACAACAGGAATCACAATTCTACTAGGCAGAACATCCGCGGTAACAACCAGGGAAACTAGAAGGGCCGGATAACATAGAGAGTTATCCACGGCCACGAAAATTATTCAAACTAGCAACAACGATAGGTAATTCAGTAAATATTACGTGTAGGTGTAAGAAGGGAAACCTAAATTTTCTAATAGATACCGGAGCTGACATCTCCATTTGTAAGCAAGAGTATATAGAAGATATAGACAAAAATGAGATATCATCTTTAAGTGGCATTACATTACAAACTATAGAAAGTATAGGTACAGCTTATTTAGGCCTACAGCTAGAAAACTGTCACGTGAATCACAAGTTCCACATAGTTGATAATGATTTTCCTATTGCTACTGATGGAATCATTGGGAGAGACATGTTAGAAAAATTTAAATGCAAAATCGATTTCGAAACTTACACGGTATCATTCAATGTATCGGGAGAAGAGTTTGTTCTTCCGATTAACCCAAAAAGAATTTATAAAGCGGAGATTTGTGTACCAGCTCGATCAGAATCAGTGGTACCGGTGAACATTTACACGAATGAAGATAGCATTGTTTTAAATAAAGAGCTATCACCTGGAATTTTCGTAGCCAACAGCATAATACCGGCGGTGGGCGTAAAGCACATCAAAATACTAAATACGACCAACAAAGATGCAGTTTTAAATGATTTAAAATTTGAAATAGACACATTGTCTAATTATGAAATATATAGTGGCCACAACAACAAATTATTGAACAATGAAAGAATAAAAGAAATTTTAAAGAACTTGAAGATCGAATCAATGGATCCTATTGCTAAGCAGTCACTTACCAACATAATAGCTAAATACAGCGATATTTTTCAACTTGATGGCGACAAATTAACGGTCAACAATTTTTACACTCAAAAAGTTCAACTAACGGATTCAACTCCAATATACATAAAACCTTACAGGTTACCAGAAGCGCAAATAAATGAAATAGATGAGCAAATCAATAAATTACTAGAGGATGATATTATTGAACCATCGGTAAGTGCGTATAATTCCCCGTTGTTAGTAATACCAAAAAAATCAGTCGATAATACGAAGAAATGGCGAGTAGTCGTAGACTTCAGAAAACTAAACGAAAAAGTAGTTAGCGACAAATTTCCGTTAACTAAAATTGAAGATGTTTTAGACAAGCTGGGCAGAGCTAAATATTTTTCCACGCTAGACATGACCAGCTCATTCCATCAGATCAACTTGCACAAAGATTCAAGACCACTGACAGCATTTTCAACCAGAAATGGCCATTTTCAATTTACCAGGTTGCCATTTGAATTAAAAATATCATCCAACAGTTTCCAAAGGATGTTAACCATTGCACTGAGTGGTCTAGGTGCGGAAGCATTTTTATATGTTGACGACATTATTGTATTTGGGTGCAGCATGCAACATCATCATGAAAATTTGGAAAAGGTGTTCGAAAAATTAAGAAAATACAACTTGAAATTGAACACTACTAAGTGCTGTTTTTTGAAAAATGAGGTGGTATATCTAGGCCATCTAATAACTAATAAGGGAATACGTACTGATCCTGCCAAAAACAGTGTAATAGAAAAATATCCGACGCCGAAAAGTGCTGACGATGTCAGACGTTTTGTTGCATTTTGCAATTATTATAGACGATTTGTCGACAATTTTGCTGAAATAGCTCGAGAATTAAACGCATTATTAAAAAAAAATACACCATTCATTTGGAGTGAGGGTTGTCAGAAATCTTTCGAAACGTTAAAGTCAAAATTACTGAATCCGCCCATACTTCAGTATCCTGATTTTAGTAAACCATTCATATTAACGACTGATGCTTCGAATTTTGCAGTGGGAGCTGTACTGGCTCAGGGTGAGATTGGGTCAGAACTGCCTATATCTTATGCGAGTAAAACTTTAAGCAAACACGACATGAATAAACCCATCATTGAAAAAGAGCTTTTGGCCATACATTGGGCTATAAATTTTTTCCGTCCATACCTTTACGGTCGGAAATTTTACGTAATAACTGATCATAGACCATTAGTGTCTTTGTTTACACATAGAAATCCATCATCAAAGATGACTCGGATTAGACTTGACTTAAGTGACTATGACTTTGAAATATCATACAAAAAAGGCAAAATGAATACAAACGCTGATGCATTATCGCGAATAGTCGTGAACAGTGATACATTAAAAGCAATGATTCCCACTGGAACAGAAGAGAAACCGAAAGAAATATTTGCGTTAACACGGAACATGAATAAAAAGTTAAATATGCAAAAAGAGAACACAATTGCTAATAGAGAGCAAGGTAAGCATTTTATATGGGAGTGTACATCAATTACTGATATAAAAAAGACAAAAAAGCTAAGATTCGAAGTAGATAAAAATCTAAAAAAATCACATATCATAATAAATGATTCAGAGGTGGTAATAAAGTGCAGCGAAAATCCAATGAACACACAGATGTCTTTGGAGAAACTGTTACCAAAAATGCTATCCCTGAGTATAGAAGTACTCGCTTTAAAAGACGACGATGTCATATTTAAAATCATACAAATTGAAAAATTTAAAAATATTTTTAGAAATTTAAAAAGAAAAGATGGTGAAAATCTGAAAATTTTAATATATAAAGGACCAATACGCATCACGAATGTAAATCAACAGAATAATCTAATTATCGAGTATCACAATTCACCTATAGGAGGTCACTTGGGTGTAAGAAAAACCATTTTAAAACTTAAGCAAAGATACATATGGAAAAACATGTCAAAAATGGTAAGAAAACACATTTCAAATTGCAAAAAGTGCAAATTAAATAAACAAATAAAACATACAAGAGAAAAATTAACTATTACTGAAACACCAGGAAATAGCTTTGAAGTAATATCAATAGATATAGTAGGTCCTCTAAGATTTTCTAATGGGTTTAGGTACATTCTTACTATGCAATGCGACTTAACAAAATACATCATAGCGTGTCCAGTTGAAACAAAGGATGCTAGGACAGTTGCAAAGGCTCTGGTAAGGAATTTGATATTAATATACGGCCATTTTAAAGTCCTCAAATCGGATAGAGGCACTGAATTCGTGAATGATTTAATGAAAGAAGTATGCGATCTGTTAGAAATAAAACAAGTCTTCAGCACACCATACCACCACGAAACCTTGGGTTCCGTGGAGAGAAGTCATAGGGTACTAAATGAATTTCTTCTGAACTTCTGTATAGATGATGAATGGGACCATTGGATCCCATACTTTTGTTTTGCATACAATACCACGCCACATGTAGATACAAATTATACTCCATATGAGCTTATATTCGGTAGGCTACCCAATTTGCCTCATGAGAAAATTTTAAAAACTGAACCAATTTATAATACTGAAAACTATTCCAAGGAATTAAAAGCAAGACTAAAGTTTTCTTTGCAAAAAGCAAAGGAATTACTTGAAATATCGAAGAGAAAACGTGTCGAACAATGCACGGAAATTAATCCGTTGAGTTTGAAAGTAGGAGACATGGTTTTAGTTAAAAACTTTAATAGAAAGAAAAGTCAACCTCCTTATAAAGGTCCGTATAAAGTAATTAAAACTAAAGGAGTAAATTCAATTATAGATTTAGGAAACACATATAAAGAATTTCATAATAATAATTTAAAAAAATATTAATTAAATTGTCAAAAAAAAAAAAAAAAAAAAAAAAAATTTAAAAAATTTTTTCTTAAGGGTAGGGGTGTAGTGTACCCAGTAAGTCGACTATTATTTAATAGCGATAGTCACTTAAAAACACTTTCATTATATTATATTTTATTAAATACACTTTCATTATATGTTATTAGTGTACCTAATAAGTCTACTACTATTGTCACTTTTTATAATTATATTCACTCAAATAACACTTTCATTATATTTAATTATATCCTTTATTATTATCCTAGTCACTCTTATTTATAAGTTATGGTTTGTACTCACAACTATATAACTATCTTTTTCTTGTTTATTATATAACTGGATATTTTCACTCAAAATTCCAAAGAAATGGAATTTTGTTTATTATTGTTATTATTATTATTTTTGTCAAGAATCCCGTTATTTTAGTATTTAAGCACTTGTAATTTTTGAATAAAACTACTCTTGATTTAGCCTCAAATCGGCTGTTTAATTTTCGAGGATTTTTACCAAGAAAGCATTCATCTGCTTCCTTCCCTATACAGGCATTTTAGTTGCCTTCATTCGTTCTACTAGCCAGTGGCGTTTTTAAGCGCCGGCTTAAACCTTATTAGGCAGGTACTAATAGGCAACAATACTGCCTCCAGTTTAGATATGTAAACATACTTAGATCTTTACATACCTTAACATCACATTTGGTATCAGTACTTCACATTCTATGGAAATATGTGCAAGGATATAATAAGTTAATAAAATAACAAATATTAATAATCATTTACTTACTTTGGACAAAACTATTTAAAAATTCACTTTGTGTAGTTTTTGTTTACTTTTTTATATTCTTTTCTTCTACTTTGACGTTTCGCCACATAGAGTTGCCACGTAATATCAATTTGAATACAGTAAAATATAACACTTTTTACCGGGGTTAAAAATAAGTTTGTGAATAACATTGTGGCTAGTGCAAACATCAAAATATGTGGTTAAAGTGTTAAAATTTATTGAATCGCACTGCTGATCGTCAGAAAGTGGCACAATTACTACACCACCTCGGCAGCATTTGCTTGGATATTTATAATTGCTTTAATGTCGATTTGAATACAATTACATATACAAACCTAGTACAAAAACTAGAATCGTTTTTCATTCCGAAGGTTAACATAGCAATGGAAAGATATAAACTTTTTACTTGTAGACAGCAGTTGGAACAATCAATAAACGATTATGTGATAGTGCTAAAAAAATTTAAGACTAAATTGCGAGTTTGGTGGCCTACATGAGGAGCTTGTGAGAGATATTTTTACATGTGGCATGTCGCCGAAAATGAGTAATATACGGGAAAAAAATTCTTGGCTGAGGGTGTAATTACTTTAGACAAAGCGGTGGGCATAGCAAAAACAATGGAAATAGCAAAACAAAATGCACAAATGTTTGAAACTGGTTGTGAAGGCGAATCGATGATCAATGTGATACAAAAGATAAGTTTTAAGCAAACGATGAGACAGCAACAGCCAAGAACAATCAGCAATGGTAGCAGATGTGGTCAGACTCACAGGAACAAATGTTCGGACAAAATGTGTTTTTCAAGAAATAAATTCGTAAAGCCCGTATACGTTGAAGAAGATGGCGGTTATGAAGACAATAAAAAGGAAGAAAATTTGTTTGTTGGGGCTCTTACCAAAAATGCAACGACATTAAGCGAGTGGAATATTAAGGTAAAGGTTAATAGTAATAATCTAAAATGTCAAGTAGACCAATGTTATATCTTATAAAACAGCAATTTTATTAAATGTTATAAATACTTGAAGAAAAATAAGAGTAGGTATGTAAATATATTCACATATAGTGGTGAAAGATTAAAAGTTTTAGTAAAAGTGCTATTATGTATGGAATTAATGAATTATGTAATGACATTTTTCGTTGTAGATTTTGATTGTAACAATATTATAGGGGTCCAACCTGCTATGAGTATGAATTTGATAAGAAACATTAATATTTTGTCTGCCAATGATATCATTAAGAAATTTTCAAATGTTTTCGGAGGTCTTGGTTCTCTACAACATAAATGCAGTCTTAAAATAAGAGGAGATATTTCTCCAGTAATTGATCCGCCCAGGAAAATACCGTTTAAACTTTATGATAAATTACAGAATGAATTAAAGAGAATGGAAAAATTAAATGTTATAGAGAAAGAATCAGATCCAACAGAATGGGTGAGTTCAATCGTACTGGTTACCAAGCCAAATGGCAATTTAAGCAAAAACTTAAAAAGCCAATGAGAATTTAAAAAATTACAAAAGTATAAGAATAGTAGGCTTTAAAGTTTATTGAAAAAACCCAACAAACTAATTAAATTCAAAAGTTTTTGAAATTCTTTAAAAAAATATATCAAGGCAATCTCGATTAATATATTTAAAAAATTAGAAATACTACAAATATAATGGGCGCATTCAGAGGACGTAGCTGTTGAGCTCAAAAGTTGTGAAACTGTTGCTAACGATTGAACCCAATATTTACTTCCATGGTAGAATAATACAGGTAGTGTCGAAGCTACAACAACACTGCTTTTAGGTTCGAAGCTGTCAAAAATCACAAACGAAAAATGCCAAAATGTTTTTTTTTCTATTTATAAAGAATTTTGTTTCTTTTCCTTTTCTTATTTGCTTTTGAAACAAATGTTAGAGTGTACCTTTTTAGTAGTGTGGGTGTATGTTAGTAATACATAATCAAATTTTTACAGACTCGAACCCAAAAGAAGTCCGTTAACGCATCGACACTACCTGTATTATACTACAATGCTTACTTCTTAGAAGCGGTTTGATAAATAATTGGAAAATGAACAGCTGATTAATGAAAGCAACTGAAAAGGATTAAAAGTGCTGCAAAAGAAATATTATATATTATTAATGGGATATCCAATGCTATAATCAGTAGCCCTGGAATTTTCCATTTTTATTTTAAAATCTGCAACACGAATTAAATATTCACAACATAAAAATGCACAACAAAACACTGCAAAAAAATTATAACCTTGCATTTATATTTCAACGCCGAGCCGCCACTGTGTTAAAAAAATCTGTTCATCTTATATTGAACTAAATATGTATATAATTAATGAAATAAGTGTTTTAATTTTATTTCTTTATTTTCGTTACTTTATCGCATTTCTAACGTAAAATTTAACAAATGGCAGCTAATGTGTGGAGCGGAACTACTCAACTCTGCGTTTCTAAGGCTGGCTACAGACATTGCAACGTGTTTATGCAACACGTTTATCATTCATGTTTCATATTTTGATACACACACTTTAACCAAGAATGAAACCGTGAACGCAACATTATTTCTCTTTTTTGTATTCGCATTAAACATCGCGCAAGAAAGAAGCATATGTAGTTGAAAAAAATGAGCCGTGAACTAAGTGAAACAGCGGGAATTATTCTTGATGAACTGTTTTATGGAGAAGGAAAATGAGATATGGAAAAAAATTATATGGTAAAAAAATTGGTATTTAAAAAAAAGAAGTTTTCAAATGAAAGAGTTAATAGAAAATGGGCCAAAAGATTTCAGAAATTATATGCGAATAGATGAAAAAACTTTACTTAAATTATTAGACATGATAAAACACAAAATTACAAAGCTCATTTATTTTTTCCGTGGTTGACAAAAAAAACATATGCACACCTTGCTGTTCTTCAATGAACTAAACCAGTAAAAAGAATAAATACGACTACACACCATGCAACCAGAAAATATAAAAATATTTTGATTTTTATGAAACCTCGAATGAAACACGAAATGAAACCATAAACACGAATACAGACAATGAAACAAGCCTGGTTGCGTAAACACGTTGCAATGTGTGTAGCTAGCATAAGACAAACGCTCAACGGTTGCGCAACAGTTACGTTTTATGAACGCGACCAAGGTTTTTCTTTAATTTTTGTTTAATAGGCATTTTATTATTTTAAATAAATGAAAATTTTGCTCAAGTTCGCTAGTGTTTATAGTTCATACATGTTTCCTCATCGTTGCTTCAATAAGCTAAGTACTCTGTTTGAATTTGCGAAAAATGTTGAACAACATTGATTATTTCGTTTGAAAATTTTGACAATTAGCCAGTGGTGACAACACTACGATTTAGAAGAAATTTATCGTTTTTATTGCCTTGAAGTAAGCAACATTGTTTTTCTTATGTAAACAAAAACCATGTGTGAAAACAAATGGAGAACAAAATAATTTTAAGAGCTTGTGCTGCTTTAAAGACACACGTTCTCATTCAATCCCATACCTTCATTTTATGTTATTTTCACACTATTTTCCTTTATTTTAGTTAATTGTGCGTAACAAATTCAATGCTAATTAAAAGCTGATCATCTGTTGTTTGCAATTCCGCACGAAATAAGTGGTGCTTACATTATTTCGCAGTTGGAAAATATGTTGCCAGAAACATGTTGTATTTGAAAAAATCATGCTGCCAGAAACATTTCGTATGTTTTCACAATTTGAACAGAGTACAACTTCGGCCATTTTTTTTTGCAATTATTTCGCATGAATTTTTTTATATGGACTTTTGACAGCAGTTCGCACGAAATGATGAACAGAGTACTTAGCTTTACAATGAATAGCGTCGAGTGTAATACAAAAAGCAGGCCGATCATCTTCAAACCTGATATTTCTTTTGTTCATACAGCTCTCTAGTCCGTTTTCATATAAAATAATTTGTGTTTGAAATATTAAAGAATACACATCCTGTTTTGGGTGTAAGGCACTGTACGAGCGAATCAGTTAACTTTTGAAAAATGTGTTTATATTCATATTAATATATGAATATATTATTAACACTTTAATTAAAAAATCTATATGGTGAATTAACTATTATTAATAGTGTTTGCAAGGAAAAAAATCTAAAAGTTGCTTAGCCACTAAATCTCGGTGGCCAATTATGATCGCCTCTTCGAGAAATCATACGGTCTTCACTCAAAAGAGCTATGTATGTTACGTTACTTGTGTAGCGCATAGAAAATAAACTTCGTCCACATCAATATCTTCCAATACCGGCCATACAAAATTACGAATCGTCTACCAATAGCGTAATCCAGCAATCGTAACAGTTGCTCGTATTTTCGAAAAAGTAAGGACCAATGCCACCGCCAGAGGTAAAAATGCTTCAGTTTTGCTAACTGTGACCGTCATATTTTTACCATTTTTGTGTTGAATTTTAATAATTTCAAAGATTATATTTTGCCATAACGGAGAAAAATTGTTCTTTGCTTACAAATTCACTGAAATCGTGTATTGACTCAAAAAATACTAACTTAAGATTGTTACTTATTACTGCCGCCATCTATACGTCAGGTATGTTAACCTTTGGATCGACCTCCTCTATAATTTTTGGTAGGCAAAATTATTAAAAAATTTATAAATATTGTTTTTTTATTTTAAATTTAGCTTAAACAATTAAAATGCTTAATTCTTCATTCCGTTTGGTTTTAACAGAAACCGGGGTTTTTAAAACCTATAAACCAAAACAAGAAATCGATAATAAATCGTTTTTAGTTTTTTTAATCTTTTTTATTTTAATACATACTACATACATATATAAATAAATAAATAAAAGTGAAATTACATACAAACTCAATTAAATTTCCTAATGTGTTAAAATGGTAATAGTATTCTTATTTACATAATATTTAGTGAGCATCTAAAACGTTAGAGCGAAAATATCAATTGAGTTCGGAAAGCTAAGAAAAACACAAAAATACATTGCAATAATATAATAATATAAGCATCTTTTAATTCTAAAATTCAAAATAACGGAAGTGGAATATTCAGGAAAGTTCTATAAACAGCAATGAGAATCGCAAGATTGTTCGATAAATATGTATGACAAATATTTATAGCAACTGTAAACAATAACCCAGCTGGCAGTTGACATGAATTCTTTAGTTAACTCATCATCCAGAATATAAAGCTGCCACCCTCTGATTACAATACATGACAAGAAAATAGGAACTGTGTGGCGATTCTGTAAAAAAATTTCAATCTGGTGGCATCTTTGACTATTTAACTAGCAGAGACACACACCGAGTATTTTAACATAGCTATGCAAAACGCTTAACAGTTACCACGTTTATACGCACGTCTTATTTGCAAATAAAAATGTTTCGCATTGAAATTTTTGGCGTATAAACGGTGAGTTAATTTTTTATTCACAAATAACTAAAGCTTCCTTCAGACGATTGTCAGATCTTACAATATTGTTAGATCTGGCAATGGGCTGTCAATGAACTGCCAAAGTATGACAATGATACCATTGTCAGATGCATAAACTTCACACATCTGACAATAAAAAATTAGCTTACAACGTCTGACAATGATCTGGCAATAGCGACGAAGGGTGTTCACACGATTGCCGCACTTCTGACAATTTGTTTATATTACAATGAACTGCCAATGCTTTTTCTGGCAACGTTGTTAGACAAAAATTGCCAGTTCATACGATTGTCAGAAATTTGCAGAACATTTTACAGACAATATTGTAAGATCTGACAATCGTCTGAACGTAGCTTAACTCACGAAAACAATTCCTGATTAAAAAACTATTTGCAAATTAAACGCAAGTCGTTGCCACTTCTTTTAATGCTCTTAGTGTTTTTGACGATCAGGTAGTCTTATTAACATATGACAAAATAAATTAATTGATTGTGCGCGAGTTAATTTCCTATCTTAAGGAAATGAGAAAAAAAATATATTTTCTTTTTAACTGCACTGAAATGTGCGTTTCTTTATTTAATATATTCTTAAGACTGATTTGTTACTTTAAATTTTCTTATGACTACAGCTAGGTTTAATAATATAATTCTTATCTATTACAGTTAATGATATTGTTCTTATCTATTTTTATTTAAAGGGTCTGACCTTTGTCCTCCACGTATTGCTATAGTGGAAATGTTTTGTAGATAATGTTTTAATATTTTCATTTATCATAATATGTCTTTGTGTTCGTTATCTAATATTTTCTTTTGTCATAATATGTCTTTGTGTTCGTTATCTACTTGTTTAGGTGCAGTTGGTGTGACGTGTGTTAACTCTCCCTTGTGTTAAAAATAAACGTCCTCGTTTCATACTTTAGTCTGAAGTCTGAGAAATTCTGCTTCATAATATCTGTTATATAATTCTTGTTTCCTTTTTTCTTGTTGTGCCACGTAACACTTGCAAGGCTGTACTAAAGAGTAAATTATTGCTAATAGTATAGTAAATATTAAAATTATGTATAGTATGCTTCTTAATGGGTGTTCTTCCAACGGAATGAATAATGTAGATATTTCTTGAATATTTGTAAATTTATTCTCTGAGTTTGTATACAGGATTTCGAGTATACTTAATTCTTCATTATGTCTTTTATGACTGATGTCATAAAATCTTTGTTTTTCGTTAAAGTATATCTTACCATCTATAGTTATATTTTGGTCAAACTGTACCAAATGTGGTCCATTTATAGTTAAATTGTTTAATGTATGTTTATTGTCGATAAAAATGTTTCCGTTGCCAAAGTCTTCAATGTCTGGGTTGTTCTCAAGTCTTGTTTTACACTGAGCTGATTCATTGTTTAAAATAGTTAATGTACAATTATCTTTAGATTCAATTTTACATATATGGAAACCAATAATATTTTTACATTTAATTACTCTTTGATAATTGTTTTTGCATAAGGCAATCTTATCATCTAATAATAATTTTCCAATAATTTTCTTCAATAATAGGATATTTAAAAATTGTAATAATTGCTTGGTTAAATTCGCAGACATGTATATCTGAATATTCAAGTATATAGATTACAGGTATTTTTAGTCTTTCATTTTTTATGACAGATTCGATTTCTTGCATGTCTAATGTGCCTGAGTAGAAATTGTTATTTTTTGCAAAATTAATTGTATTAGTTAGTGTCATTAATTCACTGTAGACTTCGTTTAATATGAATTCTTCATTTGTTTTTTTAATTAATTTAGCATTTTTTCAAATTGTGAGTTAATTATTTTTTGTTGGTTATTATTTTCTACAAGTTGGTTTAATATAGTTTTTATTTCAATTTCATCATCATGATCTGGAGTAATAGTGATGAATTTAAGGGCCGATCCTAAAAAGTTTAAGGATCTTTTACTTCTATTATTAGTTAATTGTGTTTTTAAATTTTCAATTTTTTTAATTAAAACTTGAAGTTCTACATTGTCTTCTATATTGTATGCATCTTTCATTATATTTTCAAATGGTTCTAATATTTTTGTAATATTCACAACGTGATACAAGTATTCATAGTTCTTATGTAAATACACTTGGTTGTCTTCAATTAAGACATATCTTTTATTTTTTAAATCAATTAGATTATTAGCTATTATGAGTTGGATTATTGATAATATTATCACTATCTTTGCTGACATGTTTACTTCTAATATTATCCTTATGTACAATTAACTTTCTAGATGTGGTAATTGTTTCACCGTTGTCCGTCTCAACCAAATGTTTGGCAAACTTAGCTACGTTTTTATTTCTTCTAGGAGTCCGGGAATATATGATGTCCCCTTTCTTATATTGAATAAACTTGCGGTCCTTATTGTGGTAAGCTAAAGTTTTTGTTTGAACTTGTTTGATTAAATCGTATATATGAGGATACCCCTGCTGATTAAGAAACACGTCCTCGGGTTTTTCTTTAGTGACTGAATGTATAGTCTTGTTATACTGGCGAACCGCTTCGAATATTTTTTCGTCAGGAGCAGTGATTCCTTTCTGGGATAATAAATTTGCGAGTTCGATAATTGTACTATGTATACGCTCGACTTGACCGTTAGTTGTTGAATGAAATGGGGCTGTAACTACATGCTGTATTTGTAGTCTGTCGTATATTTGCTTTGCTAGAATACCATTAAAACTTGCTTCGTTATCAGTGACGACAAATTTGGCGTTGGGGTAAGTGAGAGACAGAATTTCGTCAATATTTTTATACATGTCTTTTTTTGTTGGGATGTGTCGTATATGACAAAGTTTAGAGAACTTGTCTAAACTAGTTATAAACATTTGTCCACTAAAGTAAAATATATCCATGTGTATATGCTCACCAGAGTTTTGTACTTTAATTCAATAAGCCGAATTAAAATAAATCAAAATGTGTAATTTTCAAATTTCTTTATTATATGAAATATTATTCTTATTTATTAAGTTTTATGCTTTAATTCAATAAACCGAATTAAAAATCAAAATGTTTTATTTTCAAATTTCTTTATTATATACAATATTATTCTTATTAATTAGCCGACTGTTTGACCAGTCGTTGAGTATAGTTTTTTAATACTAACTTAAAAATATACTTAAAGTATTAAGGCACTGAAGTTCTTCGAATAAAAGTGCTAAGGTTGCACAAAACGGATTTCATCATCTTGGTTACTTGATTCAACAAAGAACTTCGCATCAAGTAAACAAAATCGATTAGATAAACAATCAACATAATATGATTTGGGCACTGCATGAGTCACACCCAAAACAAAAGAGTGGCTTCTGTATAACATCACAAAGAAATATGACATCCGTTTAGCTCAGTACAGTGCAACACAACTATGACCGACAAAACCCAGTCGAACAACCTATGTATTAATTGACATAGGCAGCTCGACTGGGTTTGCTATATGTGTTTCACATATAACTCCCCCACCGTTAAGATTCGAGTCCCTTCGAATGCCAATACAATTTTTTACCTTAATTGAAAAAAATTAACAATATATAAAGTATATAAAAATTATAATTATTTTGTTGTTTTTCCGACGATTCTCTTATTTCATTCACTTTAGTAAACCTAAATTCCGGTAACAATTCCGTTATATTAGCAGGCAAAACATTAAAATTTGGAACAATTATATTTGCCCGGCTTTCAAATCTCTTAATTTTAAAGTCACCGATTCCAATTTCACAATTTTCGAAATTAACAATATAATTTCCCTCCAAGGGATATGAAAAATTAGTACATGAATCGTACAAAATGCTTTTTACATTAACCAATAATAAATTTCCGATTTCAATTTCCACGATGGATTTTTCTTTCATTTCAATTCTATGACAATCATTATAATTATTTCTCAAGACATTAGTTAGACATGAGTTCACAATTTTCATCTTATACAATACATTTTCTTTATCTACAAAATATGTTATGTTTTTTATAGTTACAGTTTTCGTTATTTCGATATCTAACTGCATAAAATTTCGATTTGGTATCGGTACCACTATCTCTGTTTTATATTCTTTATCAATAAAATTGGGTATTAACAGAACAAAGATTATGAAGTTATTATCTATGGATCCCATGCTACTTCTCATGTATCTCAACTTTAGACTATCAATATTAAAGTGATCTATTTCGTTATCTGTTAGAAAGAATCTGCTTGCTATTTCATATTTAGACATTACGATATTCTCTTGTATTTGGTCAATTTTATTTCTTACTTCGTTAATCAGTAATACGAAATTATTATATTTAGATATTCTCAAACTTTCATTGACCACACCGGTATATGTTTCATTAAACCAATTCTTATTTTGTTCCACGACCAATCGAATATTTTGTAAATACTCCTGCATTTCATTATTTATTTTAACTTGTTTGTTTAAATTATCAATTACATTCCTCTGATTAAAATCTATGGTTTTCAAGTGATTCTCTATTCTTACTCTATCTTCATCATCCATGTTACCAAAAAGCCAATTCATTGCTCTACCCCCCACATTTATTAAAGCTCTTCTATTTCTAATTTTTGTATGAATTCTCAAAGTCTGTAAGGAGTGTTCCAATTCATTTATTTTTTTATCAAGGTTTACAATTAACCAACCATCACCTACATCAAAATTATGGGAGATACTTGTTTTTAATTTCTGGATGGTATCTCTAATATCCCCCATGTCAATGACATGGATTAACTCCGAGAAACCACTAATAAGGTTTAAGGGCTCACCTTGCAAAACTGCGTAACCCGCTTGGGTTTCAATATTTCCTATTTGGACCGCAGACTCAATGCGTGGAGCCAACCAAAATAGCAGAAGTACCAGGATGGTCAACATTGTCGTTACCTGAAAAGGTTTTTAAAGGTCGTTTAATGTTTGTTAAATCCACTTTGTTAGGGTTATTACTATTATATTTCAAAAACCTTTTAGCAGTTTTTTGTCTCTGGGCTTCCGGATTTTTAACAAACAGGTCCCGATTATCATATCGCGGGACTTGTTGTCTTTTAGAATTTATTTTCTCTATAGCCCTTCTTTTTTTATTTCCCATGTATCGGGCTACATTCTGATAATCGATATCAGAACGGTTTAGAAAATCTATAGGCTTTAGCTTAGTTGTGGAGTGAATGGTGTCATTATAAAAGCCTATTGCTCTTATCAATATTCTCATTGCTTCGTTTTAAAATTCGAATGTGCTCCAAGAGTGACAAATGCATCCTCTCTATATATGAGTTCCCCGTGTGTGAATTCGGGGTAGTGAAGTGCATCTGAATGTTCTTCTCAGAACAGAACAACCTTATTAAATCATTATTAAACTCGTTGTCCATAACGAGTAGTTCTGGTTTGCCAAGAAGAGCAACCCTTTCCTCAATTTTCACTTTAATGGTACACATGTTTTTATCCGTAATTTTATGTACGGATCCTAATTTGGTAAATTTATCAATCGTTGTCAAGAAGCAAGTTCTATGGACCTGAAATATATCCATATGAACTATCATATTTGGTCTATCGGGAGTTACGGTGTGGTTAAAACGTTTACGATAGGGGTTTCTATCGTATTTGTTTTCATTGCATATTCTGCAGGAATTTATAAATTTGTTAATGTATTTTATCAAATTCGGATAGAAGTAGGAATTCTTGATTTCCTCAAAATTTTCCAAGATTCCCCTATGATTCCCGCTATTGTGAACATGTTCAATTATCCCATAGACTTCCTCCTCATTAGGCAAATCAACAGCCAACTTTGTACATTTAATGAAACTCAAATTCCGATCGTTCCCAAACAACGACTCCAACTTTTCCTGAACTATGAAATACAGGTTATTAGGAAGTTCGGAATATATTCCGACTCTGCCTTTTCTTAACGTTCTTCTAAACAAATCATCCAAATAATGATCGTTCTGTAAGTCATTTTCACCCACGTATATTACATTATATTTTCTGTACAAAACTTCGTGTTCTCGCCGTTTAGTTCGCAAAATTCTTATTTGTGTTCTATATTTATTCACAATGGAATTACTTATATAAAAATTAGTATTGCCATCATCTTCTTGTTGGCTATGTACTGTTGATATTGCAAATAGCGATTTTTCATCACAATTTTCAGAGTCCTCGTTGTTTGGTTCCAATCGACTAAGGAAATCAGCAACTTTGTTTTCTTTTCCTTTTACATACTCGACGTCGAATTCGTATTCAGCGAGCATGATCTGCCATCTACTCAATCTGGAATTTGGTTCCTTTAAAGAAGCCAACCACTTGAGAGGTTGGTGGTCAGTATTGACCAAAAACTTAACCCCGAAAAGATAAGGACGAAAATACTTAGCCGCCCATACTATAGCCAAGAGTTCCTTCTCGATTGTGCTATAGTTTTTCTCGTGTTCATTTAAAGTTCTACTAGTGTAGCAAATGGGTTTATCCCCCTGGCTCAAAACAGCCCCCAATGCAACATTACTAGCATCTGTAGTAAGAATGAACTTTTTATTAAAATCCGGATATGACAAGATTGGCGGGTTAGTTATAATTCTTTTGAGTTTTTCAAAAGATTCTATATAAGAAGGATCGTCAATATTAATCTTAACATCCTTTTTCAGATATTTTATTATCGGTCCAGCTATGGAAGAATAATTCTTTATGAATTTTCTATAGTAACCGGTGAGACCTAAAAATGATTTGATCTGTTTAACAGTACGCGGAATAGGCACTTTATTTATTGCCTCAATCTTGGAGAGACAAGGTTTCAAACCACTTGGTGTAACTATATGCCCCAAGAATTGCGTTTCTCTAGCCAGAAAATTACACTTATTCATCTGTACTTTTAAATTATGGCAATTTAAAGCAGAAAATATTTTTGTAAGGCTATTTAAATGCTCATCCAATGAAGATGAGAAAACCAATATGTCATCCATATATATGACACAAATTTTGTTAACGTAATCACGTAAAACGTAATTCATCATGCGCTGAAAGGTAGCGGGCGCATTTTTCAAACCGAATGGCATTCTGACATATTCAAAATGTCCCATAGGTGTTGAGAAGGCTGTTTTCTGAATGTCCCTATCCTCCATTTTAATTTGGTGGAAACCTTTCGCCAGATCAATAGTGGAAAAATATTGTGCCCGACCCAATTTATCAAACAAAGAATCTATATTGGGCATAGGGAATTTATCATCCACCGTTATGCTATTAAGAGCTCGGTAATCGATGACTATACGCCATTTGCGTTTACCGTCGTTGTCAAGTTTTTTAGGAACTATCCATAAGGGTGAGTTATAAGGCGATTTACTCGGCCTAACTATTCCCTGGATTAACATCTCTTTAATCTGGGTTTCAATTTCCCTTTCATGAGCCTTTGGGTATCGATAGATTTTTGAATACACCGGTCTATCCGATGTTGTTACAATACTATGCTTAACCGCATTTGTCGCTGTCAAGATTTGACCCTCTTGATAAAATGTAACACCATTTCTACGTAAAAACCCTTCTAGTTTGCGTTTTTCTTCGTTATTTAAATGATTTGGTAACTCTATGTTACCAAAATCTATGTTTTGTAATTCCAAAACTGTGATTTCATCGTAGCTTATATTGACTGGTCGGGGACAAAACAACACTTCGACATTGTTGACCAAAAGTCTCATATTATAAAAATCTATTATGACACCCATAGGCATCAAGACGTTGTTGCCGATTATACAGTCAAAAGCTTTATTTTTCAAGTCAATTAGTTTTATTGACATAGTTTCATCCCTTGCATTAAACTCCAAAGGGACTTTAACTATTATTTCCTCATCAACCATCTTTGTACCAGTTAATGTGTTTAATTTCAGTTTGTTTTTTAATTTTCTCTTTTGTAAAGAAAACCGCCTAAACGTCCCATAGTCGCCCAACGTAGTTGCAGCCCCGCTGTCAACTAAACATCTAACTTTGATGTTGTTTATCGTTAGCAAAACTATTGGTAGTTGGGACCCGGAGGCGGTGCATGAAAATTTTCACTCAAGTTCACGTTGCCCAGCTCCATAGGTACGGGGTTGGTTCTATTCTGATTTGAACCACCTCGCCCATATTGACCCGAACCATTTTGGTTATAATTGTTGCCATTGAATCTGACCGGATTTGAATTCTGGGGTTTATTATTCATATTCTGATGCTCATAATTAGACCTTTTCTGGTTTTTGTTATTAAAATTCTTATTGTCCCTGTTTCGAAAATTTCCTGAATAAGAACTTTTTCGAAGGTACACATCTTTCACTAGATCGTTTTCTACAAAGTACGATTGCGCATTGCTGATGGTGGCAATATTATTCTGCAGCAATAACGTCTTTATATTTAAAGACAATGAATTTATATAAATGTCAAATATTAATTTTTCATTTATATCAGGGGAAAACATGGCGTTGTTTTCGGGATTTAAACAATATTTAGTGTTCATGAGATTTAAAATCTCACTTAATTTGTGATGAAGCTCTTCAACACTTATTGCTACAACACTCATTGCTCGGCTTCGTAAACCCAAAAAGGATTCCTTCACTCCAAACTCCTCCCGAAGCTTAGCAATGATTTGTTCCCATGTCGGGTTCACTAATGTCTCAATAGCTTTTAACGCATTGCCTTGCAGGCGGTTTGCCAATACCGATTTTATTATAATTTTATGTTCCTCCGAAACTAAGGACAACACCGTAGTGACGTCTCGCAAGTAACTCGTTAGAGCATACTCGGATGTCCCACAGAATGGTGGCAGACTCCGGGCCTCACGCAATCCTTCGACTAATGTTAATGCCATTTCAATTAAAAAAATTTTCTTTTTTAATTTTCTTATTAACACCAAAAAAAAAACTGTTACACCCAATTAAATTGCAGACAGGAAAATATTTTCTAATTACAAATTCAAATATATTTTTTTTCAAAATCAAAAACACTATCTTGTAGATCAAAGAAAGAACGTGTTTGGGTTAGTACAAACAAAATTAATTCACAACAGTTATGTTTAGTAATTTACCTTATTTTGTTTAAATTTAGTTTACATTAATTATACCTTAACTATGTTGTAGACTGCGTTTTGGTTGTTGTTGCTGCTTTCGTTGCTGTTATTATCTAGTCTTTGGCCTACCAGCTTCTTTTAGTAATTTTTGTTTTGTTGTTACGGATTAGATCCAGTGTTTTATTGAAGAAATATTTTTAATATAATAAATGATGTTTATATTGTTTGTTTTTTTTGTTTTTTGTAAATTGCTACTTCTTTTAGTAATTTTTTGTTTATGTGGATTGTAAAAAAACTTTCACAGGTTTCTTTTTTCTTTTATTAAAACTTCCACGTTACCAATTTTTTAATTTATTTATGTCCGTTTTGATTTCAATTTTTCACCTTGAAATCCTACCGACTGCGCCAGTTTTGTACTTTAATTCAATAAGCCGAATTAAAATAAATCAAAATGTGTAATTTTCAAATTTCTTTATTATATGAAATATTATTCTTATTTATTAAGTTTTATGCTTTAATTCAATAAACCGAATTAAAAATCAAAATGTTTTATTTTCAAATTTCTTTATTATATACAATATTATTCTTATTAATTAGCCGACTGTTTGACCAGTCGTTGAGTATAGTTTTTTAATACTAACTTAAAAATATACTTAAAGTATTAAGGCACTGAAGTTCTTCGAATAAAAGTGCTAAGGTTGCACAAAACGGATTTCATCATCTTGGTTACTTGATTCAACAAAGAACTTCGCATCAAGTAAACAAAATCGATTAGATAAACAATCAACATAATATGATTTGGGCACTGCATGAGTCACACCCAAAACAAAAGAGTGGCTTCTGTATAACATCACAAAGAAATATGACATCCGTTTAGCTCAGTACAGTGCAACACAACTATGACCGACAAAACCCAGTCGACTGGGTTTGCTATATGTGTTTCACATATAACTCCAGGTTTTGTAGGTATTGGTGCTTTGCCAATAGGAATTTTATTAGGTTTTCTGTCGTATTTGTGAGTTGGGCATGATTCACAGTTACTACTAATTTCATAGCACTGCTTTTTTAACTCAAGCCAAAAATAATCTCTTTCTAATTCTAAAATATTATTTCGTACGTTTCTATGAGCTCTCTCATGAATTTGTTTAACTAGTTGTTTCTGTCTTTCTTCGTCTAATATATCTTCAACTAAATTGTTCGCTTTTACAAATTTTACTGTAGCGAAGGTTTCTTTCAATAAATACCTAATACTAAACATTGTTTCTGAGTGCACTAGTAATGCATTAATTACCTTTGGTCTCAGTATTAATTTCATGTTACTTATCAATTTTTCGTTGGTAGTGAATTTAATATGGTGGCGTCTGAAATTAAAAATATTTTTTGATTCTAGTAAATCTTCATTGGCGTGTGTTAGAATTATTTGATTTTTAAAATGATTCAAGGGTTTAGGACTTTCTTGTATAATTTCAATTGGTGAACTTTGGGCTGAATGCTGAGATTCATTCGTATTTGAATTTATTTGTTGTCTTGACAACGCGTCAGCAACTATATTCTGGTGTCCAGGTTTATATAATATTTTTGCACCATACTCCTCGATAAAATTTTTCCATCGTTTCAACTTTGTATTTGGATTTTTATCAGATACAGAAAATATTAATGACTGATGATCTGTATAAATTGTTAAATCTGCTATTCCATATAAATAATTTCTCAACTTTTGTAAGGCCCAGACTATGGCCAAAAGTTCTTTCTCATTTGTTGAATAATTTTGTTCAGTCTCGTTTAGAGTTCTGGAAATAAATGCAATGGGTCTTTGTTTTTGTGATAGTACAGCGCCTATAGCAAAATTGCTTGCATCGGTAGTTAACTCGAAAGGTTCTTTGAAATCGGGTTGAAATAATTGTACTTGAGCTTCAAGCTCGTCCTTGATTTTATTCATTGCTTCTAGAGCAGGTTGATCTAATTCTATATTTATTTTTGCGCTCTGATTTTTTGATATACTTCCGTTTTCTCCTCTCAAAAATGTTGTTAAGGGTTTAACAATTGCAGCGAAATTTTTGACAAATTTCCTGTAATAACTGGCTAAGCCTAAGAAGGATATTAACTCTTTTAGTGTAGTTGGCTTAGGATAATTTCTAATTGTCTGTATTTTTGTAGGATCTACAGTGATTCCATTATGTTTATTTATGTGACCTAAATATTCTATTTCTTCTTTAAAGAAGTGAGATTTTTCATTTGAAATCTTCATATTTGCTTTGTGCAAAGCGTTAACTATTGCCTCGATATCTTCAATGTGTTTCTCGGGTGTGGAAGAATATTTTAGTACATCGTCAATATAGACGTATGCAAATTTACCTATATATGGCCTCAAAATATCATCGACGCATCGTTGAAAAATTGAAGGAGCATTCATTAACCCGAATGGTATCCGAAGGAATTCATACTTAGCGCCGTTGATTGAGAAAGCTGTTTTTTCACGGTCTTCTTTTTTAATTCGAATTTGGTGGAAGCCTGATTCCAAATCTAATGTTGTGAAAATCTTTGCTTTACCTAAGTTTTGGATAGTCATATTCACATCTGGGATAGGATATCTATCTGTGATTGTTTGTGCGTTCAATTTTTGAAAATCTACGACCATCCGCCGTTTAGGTTTACCTTGGTCATCGGCACCTTTTTTTGCTACTGTCCAGATGGGACTATTGTAGGGACTTCTACTAGGTTGTATAATTTCGTTACGCAATAGATCCTGGATTTCTTTATTTATAAATTCATTATCAGAGTACGGATATGGATATTGTTTTGTCCATATAGGTTCATCTGACTTTGTTCGAATAGTTCCTTCAATAGTAGTGGTGTATGGTAGTTTTTCATTCGTGTATGAATTTTTATTCATAATTTCTTCTATTCTTTCCCTGTAATCTTCATTGTTCACTGTAAAATTTATTTTATGCATTTTTTCTTTACATCTATACTTGAGTCTATTATTAATTAAATCTATAGTTGCACCTATTTCCTTTAATCCTTGCAATCCTAATATCATGTCTGACCCTGTCAGTGAATCTATTTCAAAGAATGTCAACTCATAATGTAGTAGATATATCAACTTTTTACTTTTAACATATGAATACCCGTGTAATGTCCTTACTTTTATAGGAGTATCTAATATTTTGCTATAACCTATTTTACAGTTCATATCTATATAATTATTTGTTGCACCGCAATCTATTAATATATTGATGGTCTTACCCGTTTCTCTATCGTGTCTTTGTAGATGAGGTAAACCATCCTTTAGTCTAAAAAAGCTACTTTCGTGTCTTCATCTTCATCGTACTCAGCTCTAGTTGAATGGGCTTCGTCCTCCTCTCTGGTGTTATTAATTCTTTGTTGTTTATTAGGATTAAAGTTGTTGTTGGAGTGATTGAATTCTCTCTTGAAGGGTTGATTTTGTCTGAAGGGATTGTTGTACCTTTGGAAATGTGTTGGTTGACGAACATTTCTGTCACTTGTATCCACTTCCATTGGTTGTACTGGAGGTTGTCTTTGGATGTATGGTAGCTGTTTATTTGGGTTGTATTGTACATTTGGTCTATACTTCCGCTGTTCAAACTGTTGATGGTGTGGTTTCTCTTGGAACCGTTCTTGAGTCACCGGATGTGGTCGATGTGCTTGTGTTGGTGTATCGAACTGTAAACTTCTGTCGTCGTGGTAGATAGTACTTGCAATTGCATATGCGGTCTCTAAATCTTTTGGATTTTGAGCGTAAAGTATACCTACTGTGTATTGTGAGTTTAAACCAGTAATAAATGTCCTGACGGCTTCTTGATTAGCGAATACTTTCATAGTTTTATCGCCTTGTTCCATCTGAATTTTCGATAAAATTAAATTCAATGCTTCATTTATGCATGAATGATATTCGGCCAAATTTTTTCTTCTTCATCTCTTCAAGCAAAACGTACATTGGACGTTGGTCGGCATATGTATAATCAAGTCTATTTATTATTGAATAGAAATTGAATATAGTGTTGTGGTTGATTAGTATATCTGCAGCCACACCTTGAATTTTTGCTCGTACAATAGCAAGTGCTGTATAGTATGATGGTGTGTTTTCAAAGTTTTTAATGGTTTCCATATGTGTCCATGCGGATGATCTCCAGGCACGGTATTTCTTTTTGTCTCCATCAAATATTGGGAGAATTTTATACACTTTTATTTGGCTTTCAGTTGTTATTCCATTTGAGCAGGGAGTCAATTGTACTGCCGGTTCTATATTGAATGCTCCGTTATTTCTTAATGCTGTGAGAGTTCTTTGCGTCTCAGCTTGAGCGGCTACTAGTGTAGCAATTTGAGCTTGCAGGGTTGCTAAATTTTGGACAGACATTTTATTTGTGTCTGTATCTGGGATTATTCCTCTTGCTAGGTCAAAAATCTTTTGTCTTTTATTAGTCTGGATCTCCAGTTTTATTTTTATTTCAAAGGATTGTCGCGAATATAAGATTCTACTGTATTCCAATGAATTTATTTTATTCCGCTTTTTCAGGATACGTGGTGCTGGTTTTGTACTTTATTAGACTATTCCTTTTTTGTCTTGGAAGTCCTTTTGTACTCACTGTGTTTTTGTCCCTTGATTAATTATTCCCTTTTCCTTTCAGGATAATGTTGTTTCAAGGATCGAAAGTGCAGTGTTCACTTAAGTGGCATTTAGAATCCTTTAGCATTAATTTAACTAAAAGATCCCGGTTGAGCCCCCAGTTAATTTCCTAACTTAAGGAAATGAGAAAAAAATATATTTTCTTTTTAACTGCACTGAAATGTGCGTTTCTTTATTTAATATATTCTTAAGACTGATTTGTTACTTTAAATTTTCTTATGACTACAGCTAGGTTTAATAATATAATTCTTATCTATTACAGTTAATGATATTGTTCTTATCTATTTTTATTTAAAGGGTCTGACCTTTGTCCTCCACGTATTGCTATAGTGGAAATGTTTTGTAGATAATGTTTTAATATTTTCATTTATCATAATATGTCTTTGTGTTCGTTATCTAATATTTTCTTTTGTCATAATATGTCTTTGTGTTCGTTATCTACTTGTTTAGGTGCAGTTGGTGTGACGTGTGTTAACTCGCGTTAAAAGAAATCAAAGACGAGATAATAAAAAGTTAATAATCTTTCATTTTTTAAAACTTTGAAAAATTAGCCTTGAAATTTTCGCACCAGATTTTTTTTTTATCAACATATGTATGTTTTCACAGCAGTATTGCCAATTAATTGATTATTTACTATCCGGCACCCCTTAAATGTGATTTTATTATTAAATTGTCTTTGCGTATAAACAGTGAGTTAATTATTTGCAAATTAGTTTTATTTACAAATAGCCAGCGTATAAACGTGGTAAGTAGTAGCAAATTTGATTAAGGAAGAAAAACCTAGGAATTGGCACCACGACCTTGCAACAAAAAAATTATGGTAAAAATTCTCCATTAGGTACCTAAGGATATTGTAATAACATGATATGGGATATATGTTGGCTGGCACTACAAAAATTGTTAAAGAAGATGGATTTTTTAGGTAAATTTCTTGATAAAATTTGCTTTGTGTTTCTGCTAGATAAATACGAATTTATCTTCGCACACATTAAACATGTCAAAATAAAGAAGAAGATAATAAAAAATATTATGAAAAATGTTGAAAATATATTTTCATGAACCTAAAAATAGTATTAATGAACCAATCCCAACAGTATTGTTTATTGTAAAATCTTAAACATTTTCCATACATTTTCTTGCTTAAAATTTTAATAAATTAAAATTTAGAAATTGAAATTAAGAATGAAAAATTTTTGTCGTTTAGTTAGAGGTAAACGTTAGCGTTAAAAACTTTACTGAATAACATTGTTGCTAATTTTGTTTTAAAATATTTTTAACAATTCAACTGACATTAAAATAGAATAGTGCATCGCACCAATGGTTGCGCTACTATAAAACTGAACTGCCTAACCATTGATAAGTGAGTTGTGTAACAGCTAAAGATCAGTGAATCTTCCTCTTGCTCTTTTTATACCCTTCACCAAAAAATTTGGAAAGGGGATATATAGGTTTGTCATTCCGCATGTAATTTCTTCATTATTCATTCAATGTATATATATTCTGGATCCTTATAGATAGAGAAGTCGAATGAGCGATGTCCGTCTGTCCGTCTGCTATATTTTGGTGTAAGTAGAATTAAGGCCTCGCACAGCATAGAGATATAAATTTTATACCATTCTCTTGGAATTTTTCATAAAATTGTTCGGTTTGAAAATAACAAAACTCGGCCCAATAATAATAATAATACATGCCCTTCTTCTGAAATCACAAATAGTCATAAAAATGAAATATTAATATATTTTTAAAACAAAACTAAAATTTAATTTCATTGATTTCGTATATTTACTCGAACAAAGTGTCTAGACGATCCATTACATTTCTTTTAGAGATGGGATCGTGAGTGACTTTTAACTCACGCTCATGCACGATAAAAAAATTTCACTCATGCACGCTCACGTACGACTTCATATTTTTGGCTCACGTAGTCAAGCCTCTGTTGTACTCTGTTCATCTTGTGAAAACATACGAAATGTTTCTGGCAGCATTATTTTTCCAACCATAAAGTGTTTCTGGCAACATATTTTCAACTGCGAAATAATGTAAGCGCCACTTATTTCGTGCGGAATTGCAAACAACAGATGATCAGATATTTCTGGGCGTTGTGGTTTTAATTTTAAGTTTGCTGCCCAGAAATAATTAAAATAATGGAAAATAATGTAAATATAATATAAAATGATGGTGAGTGCTTTTTGCAGAACGTATGTATTCAACGTGTGCTCCTCCGCAGCAGCTGCGAGATGTATTAATTGATACATTGCAGTACAAACTCCTAAAATTACTTTGTTGTCCTTTTGTTTTAATTTTTTTTTTTAATAAACACATTTCTTTTGTTTTTATAAGAAAAACAATGTTGTTCATTTCAAGGCAATAAAACCGATAAATTTGTTATAAATCGTGGTATTGTCACCACTGATCAGTTGTCAAAATTTTCAAACGAAAGAATTAATGTTGCTCAACATTTTTCGCGAATTCAAACAGAGTACTAAGCTTTATGGAAAAATATAAATTGAAAATATTAAAATTCAATACAAAAATGGTAAAAATATCACGGTCACAGTTCGCAAAACTTAAGCATTTTTACCTCTGGCGGTGGCATTGGCCCTTACATTTTCCAAAATGAGGTACGAGCAACTGCTAAGATGGCCGGATTACGCTATTGGTAGATGATTCGTAATTTTGTATGGCCGGTATTGGAAGATATTGATGTGGACGAAGTTTATTTCCTATGCGCTACACAAGTAACGTAACATACATAGCTCTTTTGCGTGAAGACCGTATGATTTCTCGAAGAGGCGATCATAATTGGCCACCGAGATTCAGTGGCTAAGCAACTTTTAGATTTTTTTCCTTGCAAACACTATTAATGATAGTTAATTCATCATATAGATTTTATAATTAAAGTGTTAATAATATATTCATACATTAATATGAATATAAACACATTTTTCAAAAGTTAACTGATTCGCTCGTACAGTGCCTTACACCCAAAACAGGATGTCTATGGAACACATTCTATAATATTTCAAACACAAATTATTTTATATGAAAACGGACTAGAGAGCTGTATGAACAAAAGAAATATCAGGTTGGAAGATGATCGGCCTGCTTTTTGTATTGCACTCGACGCTATTCATTGTATTGAAGCAACGATGAGTAAACATGTATGAACAATGAACACTAGCGAACTTGAGCAAAATTTTCATTTATTTAAAATAATAAAATGCCTATTAAACTAAAATTAAAGAAAAACCTTGGTCGCGTTCATAAAACGTAACTGTTGCGCAACCGTTGAACGTTTGTCTTATGTTGGATACACACATTGCATTATGCAACCAGGCTTGTTTCATTGTAGGTCTCATAGTCTGTATTCGTGTTTATGGTTTCATTTCGTGTTTCATTCGAGGTTTCATAAAAATCAAAATATTTTGATATTTTCTGGTTGCATTGTGTGTAGTCGTATTTACTCTTTTTACTGGTTTAGGTCATTGAAAACCAGCAAGGTGTGCATATGTTTGTCTATTTGTCAACCACCGAAAAAATAAATGAGCTTTGTAATTTTGTGGTTTATCATGTTTAATAATTTAAGAAAAGTTTTTTCCTCTATTCGCACATAATTTCTGTAATTTTTTGGCCCATTTTATTTTAACTCTTTCATTAGAAAACTTATTTTTTTTAAATACTAATTTTTTGACCATATCCTTTTTTCCATATCTCATTTTCGTTCTCTTCATAAAACAGTTCATCAATAATAATTCCCGCTGTTTCACTTAGTTCACGGCTCATTTTTTTCAACTACATATGCTTCTTTCTTGCGCGATGTTCAATGCGAATACAAAAAAGAGAAATAATGTTGCGTTCACGCTTTCATTCTTGGTTAAAGTGTGTGTATCAAAATATGAAACATGAATGATAAACGTGTTGCATAAACACGTTGCAATGTCTGTAGCCAGCCTTAGAAACGCAGAGTTGAGTAGTTCCGCTCCACACATTTGCTGCCATTTGTAAAATTTTACGTTAGAAATGCGATAAAGTAACGAAAATAAAGAAATAAAATACTTATTTCATTAAGTATATACATATTTAGTTCAATATAAGATGAACAGATTTTTTGAATACAGTGGCGGTTAAGCGTCTTTTGGCTATATCTCATTAATTATTGGGCCGAGTTTTGTTATTTTCAAAACGAATAACTTTATGAAAAATTCCAATAGAATGGTATAAAACTTATGTCTCTATGTTGTGTTGAAGCCTTAATTCTAAATACATTAAAATGTAGCAGACGGACGGAGGGATAGACGGTCATCGCTCATTCGACTTCTTTATCTATATGGATCCAGTATATATATACTTTATGGGGTCTTAAATGAATAATGAAGAAATTACACACGGAATGATATCCCCTTTCCAAAGATTTTGATGAAGGGTATAAAAATTATATAATTGGCAATCGGCAGCCAAAAGTCTTGAAAAAATCTCTAAAATACCAATAATTTTTAAAAAAATACGCGAGTAGTGAGTTTCTGTACCTTCGCGATCACGTTTTTCATACAAAACGAATGTGCATGCCTGGCTGGGAAACGCTATCGTTGAAAATATTTTTTGTTGGGTGATTAAGTTTATTTTTATATTATTATTATGCGTTTTCCATCCTTGGATGGTTGTTTGTATTAGGAGGTTTCATAAAATTTATGTTGTGTATTAAGGGGTTTCAAAAAAAATTTATATGTAAATTTTTTTGTTGTTTGCGCATGTCTGATTTGAATGTCAATCAGGGCTTCTCTATTGAATATCACCCCTGAAACTTCTGTACGAACACCCCTACCCAGGAACCTATATTGAACAACTCTGTTGAATATTTGCCCGGAAGCTGGAAATTTTCTTCATAGGTGTAATGAAATTGTAATCCTTATACGCACTGGACAGTGAAATGGGTAGAGATAACAAGCTAGATGGTAGAGAAGGACAGACAGAAAATGATCCAATGCAAACACACGCACACATGCGCAATATAATAAAATATTCTAACGAGCTCACTCAAACTGACCAAAAGCGATATAACTGTACACACATACATACACGACAAATGAATGTATTTAAAAATAGACAATGTTTCACTTTCTCGCACCCTTATTTTTCATTAAAAATAGACAGACGATAGAGGACACAGTCAAACATTTATGGTTTACTTTAAACAAAGGATATAACACAAGCCCTAAGTTGATGCATCTTATCAAGATAATAAAAAAGAAAAAGAGAAGGGAAAAGTGTAATAAAAAGAGATAGATCCACACATGTGTTTTATTTAGTATTAGGGAGTTCATTCGGTGAAATTTTTTGTACCTATAAAGAAAATTTCCAGCTTCCGGGCAAATATTCAACAGAGTTGTTCAATATAGGTGCCCGGGTAGGGGTGTTCGTACAGAAGTATCAGGGGTGATATTTAATAGAGAAGCCCTGACTGACATTCAAATCAGACATGTGCAAACAACAAAAAAAATTTACATATAAATTTTTTTTAAACCCCTTAATACACAACACAAATTTTATGAAACCTCCTGATACAAACAGCCATCCAAGGATGGAAAACGCATTTTCATAATAAATAAACTTAATCACCTAACAAAAAATATGTTTAACAATAACGTTTCCCAGCCAGGCATGCACATTCGTTTTGTATGAAAAACGTGATCGCGAAGGTACAGAAACACACTACTATTATGATATTTCACTATCCTCGGATAATATGATTGAGCCCTTTCTTGACTCCGCTTTCGAGATGAGAGAGCTTGATTTAGGCCTAAAAGCAGCAAAATCAAATAAAGCCCCTGGGCATGATAGAATAAGTTATGAATTTTATAAAAATGCCCCTTCTTGTTTTCTAAACGAGGTCTTAACGTTGTTTAATGTTATCTTCCTGCAAGAAGATATCCTAGACTCTTTCCGCAGATCAATTATAGTGCCTTTGTTCAAAAAAGGTGACGTTAATGTTGTTTCAAATTACAGAGGACTGTCTCTTCTAGGTACTATGTGCAAGGTTTTTACGGGCATATTGCTTAATCATATTAACAGCTGGACTGACTGCCATAATATCATCAATGAATATCAAGCGGGATTTCACAAGGATTATTCCACTATACACAATTTGTTCAATTTAACAGCATTGTAAATTTAAATTTTGGTAAAAAAAAACTTATGCATTCTTTATCGACTTTTCCTCTGCTTTTGATTTAATTCCAAGAAACGCATTGTTTTATAAGTTATGTTATGCAGATTTGTCTCGGAAAATAGTACGCTTTTTACAAAAATTGTACAATAACACTACTAGTCAGGTTTGGGGTGGTAACACATTATCTGATCCATTCACAGTCACCCAAGGTGTAGAACAAGGATGTTTATTGAGCCCAGTTTTGTTTTCCCTCTACTTGAACGACTTTCACGATCACCTTCCTGATGGCATCTCTGATGCGGGGACTATTGTAAAAGTTTTATTGTACGCGGACGACATTGTTATCGTCTCTGACTCTTCAGAGGAGTTGCAGAATATGATAGATGCATTGTATGTTTATTGCAAACAGTGGCTGTTGAAAATAAATATCGATATGTCAAAGATAATGATTTTCAGAACCGGTACAAGGATTAGCCAGGGTCTTTATTGGAAGTTTGGGGATAGCCTAATCGATGTAGCAAATGAATACAAGTACCTTGGTATCAAATTAACTTACAATGTGACTTTTAAAAAACATCTCGAATCTAAACTTGCCTTATCCAAAACCGCTATAAATGCTACTTGGTTAAGCTACATTCACCACCCAAAAATTAATTTTTCAAACAAACTTAAAATTTTCCATACTGCAGCAAAATCGATGATGTTCTATGGTGCCTATCTTAACTTAGACGAAGTTGAAAAATTGTTGCGCTATTTTTTGAAAAAAATGTTATATCTCCCCAAAAATACCCCTAATTATATGATACATATTGAAACTGGTCTTCCGACACTTTTTTCGGAGACACTGAAGTTACATTTCAGCTACATTAGAAACGTTTTAAATCTTCATGTCAATAGACTACCACGACTGCTTGCGGAGGAGACCTTTAGGCAGGGTACTTTTTTGCTTCCTCATTGGAGATCATTATGTATTGCACTTGGTATAACTGCGGACATTGAGATTTGGAGAACAAATATTAATTTCTTTCACACTCGTATTCTTGAATCTCTAAGAATTACTGAATACGAGAAATTTTTTGTGCCAAGACTCTAGATTTCATGATATGTACCCCACACTTCAATATGATATTGGTCCATACTTTTGCGATAGTAATTCAGCACACGTCATTAGCTTGATATTAAAAGCTAGAGGTGGCCTTCTTAATTTAAACGCTCGTGCATTTAGTGGAAACAATGTTAATATTTGCACACTCTGTAACTATAATGAACAGGAAAACACTAAACATTTGTCAGTTATCGTTTAAGTTTTCTTGGTAAAAGATTTCTATCATCTGAAGAGGTGTATGAATTATTAAACGGCAAAGATTACATGCGTCTTTACAAATATTTATTATATTTTTTAAAATTTAGGGATATCATCATATCTGAATTTAATTAAATATATTTCAATCTTAATTCTATAAATAAGTAGTTTATAATTTATATATTACCTTTTGCCAATCAGACACACAACATTTCAAGTTATGTCTTACCATGATTTAGTCTAAAAATCTTTTAACATTATCTTTGTAAAAATAACTTGCCAGAAATACTTTCAAAGTGTAATGTCCATCTTTATGCAGATGACGTACAACTTACGTTAAGTATCGCTGCCAAAAACATTGCTACAGGCATCTCACAGTTAAATTACGAATTAAATCGAATTTATCTCTGGGCTAGTGCAAATGGGCTTTGTTTGAACCCTAAGAAATCTAAATGTATGGTAATTTGCAAAAAAAGTATAACTCCTTTTATTTCTGAGGATATCGTTTTAAATGGTGAGAAAATTGAAATCGTTAATAGAGCGAAAAATCTAGGTATAATTTTTAATAACCACTTGACATGGACAGATCATGTAAACTCATTGGTTGGTCAGTCGTATTTTAAGTTACAAGCGCTCTGGTCTACGCAATACTTTACACCCTTCAGAATTAGAATCTTGCTTGCCAAGACATACTTGGTTCCTTCCTTACTGTATGGGTGTGAATTATTTGCAAACTGTGACTCTGTTAGTCGAAGAAAACTAAATGTTTTATATAACAATATTATACGGTATGTGTACGGACTAAGAAGATGTGACCATGTTTCCTATGTTTCTAAAAATCTTTATGAAGTCAGTTTTGATAACCTATTAAAAATCCGCACTCTGGTTTTCTTACACAAAATAATACATACTCAAACTCCCAAATACATATTTGAAAATATTCGTTTTTTTCAATCGCCACGAAACCGAAACATTATAATACCTCGACATCAATACCTAGTCTCCGAATGGCAATTCTATATCCATGCAGCTAGACTTTGGAATGATCTTCCACTACGTCAACAATTAAACAGCAACGCTAATAGTTTCAAAAAATTTGTAGTTAATTCATTTAAATAAAATTTATAGATAATTATTCTAAATAGGTAACTCTTTTAAATTATATTATTGTATGTGCAATTTTCTAATATACATACGTATGTAGATATATATTTCTGATTTTTATTTTTTTCTATTTTATTTGTCTTTTTTTATTTTTTAATAATTGCAAATGTTTACTATGTTTAACGCAACCTGTTTCTGTACTATAAATATAAGATTAAATCTTGTTGTACAATAAATAAATCAATACATAAATAATATAACATTTTTTCAATAAATCATATATTTCATTCATTCATTCATAATTAAGAAGTCACACAAATATCAAGTTGTCATCATTAAAATTCATCTATTTTATTTTACATGTACATACATACATAAAAACATGCATTTAAGATAACAGCATTTTTGACGGATGCCTTCGTTTTTTAATAATTAATATTTATACGTAGTTGTTGAACTGTTTTAAGGTATATATTGAAATGAAAGTACTGATCCGTTCTGCTAGTCTGATTTATAAATTGTTTCAAATAAAAAGTACTCTCTTAATAAAATAATGAATTTATGCAAAAATAATTTCTTAGATTAAGAAGATATGGGTAAAACTCAGATTTGAGCTCAAGCCATAAAAATTTCATTTCAATATATATCTTTCAAAAAAGATATCGAGGCAATCTCGATTAATAAATTAAAAAATATCTATTATTTTATAATAAAAACTATGTACGAGTAAATTTATAAAAATAAAAATTTAGCTTCGTTTACTTGCGCCATTTTTAATAATTGTAATTTTGTTAGTGTTAGCCCAAATGAAAACTCGAGATTTTTTAAATTCTTGGACTGAGTTAGAGGAATCCAAAGATGTAGTTAAAAAATTATCAAGAATCGTGGAAGTTCGAATAGGGAAATCTTTGGAGGCCAAAGACATTCAGAAAATATAGAATTTAAGTTCAAAATGAAAGCGGATGTTGTCCAATTGCAACCGAAAAAGGGACCGGTTCGAATATAAGTGTTGCGAGTAGCAAACTACCGATTTACCAGTATATGAAACAAATTTGAGTGATATTTGCCTTTCTTTAATTCATTACTGTATCGTGTTTGCCTTTAATAGTTTTTATTATTTGCTCCGTTTGTGCTTTGTAGAATCCAATTACTAGCCATGCTCGTGGTAGACCTTCTGTAGCTTTTGAAAAAAGTTTGAGTAGGACAAAAAGATTTCAATTTCAGCCAACCCTGCAGAGGCAATTAGGAAGGCAGCAACGAAGGTTGATCCCTGTACAGAAAAAAAACAATTTCTGTAGAAAACACTTTGACTTTATACATTGATATGAATCTTTCATGTAGACAATATAATATGGTGAGGTTCGTTGTAAATTCTGTTCATAAAAATTGTTTTCCTTTATATTATTGCATTCCTACTGCAAAGAAAATTTTCATACCTGATGATACAGAAAAAAACACAAAAAGTTTTTTTTATGTTTAAATCATTTTAAATTAAAAAATTATTTAATATTAGAGCGTAAATGGAGATTTGACAGTAGTATAGAGAATCAAAAAGCAGTGATGCAAATCTAGGGAACGAAGTTTTATTTGTTGTATAATTTTTACCAATAATGTTTTTAGAAATTTTTCAAAATTAAAGAATTTTTCCTAAAGTTTTAAATTTTATGTTTCTTTGTAACTGAAATACATGTACATATATATTTTGTAATGTGTAGAAGACCAGTTTTTAAACTTTTGAATATGTACTAGATAAATGTGTTACTGCCACGAATTTTTAAGTTTAAGGATATATCAGAAGAGAAATGTCCTTGCAAAAAATGAACTAAAAGTTGTCGCACGTATCTATTGTACCATTTTTTTACCAATTCTAATAATTTACACCATTTTTAACTTAAATGAAATTTCGGAGGTGGGCGTGTCCTTGCACAGAATGAAGAAAATAGAAACCTTGAGCTTACTATAAATGTTTTGTGTTCGGAATTTATTTAAGAATTTAATTTTATTCACTTTTTTAAATTTTTTAAAAAGGACATTTTGAGCTAAGCGTGTCCTTAATATCATTTCGAGAAAATTTTATCAAGTCATTATTGATATCACACGCAATGACTATATAAAATTTGATGAAGTTGGAACGTTTTTTATAACTTTTATGACAGTTTTGAATTTCAGAATACACGAGTCCTTACACTAAAATTTTTTAAATTTGTTTACGTTTTGTCAACTTGAATATATGTATGTGCCACATTTCAACTCCTTCTATTTATTACTGCTCCTTATATGAAATCACGACACTGTGCGGCTTGAAATCGACATCGGTACATACGAACTTGAGGATAAAGAGACAATAGAGAGACAACAAGCAGCTTGGACTTAAGCACGTCGGTGACTGCTATGAAGGAGAAAATGAACAAAAACAACGGCAAACTTCTAGCCGAAGCTCAAGAAAATTCTAGAGCCAACAACAACAAACTTGTAGCTGAAGTAAAGGCGGAAGTGAATAATGTTAAAGCAGAAGTTCACAAAACATCCAGGGCTACAAATGAGAAACTTCAAGAAGTTTCTGTTGTCATAAACAGAAGATTGTGAGTGAATTAGAAAAGCTCTCTATACTGGAGATAAAAATGACTGAGCTTAAAGTGACTGGTGACGAAAAACGGCAGGACCTGGATACAAAAATTTATCATTTGCAGTACCAAGGTGGGCCAGTGCGTGTTGTTTCAGAAGATTTTAGCAGAATAATACACCTTCCTTTGATGGTAACCTACCATTCAATGTCTTTAAATTCCAGTTCGACACAGTGGCCAGAAAAATTGCATGGGATAGCAAATAAAATGCCATATACTTAATTTTGACGTTGAAAGGTACAGCGGCAGAGGTAATTGAAACCGTACCAGTAACCTGCTGGAACAGCTATGAGAACATAAAATATTTAGCTGGTAAACCTACAAAGAAATATTTAGCGGGTGAACCTACAAATACACCACATAGGTAGCACTATGGGCCAAGAGCTAGCTCCCACAATCTCTATAGCAGTGATGCAGCAGAAAAATAGGAACCTTACAGCAAGTGGATACATCAACGGGGAAAACCACATTTTTACTATAGATCCAGGAGTGTCGCAGTCAACTATGAGACCCGATCACTGCGGCACCAGATTCTGTGTCGACTATAGCAAGCTAAACGACGCCACTGAGAAGAACAGCTACCCTCTACCGAGTATTGATGACACCTTGGACAATATGGCTGGAACAAAATGGTTCTCTGCCTTGGACTAGCCGAGCGGCTATTAGCAGGTAGAGATAGCAGATCAAGACTTTTTACGAACACCTTAAAAACCTGGCTGAGGTGTTTCAGCGCATATCATAGGCTGGACTAAAGCTTAGCGCGAAGAAATGCTCTTTACTCTAATAGGGGAAACCCCAAGAGGATTTGTTGTGCACAGCCCCAGTTTTGGCTAATCCAATCGCAGGAGAGAAATTTGTGGTAGAGCACGATCCAAGCGAATATGGAATAGGAGGTGTTCTTTCATAGGTGGTTAATGGAACAGAAAAACTGATTGTCTATTACATCCGAATACTTCCGAAGCCTAAAAGGAACTCTGTGTGAAGCGGCGAGAGCTGCTTCTCACAAGTATTTGTATGGCCAACACATTAGGCTAAGAATCGACTATGCTGAACTCAGTTGGCTATTACTTTTTAAAAACCCTGAAAGGCAGTTAGAGCGCTGGATTGAGGGACTTCAGCACCAAAAACAGAATGGGTGTAAAACATAACAATACAGATGCCCTGTCAGACGGTAGGCAAATATCGTTTAGGCGACCTTGCAATCCGTACACTATATATATAAATAGAAGTGGTGACAGGACACATTCATCCCTGTCGGATACCTGTCTCAACTCTTGCCATTTCACTCAGCAATTTATGTACCATGTTTTATTCTATAAGAGGCATTACGGAGTAGGTTTTTATAAGCCGTATGAGTTTGAGCGGTATTCGCGTACAAGCCAATTTTGAGCGGTATTCTCGTACATGCCAATGAACTCCAAACCACATCGTGGTTTAGTTTATCGAGTGCTGAGCGCTACTCTACAGATTGTTTAACGATAACACGCAGCCTGCTGATGTATGGGTTTTCCGAGCTCAAGATGCAGCGAATTTGTTTGTTGATATAGCAGCCGAGATGAAAATGCTCCTCGTCAGATAAGATGATTTTTGGCAAAACTGAATGCCCGTTTGGATCGGAATATATCCCAACGTTGGGCAAGCGTAAGGACAGAAAGAATTTATCTGAGTTAAAATAACATATGATTAAAAAAAACTTATATTTGTACCACCCGATATATACAATTATATGTTTTTACTATTAAGATTTTTTTATTTTTAACTAATATTTGAAGATTTTATTTGATAAAGAAATATAACGAATTCGTTGTAGAAATAAAAATATAATACCTAAAACTTACTTGAATCCATTACAGAATCTTATGCACAAGAACAATATATAATACGGTGATATAGATGACAGTAAGCCGCAAACTCCATCAGCTATTAAAGTTGCAATGAGAACGACTTTTCTACCTTTTGTATCAGCCAAACATCCCCAAAAGTATGAACCTAATAACATACCTAGCATTGGCGATGCTGATAGCCATCCTTTATCTTGGGATGTCATTTCAAAGTCACATGTCGCCGAGGGAAGAACAAATGATAATATCGTTACACCAATCGCAGTATTTAAGTATATAAGGCCACAAATTGTCAGCAAAAGCAAATGAAACTTCCCAAATCCAGTTAATACAAGCGCATTTTCATAATCACTGGATAAGTTTTCCAAGAAATCCAGACCTTGAAAGAATCAAATTAAATAAATAAATAAGAAGCTAGAATTGAAAGAAGTTATAAAGAAGTTCAATAAAAATCTGTGAAAAAAGGGTCAAAGGACTGAAACGAAAATGGCGAAAATTTGCAAAAAAAAAATTCAAATCGGAAATAAACTTGATTATAAAAAATCGTTAAATATTCATATGAAAAGCATATGAATCGCGATAACGGCTACACAATTTCTAAAAACTAACATCAGTTAGAAAAGTAGCAATATCTATTTGTTTTTTTAATCAACTTAATTGGTTAAGTAATTGTAACATTAATTGTAATAATTAATATTTATACGTGATTGTTGATCTGTTTAAGGTTTATATTGAAATGAAAATTTTTGGCTTAAGTTCAAATCTGAGTTTACCTATATCTTCTTAATTTAAGAAATTTTATTTGGATAAATTCATTATTTTTTCTTAAGAGAGTACTATTTTATTTGAAACAATTTATTCATCAGACCAGCAGAACGGATCAGTACTGATTTCGAGGTCGCTACACCATCTCATCAGGGTTCTTTGTTCGATTTTACCACTTTTGACGGTGGATACTAGTAACTAGGAATATCAACTATTTAACGAATTAGAATACGAAAAGTGCAACTTATTCATTTCTTACAAGTTAAATCAATTTCTGTTAGTACGAAATTCCATCTCTGATTTTTAATTATTCCAAATATTTTATACTCTCTTGTTTTTTTGCCAAAGCCATTGGCTTTGAGATCAAGCAGTTTTCCATTTTTGTTTACTTTCGAAATCAGTACTGATCCGTTCTGCTAGTCTGATGAATAAATTGTTTCAAATAAAATAGTACTCTCTTAATAAAAAATAATGAATTTATCCAAATAAAATTTCTTAAATTAAGAAGATATGTTTATGTTTTTGCTTATGTTTTGCTTTAAAGAATCTATTTCTAGAACTTATTTACTTTGGTTCTTAAGCCGTGAAAAGTGAAAAAGTGTCTTTTAAAAAATAAAAAATTTTTTGGTTGACTTGTCTTTAACATTTTTATTCTCACGATATTTAAGATAGAGCGAATTGTATATTATTTTACTGCGTAAAAAAAGGATAGAAAAATAGTAAAATTTCCTAATATTTCCTAATAATTTCCTAATTTCAAAAATATTTTTTACTATAACGATTTATAACCAATTCTAGGGCTGCTCCGATTTTGTAAATTTTTGGTGAATTATCATTATATCCGCGAACGAAATGCATTTTTTGATAATTTTTAATAAAAATCACCAGAACTATAAAGTTGCAATGTTTACATTTTTTCGTTTGCAATGATTGCTTACAATCAGTGTTGTCAGAGTAGCAAAACTGTAGAACGCTGAGCAGGTGAAAAATGTTCTATAAGAAAACAGTTACATAAATGTTAAATTAAATTTTAAAATACTACGATTTTGTTGAGTTTCACATGAGAGAAAGTTATTAATAAAATTACGAAATTGTTCATGAAAGTTAATTTGTATTATTAAAATATCTTCGATATTTTTCCATCCTGATCATACGATATAATTTTATCTGCTATATTGGGAGTGTATATATTTTATTCCTAAATCCATGTCTAATTTTACCTTATAAATGTTAATCCTTGCCGATATGCATTCAAATCGATTCCATATAAATAGCGCAGGCTCTGTAATTTGTTTCATAAATAATATCTGTGGAACTACATAAATAATGTCTTTAAATTACGAACGTATTTACAGTTCGAAAACTAACATACAGCCTAATGCAATGGTGTAAATATGTATATACATTCGTACAAATTAATTAAATATTGTATAAAATTAACTTACTCATTCTGTATTTGCAGATGGGTTCACATATGTTGACCTCCAGGTTGATTGAATGTTTGATTTGCTCCGTTGGGACAAAAATAAGTTTTTTAGCATGTAAAATATATTTTAGTTTTAATTAATTTATCATATACGTTTGCGTTTGATGTATTACTGTATTATTTTTTTAACGATGTTTTAATATAAGGTCTCGTTCACTTTTGTCCAAATAAAAAAACCAAAGTAAATTATTGCTTTCGGATTATATATGTACATATATTACACAATATTTTCTGAGTTGTATACAAAAATCCTTCCATCTTTCCGAGTCTCAAGACGACGAATTTTATGAACAAAACTCAAGTACAATTTTAAATATAATTTACATAATTTCTTACAAAATGCTCTTAAGAAATACTAACAAACAGTGCGATTTTATAAAAAAAATTAACGTAGATCGTCTTGAGTCATGACTCATTTTTCATTGAAGGGAAGTTCTTTTTACAGCGTCGGAAAAAGTATAATTTTTACAGACTCTCCTAATGCATGTAAATAAAGTAATCCCATAGAAATTAAATAGAATTGAGCAATTAATACTACTTTCAAACATCAAACATTGGCAATACATTCAAAAAATCCAAGGAATCCACTTGAAATCTTGCAGAGCACCACTTGCTTTTTTGGAATAGATTTTTTAAGTGATTTAAAAAAATAAAAAATTCATAAAATGAATAAATTTGCGATTACTGCTCTGGCTTTAAATCGATACACCAAGGTTTTTACAAATGGTTTTATTGGCTTCAATTGCAACAAACTAACAAAGAATATAATGAAATCTTGAAAGACAATTTACACCTCTTCTCATGATTGTATGGATGGGCGGCTGGCTATCTTCAAAGTTATAATAGTTAATCTAAAATGTGGTATCAGCTAATTGAAGGCAGGATGCAGATTAGGGTAATAAAACTTACAGAATACGTACGAGATACTCCCCTAACAAAGTATTGTTGGATTTTTGACAACAGAAGCGCTGCAATACTGCTCCAAAAATTAACAAGACGAGCAATAGTAGAGTTGTAAAGCCTTTCATCATCTGTACTCTTTGACTATTCCTCTTGCAAAGTAGGTTGCACACCTACTGGTTTTAATAATTAGATGATTAAACCGATTTTGACGAAACCCCGACCAATAGAAGCGGCTAGAATTGCAGATTTACTACGAACTGCTTCTTCAAAACTATTAAGATGGATGGTGGAAAGCATACCATCAATAGTAACAATTTTACGGAGGAAGATATACTAGCGCTTAAAGCTAGGGATTTTAAGGAACAAATATTATATGTTGTTGTAGATATATATGTGCATTTGCTATAGCCGGAAGAGCAAGTGCAGTATCTCCAAAAGTTGAAAATGCTATAACTGATACAATAACAGATTTGTGTTGCAAGATGTATATGTGGGAAAAACCTAATTTTAACATACATTATCCCAGTCACAAATAATACAGATTAGTAACAGATAAGAATAGAAGAGATAAAGAGAATAGAGGATGAGTTTATTAAGCATGAATTAATAATGAACAAACCTTTGTATAATTATGGAAACTAATTTATGGAATACTCTTCGATGACGCGCGTTAGCTACAAAGTAAATATTGACTAAGAACTTGGGTTCGAGCCCAGTTTCAGGCAAGTCGTAACATCCAGCATTTTCAGATGTGCATTAGTGTGCCATTGTATTTCTGGTCACTGAATAAGTACCGGTAGCGCCCTCTTTCTTCGGTATTGTAGCAAAATCGCCGGCGAAGTAAAATAATTTATAAAAACGGCTACACAGCTCAAAAAAATTTAATTCGCCTAATTGACACCAAAGGCGATGGAAGACTATGCAATATCAGAGTTTTAAAAAACAATTAAGATTCCGATTTTCACCATCTTTCCTCTCTCACTGTCCCTTTTCCAAAGAAGGCATATTAATTTCCTGAGTGTTACTGCTCTTTCAAAGAAAAGGTGATCGAAAAATATCCAGATGAGGCTAAGATACCAATAACTCTTATCATACCCAATGCTCTAAGAAAAAGTAATTGAAATAAACATTCTTATTTAGGAGAACTAACAGAAGATGCACTGCAAATGACCTATAGCAGGACAAAATAAGAAGTACAATCAATAGAAAATAATAGATTATTAGGTCATGACTAAAACTAAATTTTAATTAAATAGTTTTTTATTTTTAAATTTCTTAATCGAGATCGCATCGATATCTTTTTTCAAAGATTTTCAAAAGGATTTGTTTGTTGAGGGGCTTCTTTTTAGCTAGTCTGCTTTCATTGTCACCCAAAGGGTGACTAATTGTATAAAGGTTGTAAAGAAAATAAAATAGATTCATATCGAATATAATTTGTTTGTTGGGATTTTTTAATAAATTTCAAAGCCTACTATGCTTATGTATACTTTTGTAATTTTTGAAATTCTCATTGAGTTTTTAAAATTTTTTGTATAAGATAAGAGGTTTGAAACTTTTCAAAAATATGGTTTAAGGTCTACTGATGATATGGCATGCATATAGACTAGCTAAACAAACATCAACAAACAAGACTTTTAAGTAAATATTTAGTAGAAGATCTGCATTTTTAAATAAAATAAACTTACATATTATTTTAATGTATCAATAACACAGTGATTCAAAATCAAACTTTCCGAATCGTATAATGAAAGTTGACGTTTTTCATAACAAAACGCTCAAGGGTTTTTTTTAGTTTAGTGCTAGATTTATTTTTACAGGCATTTGAAGTCTGGAATCTTGGAAATATGCTTATTTATTTTTATTGTCCTTGAAAGGTGTAGTATCTTACTGTTTTTGGGGTCGAGGAATCCATTTTTGATACTTATTTTTAACAAAAACTCGCCCTAAATGGCGCCGTCATACAAATTTCGCTATTTCTTGTAGATTGTCATAAAAAACGGTGTTTTTACTTTTTCGGAGATAAAAAACTAGTTTTTGATGTTGGATTCATTGGCTTCATATAATATTACGAAGTACATTTTGTTATTATCAGTACGTTACTATTAAAAATACGTTATTTTATAAAAATATATGTTTTTCTATATATTTTAATATTACTGTGAATTTCTATGTATGAAGTACCAAAAGATCCAGAAGCAGTATATTATGGATCTGTGAATGGTTTTTGTTCATCATCAGTATTCTTTTCTTAGGTGGTTCTCTTTAACCACCAACATAAATCTCCTAACGTAGAATCCTCTACATATAGTTTCCATGGTTATATTTATTTGGTGAAAACGCTCACCTCGCTCATCAAATTCGGTGGAAAGTTTGTTTTCAAACCAATCCATTTGGTGATTGAGAAAATGAATTTTAAAAGACATATTCACACAAAGTTATCCAAAGGCTTGCAAGAGACTTTTTGTGCACTATCTGCTTCTTGTTTTTTACCAAGAACATTCTCAATTACGTTTTTATTACATTTTAGGCGATTAATTGATTTTAATCCAAAGAATTATAAAATTCATTACTTTTAAAATTTCAAATTCTGCTAACATTCATTCATTTTTAACTTGAATAAATGTAATTCGTATACAAAATAGAAAAATTAATCAAGTTTTATTTAAATACATAAGAAGAAAAGAAAGCATCATAAATGTGTAAACAACAGTAAATGTCATGCGTTTAGGCTGGATTTTTGAATTCTCAATTAAGTTTGTATACAAAATTTGGTGCACGATTTGTGACATCTTATTGACACGTATAACTTAAGCCATCTATTGTAAAGCAAATCTATTGTCATTTAAAATATAATAAACCGTGAAATCAATTTCACTGTTTCTTTTTTATTTTTCAAGGATAAACAGAAAGCATATATTTTTATAAAAATATTACTTCTTAATATCACTAGAAATATGTTTTACAATGAAGCCAGCATCAATAATTAATTTTTATGACAATCTACTAGGAATAGCAAAATTTGTAAGACAGCGCCATCTAGCGTAATTTCGAGGTTAAATGAAATATTAAAATTGATTCCTCGACTTCAAAAATAGTAAAGTCCGAGGCACATGGAATCCGTAGTATGATATACGTGCTTATTTCAATTGAGTAGGGATAGGATGTTCATGTAAATACATGTTTTTTGTCGTTGGCCGTAGTTTAATGTACATTAATAAAATATCTCTGCGAATGCACAAATTTGCGACAAAGTGGCATTCGATTTGTTAGTACATATTTTTGCATATTTCATTATAAATGTTTTAGTTTTTGCATCTTGTAAAACAAATGTGGATGTTTTTTGATCAGTTCCATATCTGTTTCTACATTAACTTCTAATATTAACACATTTCTGTAGAAATAAGTATGTACTAAGTATGTAAAGTTACGCTCACATTGGGGAAACATTTGACGAAAAACGAGAAATACTTACATATGTATTTCTTAGCTGTAGTGTGACCATAAAAAATTTTTGAGGGGCAAACAGAAAAATAGCTAATTTTTACAAATAAAATTATTTGCTTTCAAAGAAAAATGTCTCCAATGTGAACAAAGTGCGACCGCCCAGTGCCAAATAATTATTAGTTCTTGCAAAGTTTTTGTAAGAACAACCAGTAAGAAACAACAGTGTTTTAAAACAAAATCAATGAGAATCATGGCATATTTTGTTCAATTTCCATTTAATACATCGTTGAAATTTTTTAAACAAAGAAGTAAAGATTAACAGCCGCTTTTAAGGAAAATTCAATAAAGTTAAATTCATAAATGATTAATAGGCTTTGAAACGTTTAATAAAGCATCCATAAAATCTGAAATTTTATTGTTGGTTTCACCCTTCTTTAAACCAAAAATAAAAGGACACTTTGCCAATTTGGCATTTTGTTAAAACATACATATATTTACATTTTATAAAACCATTTTTCGGGAACATTATTGAAAAAGTGATTTAATTAAAATTATGGATTCGATAAACACAATTCGACTAATATAAAAGTGCGTTTGATATAAAAAAGAATATTGACTAACAAATTCAAATATTCACAGACAATTTAGCTCGGATATCAAATTATCGGCAACCAAAAGTGTACGTTGCGTTATAGTAGAGGTCGTAGAATCATAATAAAAATTTACATTATTTACATTGCATAAATGCAAAAAAATACCAAAAGTTTTGAGGCAAGATTTCAGCCATCACCTTAAAGCAGTCTATTTGAAATATAAAACAATAGTAAATAAATATATAAAAATCTTCTCGAAATTCTGCGAAGTTGCACTTAATAAAAATAATTGTTAAGAAAAAAGTGTATTGCTTGATTTTAGTACTGTTTCAATTTCGATAAAAATCGTTACCTCAAGTTCAACCGAAAAAAAATAATAATAAATAAAGACAGTTTATGTGGCTGTAATAATTGTGAGTACCTTCAGGCGCAACATTAAGATTTGTTAACACAAAAAGCTACCGAAGCGTATTTATATTTTCGCTTCTAAAAGTATACCTCCAACATGCGACTATAAAACTAATGAAAACGTCTAATAGTTAATTTAGACTTATTGAACATTTATGAATATTCTTTCTTATTATTGGTTTACAAAACAAGAAGTGTTTTATAACTAAAGTGAATTTAAAACTTAAAATAACTAATTTTTTTGAATAAGGCCGTAAAAATTTTTAATTTTTAGTAAATCTGGTCTCCTGACTTGAGCGGGCGGGTAACAATTAAAAGCCAGATTAATTGTATTATTTATATATAATATAATTTATTACAAAAATATTTAAAACCCGATGGGTGTTATTTTTCTTAAGCGAATAACTTAGAATTTCGTTAAAAAATTCCTTATATTCGTCCAATGCTGAATATAAGATGCATGCATTAATCGACTTAAAATTTCTACTGCAGTCTTTTTTATGTCTAATCTCTTGAAATAATGAAAAAGAAAAATTTTAGTTTTGAAAAAATTTTGAGAAAAACGTCTCTTCTCACTACATTACACATTTTTTGTCACTGTTTATTTGTCAAACAGCTTTTTTTTTTTGCAAATATGAGAAAAAATTTTTTCCCTGTGGTCACACTCATAAAAATTTTTTCCGATACAAAACATCTGATGAAATATTTGACAAAACATTCGACGAGGAAAAACAAGCACTTTGTCATTCTCTCACACTTCTCTCAAATTTATACTTTTTGAATATGACAAAACAAAAAATATTTCAAAAAGTTTTATTATTTATACCACCACAACCTAGAAAAAATTAATTAATTGATCTTAATTCATGTAGGCGTGAAAAAATCAAAGTCAAGTTTTTGAAATGCGAGTAAAAATGGCTAAATTTTGTCAAAAATATAACTTGTTTGTTCGACGTTTTTCTCAAAATTTTTTCAAAACCAAAATTTTTCTTTTTTATTATTTCAAAAGATTAGACTTAAAAAAAGACTAGTAGAAATTTTAAGTCCATTAAAGTATGCACGCTATATCCAGCATTGAACGGATACAGAGATTTTTTTAACGAAATTCTAAGTTAATCGCTTAAGAAAAAATAACGCCGGGTTTTAAATTTTTTTGTAATAAATTATATTAGATATAAATAATACAATTAATCTGGCCTTTTATTGTTGCCCGCCCGCTCAAAAATGAGGTCTGGAGAGCAGATTTACTAAAAATAGTCAAATTTTCAGAAGCGTATTATTTACCTGCATGAAAATTGTACTAAATTTAAATTTTTCTTTATTTCTTAATTTTTTATTGAAAAACATAGTAATCTATATTTAAAAAATTTTAATATATTATGAATGGAAATATTAAATGGAAATTGAATAATAAAAATCGTATTCTTAATGTGATTATGGCGGAAATATATATGAATCACAATGGAATTTCAACTACAATTGATTTAAAACATATGAATTCGGTAATTCATATTTTCAGCCTGTTAAGAAAACAGATGGATTTAGTTAAAAAATTTTTTATTTAAATCTTCCTCTGCGTTTGTAAAATTTTACTGTGTAAGACAGAGAAATAAATATGAAAAATCACAAACAGAAAGCTTTTTTTTAATGAATGTAAGACCAGTTTATTTTATATGAATACGAAGAAGTGAATTTTTTATCTCCTAAGATCTTAACTTATCATTTTGTATATGTTGAATTGGGGAAAATACCAAAATATGCAAACAAAATACAAATATGTATGCATATACCGTTTTTAGACACGGTACACCTCCCCGAACTACTATCGCTACACCATACAAATGTTTTGCTAACTATCCTCAAACATTCCGATCTAAAATTCAGGCAAATTTAAATATTTTTTTTTCGGTCAGCCGTTCCAAAGTTCATATGATAGGAACTGATGGTTTAAAAAATATTTGATGAATTGCGAACGATTCTTAAAATACATTTTAAGCCCACATTAAATTATTAAATTTGTGGAAAATAGGTATTTGCAATACCTTTATTCAAAGTACAAATGCATTTTAATTTTTCTATTCCAAAAGTTTTTTTACTCTACAATTTTGCTGTTTTTTAATCAATATTAAATCATGAAATTTGTCTGATATTCGCATATATTTAAGAATTTTCGCCATTTTGGAGATTTTTTCAAGACTTTTGGCTGGCAATTGGCAGAATTATATGATTTGTTTTTTTAAAGTTTTTAGTTTCTTTGCTAATTACATTTTGGAGCTTGATATCAAATTAAATTCTTACATCAAACTTTGTTTTCATTTTATAGAAAAGGCAATTAATTGAAGTACTTTTAAAGATTAACTCACTATTGTTATAGAATGAAAGAAACATTTTTTATGGGAATTTATATTGAAAGCAACAGTCAAATACCAAGTTGTGAATATAAAATCAAAAAATTACAAAAAAGCAAATATGTGTACTGAAAGTTTCAATTAAAAAATAATTGAGAACAGGTATCAAATTCTAGCCGGAAGAGATTTTTCTGCTTTGTTATGGGTTACTAAGTATACAAACAAAATTTTAATTGTCAAGAGATTTTTTATCACATTGTACAAATACAATAATAATACCGGGTTCTAAAATATTGCAAGTACGCTCTGAATATAGAAAATAAATAATATTATTATTCTGTGCACATAAGTACAAAGCAGGATATTAGCATCAATTTTGCCTTTCTTCGGAAATCACAAATAGCCATAAAAATGAAGTGTTAATTACATTTTTAAAACAAAACAAAAATTCAATTTCATTGATTTTGCACTAACAATTTTCTGTTGTTTTTGGGGTATGTAATTTATATGCACCGTGTAAAAAATTACATATCTTTAATATAAATAATATAAAAATAATAATGGTTATTTATATACGAAAAGAAAATATAAGCGATAAATACTGTAATATGCATGTATAATATTATGTACATATAAAGAGGCAAAGACAAATTTTTAGATCTCTTTTTCTCCTTTGTTTGCCAAACAATTTTGTTCATTCTTTTACCTAATGGTAAACATTATTGAGCTTTAGTGAACCGATTGTATATTATTTAAATCGGTTCAGTATTAAAGGAATAAAAGGCTCATAAAGTTGACACCACTACAAATGCTAAAAATACACACGTACACGCATTCACTTATGTAAGTATTGGTTCAAGAAAAGCGATGAGATTGTTTAAGAGTGTATACATACAAATGTGCGTGTTTGTAAGCAAATTTATTTGTTTTATTGTTTTTTCCGTGGGGAAGGGAATACGTAATTAGGTCGTTTTTTCTGTTTAAATGAATGCAACTAAAATAGGTTTACGTTTAAACTGGCGGTCGAATTTTGATCACTAGGCGTACTATGCACATGTGCACACAATGTGTACATGTGCACATGAACGCAAAATTACAACAACCACACCAATTTCCATCAAGAATTTGAAGTTTTAGTATTTTATAATAAATCAGATATATTATGTACTTCAACGCAGAAAATACTATGAAAAATACAACTGCTCTGTGGTGTAAGTATGAGAAGCGCTTGTGACTACCAACCAGTAGGTTGCAACTTTTTCAAAAAAAAAAAAAAATTTTTAATTTATTAATCGAGATTTCCTCGATATCTTCTTTCAAAGATTTTCAAAAACTTTTGTTTGTATATAAACTAGATAAAAACCCCTCAACAAACAAAAGTTTTTGAAAATTTAAAAAAATTTTTAAAGTAAAATTATTTGGAATACCATTTTTTGCCCATATTTTAGCCGTTAATGGACCGACTTCAATTATTTTCAGTCTAAGTCTTCGTAGAACTCCATACAGGAGATCTGTAAAAAAAACAACAGAATAAGACATATAAAAAAGTATTTCGGCTATATCTCATTAATTATTGGGCCGAGTTTTGTTATTTTCAAACCGAACAATTTTATGAAAAATTCCAAGAGAATGGTCTAAAATTTATGTCTCTATGTTAGGTGAGCTTTTAATTCTACTCACACCAAAATATAGCAGATGGACAGATGGACATCGCTCTTTCGATTTCTCTATCTATAAGGATCTATAATATATATACTTTATCGGGTCTTAAATGAATAATGAAGAAATTACATATGGAATAACCAAATTTTTTGGTGAAGGGTATAATAAGAAAAATATTAACAATTAGCAATTAGTTAAATGATTTTTTTGAAAAAAAAAACTGAATTTTTAAACAAAGAAAAAACAAACGTTCATAAACCAAATCAAGAAAAGCTTAGATCTAAAAAACAAAAAATACAATTAACCCAAGTTAATAGTTTATGCAAATAGTTTTTAAACATGTTAGCGTTGCGTATTATTTGAATAGGGTCTGGTAAGGCATTCCAAAGACTATATATATTAGATATTGCCTTTGTCACAAGAAGCTTTTATACTTTGGCTGAATTATCTTTTTACCGTGGTTTGACCTGGCGAAAAAGAATCCTATTGTACAAGTAAAACAGTTGATGCGATGTAATAATTTTATGCAAAAAATTACACTCCTCAGTTTCAATAGATCAATGAATTTCATATTAAATAAAGGTTGAAATATGGTCTCGGTGCTCTTTCTGGAAGACATATCTTGCTATGTTATTAGACGCAACGTTCAGCCTACGTAGATCATTAACGTCACAGTTCGCATACAAGTCGCATACATATAAAAGTGAAGGGATTAGACAAATATGGTTAGACCAGGTGAGCTTATTCTTAAGCATTACTATCAAAGTAAGCGCTGAGACAACACAGTCAATACAATTACCATATATTTATATCCGATAGTTGTTGATAACTTTTCCAGATCTTGAAAGTAGTAGGCATTTCGACTTAGCCCAAGTGCAAACACATACATATTTATGTTCATTATGTACGTTATATTAGATATAGTGCAACTATTGTAGATCTGGACGTCATCCGCATACATTTGTATTTTAATAAACACTAAGGTATCAGGTAAATAAATCATTTATATAGATGCAGGATAAAAAAGGACCAAGTATATAACTCCTCTGGTGATATTAAGCGCTTTAGAGTAGATGCCATTATAGTGAACTCTGAAATCTACATATATGTTACGATAAGTATGAGGAATTTATATTACATGCAGTACTCGAAAAATTAAACAATTTACGAAGTTTTGAAATTAGAATCGAATGATCTACTGTATCAAACGCTTTACTATGATTGAGAAGAACTAAAAAGGTCACCATGTTATCATCAATCTTAAACCTTAGATCTTCTACTACATACGTCAATCCTGATTTCCTAAAACCTGATTGCCTGTCAGATAACAAGTCGTTTTCGGTCAGATAATTACTCATTAGTTTTTCAATAACTTTGGACAAATAAGGCAGTATAGCAATTGGACAAAATTATTAATTCGTTATTAATTCGGAAAAAGGATAATTTGAGAAAATTTCCATATTTCTTGAAATGTGGATCTCATAAGAATCGAGTTAAGTATATGCGTATGGTAAGGCAATAGCCTGGGAATTAAAATTCTCAAAAATATGGGCCTAATATTATCCATTCCAATAGCATCTGATTTGACTGCTTTAACAGTTTAACAGTTAATCCTATCGTAAGTTCTATCGAGCTTAAAAAACACTCTTTATAAAGAGTTTTCATATTAGTATTAGTTTGTTAGTGAAAATAAACTTGTTTGTAATCTTTTATCTACATAATTAACAGGCGATACCATTTTTGAAATGCTGTTTGTGGCAACCCGGCAGAGGTGGCAGCCCGCGATAATAACCAGTTGATCTGGCAACGCGATAGGATTTTAATGTCTTGAGTTTTTGAGGCAGTCGAAGTTATTTTTATGTTGTAAAAGAATAAAATAAAAAAGATTAATATAAATAATTAAATTAAACTATTTTCGTCGGCTTAGAAATTCATAGACTGTTACATTGGCGACGAGGTAAATATGGTAGAAATAAAAGCTGACGTTTGCACGCATTAAAGAAAATCTTTGGAAATAAGAAGAAGACAAATTGATTTACGTAAATGATTTCATTATTGATTTCAGATTGCCAATTAGGCAAATAAATTCCATGTTTTAGTTTAAGGAACTAAAATAAGAACAAGCACGAGTGAGGTGTACAAAATCTGTTTTCCAATTTAGAAAACCCATTTGGAATAAGATCTGGGCCAGTTGGGCAAATGAAGTACAACTAAAAATACAAGACGATCAGTCGTAAGTTGAAATATTATGTCGAATTGACAGTGATTGTATTAACACAGTTTTTTGTTTAGGAAACAATAACGTTGATTACAAACATGAATGAGACAAATGGAATTAAACCATTTCTTTGTGAAGCGATTGACAAATCGCTAATTTGTACTGATTGGGAAAAGTGGCTACGAGCATTTACTTTCTACATTCAGGTGGAAGAAATATCAGATTTTGTCAAGAAGAAGAATAAGCTTTTACATTATGAAGGAACTCAAATGCAGGAAGTTGCACATAACATTCCAGGTGCACTTACTTGTGGGGAAAAAGAAATGCTTATAAAACACTAGTTGACAAATTGACTGACTATTTTTCCCCAGAAAGAAATGCAACATTTGAGAGTCATTTGTTTTTATCAATTAAGGCAGAATATGGTGAAACCTTTAATAAATTCTTATTGAGGACGGCAACAGACTTCGAGGTGTGTATTTGGTGATACGAAGAATGATATTCTAGAAATCAGGGTTAAAGACAAACTTATTGACTCCTGGGCAGCTGCGGATTTCAAAAATACGTTATTGGAAAAAGAGCACTCCTTAAAAGAAATTATTGAAATTTTTCAAGTCCATGAGCAAATTAATGCTCAATCAAAATCAATGGAGGCTCCAAGTACAACTGTTGAAATCAATAAAATTGCAAATAACTGCGAATGTTTTAGATGCTGATAAAACAGTCATGACGGAAATAGTGTAGATTTCCCAGCCAGGAAAGCGAAGTGCAACAAATGTGGCCTGTTGGGACACTTTGCCCGGAAATGCTGTACTGGCTCAAACAAACGAAAATTTTATACATTTGATAACAGAAATCCGAAGCGTCCAGATTTTCGTTATTCAAATATAAGATATATTGATGGCCAATCCAATGATGACTGCTGTTTTAAAATAGTTGATAACGGAGAATCTGCGATTGAGATAATACCGTGATTTGTAGGCGGTAGAAAAATAAGTATGTTGATAGATTCAGGATCAAAATATAACCTCCTTGGTGAAGATGATTGGAATTTGTTGAATACCGGGAAAGCAGTCAAGTGGAATATTCGATTTGAATCAGATCACCAACTCAAAGCATACGCTGGTAACGTGGCAATTAAATTTTAGAGCTTTAAACACCCGTAAGGAAATTCGAAGTTTTCTAGGTCTGGTAACCTATTTAGGTAAATTTATACCAGATTTAAGTGATCTAGTTGGACCTTTAAGAGCGACCACAAAAGCAAATGAAAAATTTGGATGGTCCACAAGACAGAATGATGCATTTATAAAACTCAACGAAAAGTTGGCGGAGCTTCCAACACTAACTTATTATTCACCAAACCGACGAACACTATTGGTTGCTGTCGCAAGCCCTGTAGCTTTGGGAGCGCTCTACATCCTATTCACTGAGGATACTCCGTATGTTGTGTCTTTTGCCAGTAAAGCGCTTTCTGAAGTTGAGCGTCAATACTCACAAACTTAAAAAGAATCTCGCTCTGGTGTGGGCTGTACAGAGGTTCTACTACTACTTAGCAGGAATCCAATTTGAGCTAGAAACAGACCACAAGCCCCTCGAAGCTATTTTTAAGCCAACATCGAAGCCGCGGGCTCGTATCGAACATTGGGTGTTACGACTGCAGTCGCTTAACTACAAAACTATTTACAAAGCAGGAAAGCAAAATATTGCAGACTCGCTATCCAGACTCTGCAATGTGAATACAGCTGGTACCTTTGACAAGCCATGCGAATTAGGCATTTATTCTATCATAGAAAATTCAGCTCCGCGAGCCGCAACGATTTTAGAAATAGTACACCATTATAGCAAAGATGATGAACTTTTGATGGCTGTAGAATGTATAAATACCGACAACTGGAGTACAGCAACTAATAACAGGTATTATCCATTTCGATCTGAGATCAGTATTTTGGGAAATTTGTTGCTAAGAGGTACGAAACTCGTGATTCCAGGAGGCCTGAGAAAACAAGTGCTAGATCTAGCACACGAAGGCCATCCAGGCGAAACCGTAATGAAGCGCAGAATTCGAGCAAATAAAGGGTCCGCCATCTAACGTTTTTTTCAACTAGTGCTTATTTCGTGAATGGTAACACTTAGCTCATGTCTGATTTGACAGATAATTAGTTTTATCCTTCCGCTGAACGAATATGGTTGTGTATACGCTGACCATCCAATGCGTTTTTGCTTCGCTAAGTGGGCCTGCGATCGACTTACAGAAGATGCCGATTTTGCAAAAAAAAAAATCATATTTTCAGATGAAGCTCATTTTGATCTCGGCGGGTATGTAAACAAGCAAAATTGTCGCATTTAAGGCACAGAAAACCCGCAAGCATACATTGAAAAGCCGACGCACCCAAAACGAGTCACTGTTTGGTGCGGATTTTGGTCCAGAGGCATAATTGGGCCAGTTTTCTTCGAAAATGAGCAAGGAGTGGCCGTTACAGTCAATGGCGATCGTTATTGGGCCATGTTGAACGAATTTTCGTTCACAAAAATTGAAGAGGAGGATATTGGCAACATTTGGTTTCAACAGGACGGCGTTACGTGCCACACAGTCGAAGCTACACTCGATGTTTTGCGCCCTGTTTTTGAAGATCGCATTATCAGCCGCAGAGCTGATGTCGTTTGGCCACCTCGGAGCTGGGATTTGACACCGTTGGACTATTATTTGTGGGGTGCCGTCAAAGATAAGTGTTACGCCGACAAGCCAGAGACAATTGATGCTCTAAAGGACAATATTCGTGAAGCCATTGGTGAAATACAGCTGCACACAATCGATAATGTGCTTAAAAATTGGACCGATCGTGTAGGCTACTGCATGGCCAGCCGAGGCAGCCATTTGAATGAAATTATTTTTCATTATTAACCGGAAGGATTGTACTTTCAAGTAAAAAAAGAAAATATTATTTTTAATCTAGTCATTAGAGACAAGATTCCCTCGCTGAATGACGTTGAGGAGAATGTTATCGACTCTGAAGCCTAGGAAATGACATTGCTAATAAAAAAAAAGGGAAACAAAGTGCCGATTCTGACAGAAACGCGATTGAATGTGATATCAAAGTTGGGGATAAGGTACTGCTCCGCAATACAGTTTTTTTTAATAAATTATCTACAACTTTTGGGAAAACTGAATATGAAGTAACAGATCGGAAGGGAAATGATGTCGTGATATCAGGAGAAATCAGAGTGTATCGTAGAAACATTACTCATGTTAAGAAAATTCCAGCTGACTCATCGCTGCCATCTTTAGCGAAACCTACTAAGACTTCGGTTGTAAATCCAGAACATCTTGGACTTCAACAAGTCGTGGATTCCGCGAACGCTTGTCTTCCCGGTAATGAGCTGTCGCCGGAATTACCATCAACATCACGGAATATAGATTTAGACGGACCCAGGCCTAAAGTGACGTTGAAGCTTAAAAATATAGGAGGGATGTGGCAACCCGGTTAAGATGGCATCCCGCGATAATAACCAGTTGATCTGGCAACGCGATAGGATTTTAGTGTCTTGAGTTTTTGAGACAGTCGAAGTTGTTTTTATGTCGTAAAAGAATAAAATAAAAGATTGATATAAATAATTAAATTAAACTATTTTCGTCGGTTTAGAAATTCATAGGCTGTTACACTGTTTATGGTTGCATTATACTTAGCAAAACTTATACAATTTAAAAGGTATTTGCTTGCAGGAGCACACAATCTCTATTTTATTAAGATCGGTTAAGTATTATGGGAGGTATAAGTACATAAAGTTGTTACAAATACATGCATACATATCAAACATGCCTTGTTCAATTTGTTTTTGCAAAGAAATGAGAACAGCAATAAGGCAGAGCTTTTATATAATTTGTATTTTATCGTATGTTTTCAAATGTTTAAAGTTTTATCGGTGAAAATTGGAGTATGGTTGATTGCGTCGCACTGTGTGACCATTTTACGAGAAGATGGCCAAAAACTCATTTTTTATGGTCACCGATTGTAAAATGTTGAAGTTCATTCGAAAGTAGATACTAGTACAAAAATTAAAGCTTTCAAACATTAATTGAAACTCAAATATATCACAGTGAAGAGGGTGATTCAAAATAGACATTTTCACTAAAATTAAAAATTTCTTAGTTAGCTTTTGGTTTTTAAACATCCATAACTTTTTTATTTTGAAAGATTTTCAAACGAAATAAATTTTGTTTATTTGCCTAATTTGTTATCTATTAGTACTAGAAAAATTAAGTGTTTTTGACTTTTAGAAGTTAAATTTTTTTGTTTAAAGGTCCAAATTTTACTAAACTCTCCCACTTATTAGAGGATAACTTCTAGAGTTCGCTAAAGTTTAAAAATAATTTTCCATACCCTATTGTATACCCGCCCGATCCGACCTTGAGCACCAGAAAAATTTTTCTGACTCAAGGTCAAATATTTTTTGCAAAATTTGAGAAAAAGAGTTAGGAAATGTTTATTCTATAATTCTCTTTTTTGAAGTATTTTAGATTTTTTAGTAAATCGCTTTTATATGAGTTTTAGATGCGTATTTTAAAAAAGACAATTAATAATTATCATTCAAATTCTAAATCATGTACAGTTGGTCAGAAAACTATTTTGCAAACTTAAAATGAAGTAAATTTATATAATTCAGGTCACAAAAGTAATTTGCTTTTTTGTTCCATGGGGAAAAAGTAATTCAAAATTCAATATGATATTAATAGGAGATCTATCTGAAGAAACGCAAAAAAACGAAGACTACAGATTCTTTCGCGAGCACAACACAAGAAAAATTTCCAGATGTACTAATGAAGACCTGATTACTATTTTATTATCCACATCAAATCCCTATATGCCCAACATCCAACAAAAACGGAAAACTAACTCTATTGAATTAGACGTAGAAGCTAAACTACTTCTAGAATAATTATTTACTAAAATTGTTTAATTAATAATAATTTTTCAAAACACAAGAGATATCATTATTTTATCGTTTTAACTATTTATGTAAATTAATCAATTTTAAATTTACAAGTTTATAATAAAAGTTTACATATAATATTTATAATGTATATTTTGGACTTAAATAGAAACTTACGTCTTCGTCATTAAAACCTCTTTAGATAAAATAAATTTGAGCTAATGCTTGTATTTTTTATGTTCGCTATTTAATAAAGTAATTTTTAACTCAAACTGCTTCAAGAACCAACCTTTGGCACTTCGTACTAAAATTTCACGTGGGCCAAGGTTTGGCACTTTCTGACAAAGTTTAAGATTTTAATAAGTATAAGTTGTAAACGTGACTCAAAATGTAAGACTTTGTATAAAATAAACCTTTTAACAAGTTTTGAAACTTCACTTTTGAACCAAAAATCAGCTAAAACTTAAAATGCATTTTAAACTCATCATAACTATTTTTCTGGTTAGAAACTTGAAGCCTATAGTAATAAAAAAAGCGTATCAACATTCCAATCCCGTCAAAAATTATAGATTTTTGGTCGCCTTCTCGCGAAACGGTCCACTGTGCGTCGGCCAGCGGAAATACTAGTACATCTTCAAACGAAGAATATTGTAAAAAACCGAATACTTTGTCACTGAAAGCTTGATTTTGCGAATAACTCGAAAACCCCCACTTTTTGAAGGCATAAAAGTGTGTGAAAACGAAAAAATTGGTGTTTGAATAATTCGAAAACCGAGCTTGACAATACTATAGGTTCATATTTCATAAAAAATTTTCATACTTATTTATGTATAGGTATATATATTTTATATACTGCCATGGTCATATACATACATAGAATACTTGTAAACTAATGTTGTTGTTGCACTTATATACATATATGTATATGGTGTATCCTTATATATAAATATACTCATGTAAATATATACGAGTATGTACATTAATTTTCATCACACCTTTTAACATCACCAGCGCACCTGCACTTATTCAAATGAGGTAAGTATTACCGTCGAATTATTGTTAAATATTTCACAACTTTGACCTTCATTGTAAATTTTTTGAATTCGCGAACTTGAAAATTGACCGCTAGCAAAAATTTAAATTTTCACAGAAACTATATTAAAGTATTTTTAATGTTCGTTTGTATTGTATCTTTAATTAAATTTAGCATAATTCTCGGCTGCGATTGGAAAAACGTGTTTTGTTCAACCATAGCACAATTAAACTAAAATAAAAAAATGTATTAATGCTATCAAAAGTCACAAGTGACTAAGGCGAGATGTTCACATAAATGGGTTGGGTCATGACGACCTTCCTTTCTAATAACATGCACTACATGTTATTTAAATAAGGATATGTAGTACATATTTGAGCTGCGTCGGTTGGTTATTGCTTTGCTGCTTGGCAAAAAAAAATATTTTTCGAGAGCAACGATACAAAATGTGTGGCTGACTTCTTTTGTAACTGCACGGTAGATTTTATTTTTGTATAATAACACCGATAGAAAAATATTAAAAGTTATCATGATTTAATTAATTATCAGAATTTAATTAAAAAGAGACAATAATATTTTGTACCGCATATATGTATGTATGTTGTAGGTAGGATAAGTGCTCATAAGGTCAGCATGTACCAGCAGTCGGCATTTTTGTTATTTAAACTTAAATAAATAAGAATAACAGTAAATATGTATTAAAATAAGAGCAAATAAGCTTCATAAATAGTCTCAACTCTATATATGTAAAGAAAAAATTGAGCTTAGATGAGTCATTTTGGCACTATTTTGCCTTTATTGAGTGAATCTTTTTCAAAAGGTGCGATAGTATTTGTTTTTAATGAAAAATTATATGATTAAAATTTATTAATTTCGTAGAATCGATAATCCCAAAAATGGCAAATGAGTGTAGAACCACCAACGAACTAAATGTTTACTTGTTTGAAAGTATTGAATATCGAAAACTACGTACTTAATATTGTCAAAGATGCATTTTCTAATGTACATATGTACATATGGGCAAGTCCCAGAAACAGTTCACCAAACAAAATTTTTTTAATTTATCCAACTTATTTTTTATTTTTTTTAAGGAATATTGGACTAGATACCTATATCATTAGATAAATAAAATAAATGTATTTCGACAATCATTAATGCACAAACTATTATCAAATCCTACCCTACATCAGATGTTCCAATTTCATACCATAAATGAAAAATTTTTAGGTATTAGTATCATTACTTTAGTGTCAATGAAGATGGTCGGATCGAAAGCCATATATTTATAAATTGAATTCACTTCAATTTAATAAAAAAATGGTGTTCACGAAGCGTGCGTCACAAAGAGTTCACGTCTTTTGATAAGAAACGAAAAAAATGTTTGCCTGCAAATAAGTTATATTAGAATTTTCTTATATTCATCTTTCTTTTAGGAACTAGATTTTGTGTGCTTTATTATGCAAAATCCACGTGTAACGTGCGTCACAAATCAATTATTTCGCAACAAATAGCTGCTAAAAAAACATTTTTTATGCCATTCGTAGGTACCTCTTTTGAAAGACCAAACAATTTGTATATATTAATGTGAAAACTCGTATGAATGTAGCGTTCGTCACGCAGGATTTGCCCATATAATTTTACGTCAAAATGATTCTGAAGAAAGTTAAGCATCTTTCAAACATTTGCTATAGTTTAGTTAGATATTTAAAATGGATTATTAAATATGCTAATCCATGTATTTTCATGGCGTACGTGCAATAATACAATCTAATTTAGTATTGAATAGTATCGATTACACAGTTGGTAAATTATCAAAAGTATCAGTTTTTTACAAAACTAAAAATGTTAACAAAACAATGCGGACACTTTTGAAGATAAAAGAAAACTTAGCATTTGTAAATAAAATTTGTGAAAATAGATACGTGATGGACTAAAAAATAGACTCAACTAACATTTCGCACTTTACAACTAAATTAAAAGCGTCATTAATATTTTTTTTACATTTTTTATATTATGATCTAGTTCAGCTTTAATGGTACTGACTTTTTTATAAAAAAATTTCGTTGTTCGTATAGGATGCAAAAGTTCTACAGAGGAACAACTTTAAGACGCATTATTTTTGCAATATGTATCAAATAAGGAAAATTTCGTCAATCTCGAAGAACTTTTGTAATAAACACAAGCCATTAAATGTCACTATATTCCATAATATAAAAAATAATTCTTCACTTGCATAACCATGGTAAGTCCTTTGAAGAAATTAGCTTATCAATGGACCGAAGTTGTTTTAAAATTCACACAATTATAAACCGTTTCAAACATAAAACACACTTTCAAAGTGCAACTCGTAGTGCGCGTAAATTAACTAAGAGAGATTGCAACCAAATAGTACGAAAAGTAAAGACCGACCCTAAATTACATGAAGTCATATTGCGGCAGAAATAAAAGAAGATTTTGGAGTGGACGTATACTACAAAAATGTATGTAGAGGGCTCCATGCAGATGGGTACATCTTTCGTACAGAGGTACCAACACTCTGAATTTCATCCCACCAAATCGACCATCAAATATCACTAAAAAACAACGAAAAATTCAATTCAAAACTTGCCGTTTTTACTCCCGGTTTTGTTCTCCATCCTGCTCACCAACAAAAACAAATCATGAATTCTATTCATGAATTTAATTCCTCGTATCAATTGGGACTATTTTGGTTAGCATAAATAATAAGAAATCGGTTATATGTTTGTATACAAATAATTATCAGCCGCACTACTGACAAAAACTACTAACTACTAAAAATAAATTTTCCCACTAAATAAAAATAAAAATCACTAAATTTAGTTGGTATCACTGCTCACGTATAACTAGGTTTGCCAGACGTGCTGTTTTCAGCAGTACGCGTACTTCTCTTTACTAATTGTAAAGCTTTCTGCATAACCATTAAAGAAGTACGCAAAAGTACTTTTTTCGTCTTTGTACTGTACAAAAAAGTTTCTGTCCCAAAAAGCAAATGCAATTTACTTGGAGCGCCCTGTTACAATATAGTTTTATCATCTGCAACTGGGCAATTCAGCGGTTTTTTTGCTTTCGGATGTGTGTAAATGTTTGAGATTGTAAGATAAATTCATTGATTAGTAGAGCGATTATTCTTTTTTTTTTTGGCATTTATTAACGGAAATTCCTTATTTAAATATTATTTTTGACAAGGGACATGTCCTAATTTCGAAACTAAGTAAGTACACATGTATGTATGTTCATATTTTTACTTCCACTTTCTTTTTATTAAAAACTTATGGCCAATTTATGACTTCGTATTTAAATGTTATTTATCTTCGAGTTCTATTTAAATACGAAATTCAGTTTTGCAGTACAAACAAACTTAAATAATATTTATATGACCAATCTTGCTGGTTAAAATTCTATTTAAGTTGCGCACAACAAAGTAAACAGAAAATTTGCTGCCATTGAAAAATCAACATCTTTTGGCATGAAATTCGGACTTCTTTTATTAATATTATTCAATTATTTTTATTTTAAAATGATTATTTTTCGAACAAATTGGTTGTTAGTAGTTTTTAATCCAAAGTGATTATTATTTTGGCTAAATTTCGTAACATTTTTAGTCAGAAAGAATTGGATATGAGGAAATATTCCAAAGGAACAAGGGAAAATTTTAACATCAATTAATTTCAACTTACACGGCAGAAGAACAGAACAACGTTGTTTTTCGGGAGCCGCTACACTCCCATCATCAGTGTTCATGTGTGTTTCCATGTATCCGCCAATGTTCAGGTGGCTTTGTGTTTATACAAATAATGACTCGAAAAAGGATACGAGAATTATTTGTATTGTGGAAGGTATTATTAATTGTTTTTACAGCAAACACAACATAACCACGATCAATATTCAAATTTTACCATCTTTTTTTTTTTAATTTACCCATTGCTACACGTTGGTTTTCTTCTATTATATCTTTTTTTTTAATTGTTGTAAACTTTTAAAATATTGCAGCAACCTGTTACTGTTGTTTTTTTTAGCCTAAAAAAGAATCTACATTAAAGACGTGCATGAGTATAGCTGAAAGTATTGCAAAAACAAAACCTATACCAAATATGTATTTGACGGATTGCCACGGTCAAAGTTTACTTTGCAAAGTTTAATTCAGATGAATTAAAACTTTGAAAAGTAAACTTTGCTGTGGAAATGCCGTCTGAGAAATTATTTGCTGTTTGAGCTGAAATAACTTGTGTACTACAATTATTTTCATATAACTGTTGGTACTACAAATAAACAAGTGCATTGTTGTGTACTGAAATAAATAAAAATTAAAACAAAATGCCTGTTGTTTTTGTTGTTGTAGAATCAAGCGTGCTTGTATAAATACTTAAGGTACGGTCACATCTGACAAACATTTGCCGAAACAAACGTTACCAACAGACATGCTAAGTTTTCATTTTCTTTAATTCCAATATTTTTTTTAATGTGGGTTTGGATTTATTCAAAATAATATAAAAATAGCATTTTGCGGCATAATTGACTTCATTTTGAGACATTAAAAAAGTTAAATCACACTGAACTTAAGCAAAAGTAGTGGTTACGTTTTTTCGGGTAAATGTACAGAAAAACAAGTAAGAGAGATATTTTCGGCTGTGCCGAATCTTATATACCCTTCACCATAGTATGGAGTGACGAAAGAAGTCAGAATCACAAAAATTCACGCCCACGAAATACGAAAAAAATTAAAAAAAAGAACTTATATGGAAAAAATTACATTAAAGCAAAAAAAATTGCCACTCACCGTCTCACGGACGCACCCTCACGTGATCGAAATAAGAAATTAATCACGATCACGCATTGTTGGTTCTAATCTCTATTTCATAGTATAGGCTGATTTCATAAACACAGCTTGCAAAACAACACTGAAAGCATGAGTTTACAAGGCATTCTAGTGTTGCTTTGCAAACTGCGTTTATGAAGTCAGCCATAAATTATGAATTTCGTAACAAATTTGTAGCACTTTCTTGCCTAGGGTGCATTATAAAAATATTAACATACCCTTATTAGCACTTATATAATTTTTCACACATCCAAGAAGTGTTCCAACGTCTTTATCAAAAAGCCAGTGGTCTTCGACTAAACAAAGAAATGATTTGAAACGTAAGAAAAGATTTAATAATGAAGAAATTCTCCCAAAATAGATAAAAAATATCGGCACCTATAGCTAAGTACTCTGTTCAAATTTGCGAAAAATGTTGAGGAACATTGATTATTTCGTCTGAAAATTTTGACAATTAGCCAGTGGTGACAACACTACGATTTAGAAGAAATTTAACGTTTTTATTGCCTTTAAGTAAGCAACATTGTTTTGGTTATGTAAACAAAAACCATGTGTGAAAACAAATGGAGAACAAAATAATTTTAAGAGCTTGTGCTGCTTTGAAGACACACGTTCTCATTCAATCCCATACCTTTATTTTATGTTATTTTCACACTATTTTCCATTATTTTAGTTATTTGTGCGCAACAAATTCAATGCTAAGTAAAATCTGATCATCTGTTGTTTGCAATTCCGCACGAAATAAGAGGTGCTTAAATTATTTCGCATTTGAAAAATATGTTGCTAGAAACATGTTGTGGTTGAAAAAATAATGCTGCCAGAAACATTTCGTATGTTTTCACAAGATGAACAGAGTACAACTTCGGCCATATTATTTTGCAATTATTTCGCATGAATTTTTTTTATATGGACTTTTGACAGCAGTTCGCACGAAATGATGAACAGAGTACCTAGCTTATTACATAATTCTGCTAGTCTAATGATTAAAATGTTCCAATATTATCTTCATATTGAAAATAATTTAAAGCTATCAAAAATTCTTAAAAAAAAGTTTGAACTTTTTTAAATAAAAAGTAAAAGTAATAAAAATAACTAAAATGTATTAAAAATAAAAAAAAAGTAATAAATGGTTGGTCAGGATTTGAAACCGTACCTTCTTACCCGGTGGCACGGTTTCGAATCCTGAACACAACACAATGCTATTTTTTTGGTTTTCGATACATTTTAGTTGTTTTTATTACTTTTACTTTTTATATGAAAAAGTTTGTTCCACAAGTTATTTAAAAAACCAGGCACAATCTCATTTATATTTTTTTTAATTTTTGTGTTTTTTCCAATTTTATGAACGATAACAGGTTTATATATATATATTATGTCCTGTGGTTCCTATAAGGAACAAAGGGCCACAAAAAGGTTTACTTTTAAAAAATATCCAATGTGTTATCAGATAGGATTTAGTACAGTGATCAAATAATTATATAATGAATTCAGTAAGTTGTCGACGTTTTTATTTGATATAATTTAATAATAATGCCAAAAATAAAAATAACTTGACGGTGTAAGAAAAAATATTAAATTATAAAATATAACAACATATTTTAATTCATTATTTTAATTTAATTTTTTCTTAGAAACTCGTATGATGTAGGTATGTATGTAAACTAGTGGTATTCTGATAGTTGTCTTTTTAAAATTTTGTTAACTTTTCCATTTACTTATCTGTATTGCGGTTGGACCAGACGATAAAGGTTTTGGTTCAATATAACCTGTATATATCTGATATAGAAACTCAATGAAATTTCAACCACAATTGATTTAAAAAATACGAATTCATTAATTCGTATGGATTTAAGTAAAAACATTTTTTATTTAAATCTTCTTCTGCGTTTACTCTGTAAGACATATAACTAAATATGAAAAATTACGATAAAATCGCAAACAGAAAGCTTTTTGCTCTCAAATCCAACCCATAATTCAACTTATTTTCGTAATATTTTACCATTAATCCGCGTCCAATTCCGTAGCGCGTGCTATCGACAATGCGATATTCCGCAAAACTATGATTTCTTAGGTGTTTTTAATGAATGTAAGACCAGTTAATTTTATATGAATATGAAGAAATCAATTTTTTATCTCGTAAGATCTTAACTTGTCATTTTGTATATCTTGAATTGATGAAAATATACAAAAAAAAATTAAATACAAATATGTATGCATATACTATTTTTAGACGCGGTACAGCTGCCGAACTATTATCACTACGCCTTTACAAATGTTTTTGAAATTTTCGCCAAACATTCCGATCTAAAATCCAAAGTTCATTTGTTTTAAATTTTTTAGTTCCTTTGCTAATTACATTTTGTAGCTTGATATCAAATTAAATTCTTACATCAGACTTTGTTTTTATTTTATAGAAAAGGCTACTAATTGATGTGCTTTTGAAGATTAACTCACTGATGTTACAGAATGAAAGAAACATTTCTTATCGAATTCTAGCCGGGAAGAGATTTTTCTGCTTTGTTATGTGTTACTAAGTATCCAAATAACATTTTAATTGTCAAAAGATTTTTTATCACATGTACACATGTACAAATACAATAATACCAGGTTCTGATATACTACAGGTACGCTCTGCACCTGAGTATAGAAAATAACTAAAATTACACAAGTATAAAACAGGATATAAGCATCAATTTTGCCTTTCTTCTGAAATCACAAATAGTCATAAAAAATTAAATATTAATACATTTTTAAAATAAAACTAAAATTAAATTTCATTGATTTTGTATATTTAACGCAACTTTTTCAAAAAAAATTTAAAACTAAAATTATTTCGAATACCACCTTTTTTTCATATTTTAGTCGTTAATGGACCGACTTCAATTATTTTTAGTCTAAACCTTCGTATAACTCCATACAAGAGATCTGCTTCATAAAATTGACCGTAGGACAGTCGGGGCCATAAAAAGACAACAGAATAGGGAATATAACAAAAAAGTCTTTTGGCTATATCTCATTAATTATTGGGCCGAGTTTTGTTATTTTCAAATCGAACTAATTTATGAAAAATTCCAAGAGAATGGTATAAAATTTATGTCTCTATGTTCTACTTACACCAAAATATAGCAGACGGACATTGCTCATTCGACTTCTCTATCTATAAGGATCCAGAATATATATACTTTATGGGGTCTTAAATAAATAATGAAGAAATTACATACGGAATCACAAAGGGTGAAGGGTATAAAAACTTCAAAATTAAAGAGTCAAAAAACTTACAAATATCATTTCCATTCTGAAAATAAAACTTTTATGAAAAACTATTTTGTATTTGGAATAGAAAAATTAAAATGCATTTGTATTTTGAATAGAAGTATTCCAAATGCCTATTTTCTACAACTCTGTATTTTCAACAAATTTGTATTTTACTTCTAGATTCGTTTTTTCATGTAAGTAATGTAGTATGGGCTTAAAATGTATTCTAACTGGCCACGAGGACGAACGATATCGTTCATTTGCGAAAATACATTTAAAAGAAAAACAATTTTAAATGTAATTTCAGGCAGTAAGAATCGTTCGTAATTCATCACATATTCTTTAAAAAATCAGTTGCCATCATACACATACATACGTATGAACTAGAGACGTGATCATGAGTGACTTTTCACTGACGCTCATGCACGCTTACGATAAAAAATTACTCATGCACGACCTCATATTTTTTTTTTATTAAAATGTTTTTTTTCACGAATCTTATAAGCTGAATAAGGTACAATGTTATGAGATTTTACTTAAGCGTACTAAAACAATTAAAGCAAATAATATAATAAGGAAACAATTAATAACACCGTCTTGAGGAAAAATTTGTCACAAAAACCTCTTACAAACTTTGAAAATGTTATAATGAAATTTGGTAAAAGGAACGTTAGTAAGATTCTTTTTAAAAAAAGATTCTCGCCGACTGTTTAGTACATTTCTTATTGTTTCAAAATTAGACAATCTGCATTTTTCATTAAATGACAGGGTCAAATCATTGGCGAAAATGTTTATCTTTTTGTATTTAAATCTATTGTGCAGTAAGTTCGTGGGGAATCTATGGGGTAGATTATGAATTATTTTAAAATTTTTGTTTTGAATAAACTTAAATTTTTTTTGTAAGTGCCTTAGCAGTTTTGTGAAACCTTCTATTAAGTATGGGGTAAGGAGAAGGTCCGCACTTTATAGCTTTATCACAAAAGTAATTTACATGTTGTTTGAATTTAAGTTTTTTATCTAAAGTGATACCTAAATATTTAATATCATCTTTGATGGGGACATATTTCCCCGACAGTACAGAATTTTAGTAGGAATACGTTTTGGTGACTTGTTATATGGAAATATTATGACTTGCGTTTTATTATCACCTACTTTTATTTTCCACTTATTAAAATATTTTTGGCTTGTGGTAAGGCTCTCTTGCATTCTCTTGATTATTGCAATTGAAAGTTTTCCACTGCGTATAAAAGCACTGTCATCAGCATAAAATGCTACTTCCTGATTTCTGTGCATCTCAACATCAGACGTATATAAGGAGTAGAGCGTAGGTGACAATACTAAAAATTTAGAAAACTTTGCATAATTTTTTGCAAATACAATGGGAAACCTAATGCATTGAGCTTGTATAAAATTCCATTGTGCCAGATGGCGTCAAAAACCTTTTCTATGTCGAGAAAAACAACGCCAGTACTCTTGCGATTCCTTTTGTTATCTTCGATATGATTCAAACTCGCTTTATTTGGTGCTACTTACGGAATCCGAACTGTTCGTGGTTAATAATATTATTTTGATAAAAAATAATAATGAATTTATCCAAAAAATTTTCTAATTAAAAAATAAAAAAAATTAGAATAAATAAATGGGTAAATTCGGGTTTGAACTTGAGCCAAAATTAATCGTTTCAATATATAAAAGAGGATAATTATGTTTAACTGAAAAATATACTTTTCTGAAACAGTTTGACGGTTTAGAAAACCAATTTTTTTTAATATTTGGGCAAGTCCCAGAAACAGTATTTTTTATAAATAAAATAAATGTATTTCGATGATCATTAATGCACAAATTATTACCAAAGCCTACCCTACCTCAGATCTTCTAATTGCATACCAGAAATTAAAAATTTTTAGGTATTCGTATCATTACTTTAGTGTCAATGCAGATGGCCCGATCGAAAGCCACATTTTTATACATTGAATTCACTTGAATATTAGTAAAAAATTTTGTGTTTACTATTTTGGAAACATTGAAATTAGGTATGAAATTTCAGAATAGAAAATAGAAGAGAAAAAATGTAACGTGCGTCACGTAGCTTGCGTCACAAAGGGTTCACGTCCTTTGATAAAAAGAGACAACATATTTTGGCTGCAAATAAGTTATTTCAGAATTCCCTTATATTCATTTTTCTTTTAGGAACTAGATTTTGTGTGCTTTATTATGCAAGATTTGCTAAAAACTACGAAAACACACCCGAACTTTCAATGTTACTTCCGTTTTTTGTAGCGTGCGTTACAAAATTTTGTGATCAATTATTTCAAAACATATACCTGCTAGAAAATTATTTTTATGCCATTCGCAAGTACAGGTATATCCTACTAAAAGCCACGCAAAAGTTGAAGATACCTCTTTTGAAAGACCAAAAAATTTTTATATATTAATGTGAAAACCCGTATGAATGTAGCGTTCGTCACGCAGGATTTGTCCATATTACAAGTGTTTCAAACGAATTGAAAAAAATATTTTCACAATTCCCTCAACGTATCATCGAAAGTAGTTGCAAACTTCAAGAAGTACCTTTTATTTTAATCTGTTCGAAGAAAATAAATACATATATGTACATATATACTAGACCTGGCGCAGCTAATATGGGGAGTTTTATTTTTTGGAATTTTGAATGCGGGTAGCGATGAAAATATGCGATTTGATGCCAAAATTGATGTAGCAAATTTTCAGGCTGATCGGATGGTGCCAACCCGTGCCATAATGAGGTCAAAGGTCAACATTTTGAAAAACCACCAAAATACTATTTTTTGTATTTTATAAATTTTTTTAAATTAGAAATACTATAAATAAAACTAATCTAAATTAGAACATCATTTACTTATAACCTGTAAATTAGTTATTAGTCGTATTAACGTTGTAGTATGCAAAGCCACCAAAATCAAATACATACATTTATGTATATTATAATTTTTAATCGAGATCTAAGTTGCAAAAATGGTGTTTCTGCTATTATAGTAAGACAAAAATACTTATAGAAATTTAAAATGTTAACAATATTTATACCAACAACTCTTGTTGAAAAAACGGTAAATTTTTTTGTTTGTCGCTGTTTTTAAACTGCCTCAAAATTCCTATGCTTTGAGCTGTTAACAACTGCATATTTGTCTAAACGTATCGTTATTATAGTACTGCTAGAGAGCACATAGCACTGCTGTTGATATGAATATGTAAAGTTTTGTCATTGCAAATTTGAATATTGTTGAGAAAAAAAAAATACTTTGTTAATTTTCGCAATTCAATGGCTCAGAAGTCAAATTCATCGTTGAAACGGCTTCGATCTGCTGACGCAAATGTGTACTTGATTGGTAAATGTGAACCCAAAATACTTGGTGTCAAATTACCATCAAAACAGCAAGTGCTTCAGTGTTTTTTTTTATAATGTATGTACGTTGTGAAAATAAAACAGTTAAAGAAAGTGTAAGATTGGTGTTGGGTGAAATATTGCCTTTTTGGGAAAAAGCTAGAATCCCAACGCCAGATCAAAGAACATGTGCTTCAAAAGTCATTAAACTTTATGAAGAGTGGATAAAAGTCCAAAAAGGGTGTAAATCTCCGTTCCCGAGTCATCGCAAAATAGAAAATGACTTTAAGGAAAATTTAAACAATTTATTTGACATTGCCCACGAAGATAGAGACTTCTTAACGAAGCAGCGAGAAAATGGGCGTGTTGGAAGCATGACTTGTGTCGATCAAAATGTCACAAATAAGGAAAAAAGAAAGTTACAAAGATTGAAAGATGAAAAACGTCGAAAAGAACGTCGAGAGAAAAAGGGCACTTCAGGTAATTATTATGTAGTATTTGGACACACAGTGGCTATTTTTTGTGCACTTAATTTCATATACAGTCTTAACAATGGAACATGTTGAATTTGAAAGTGATGATGTGCAGGCGAAGGATGTAAAGCAGACTGATAACATTCCAAGTTGCTCCAATAAGCCGATTCGAAAACGTGGAAAGAAAAATTTTATAGACGACCGAATGCTAGCTTGTATGGATGCTGGCAATATGTCATCTCCATTAGCTATACACTTCATCAGTGCAACTGCCAAAGCGTTGGGTCACAATATTGAGGATCTTGTTCTGAATTGCACAAATTTACGTGAACAGCGTAAAAAATATCGTCGGCGTCATGGCAAAGAAATTATTGAAAATTTCAAGGTAATTTTTTTATTTTGGTGAAGTTATAAGTTTTTCTTTGAGCTTAAGTTTTTTAGATTCCAGAAACACTTGTTTTGCATTGGGACGGAAAGCTACTTCCCGCAATTGCTGGCAAAGATAAAGTTATCGCTTGGCTATTGTGCTCACGTCGGAGAACGTTGAAAAATTGATAGCTATCCCCATCACTGAAGATGGAACTGGTGCTGCAGTCGCTCAATCAGTCTACGACTATTTGCTAAAAATAAATATGTATACTGAATTCATTAGAAATGATATGTTTTGATACAACTGGTGCAAATACTGGCCCTCATAGTGGTGCTGGAACTTTATTGGATCGCAAACTGAAACACAGCTTATTGTGGTTACCATGTCGCCACCATATTGCAGAAATTCTTTTAAGAGCTGTATTTGAAATTAATTTCGGAAAATCAAGTGGCCCAGAAGTGGCGATTTTTGAACGTTTTGCACGGGAATGGAGCACACTTTTGGGGGATGAACAAGTTCTGGGTGTCATATCAGTCGAGGAACGCGAAAAAAGCAAGAAGTTTTGTCTGGAATATTTAGCGAAAGTCCACATTCGGCATGATTATAGAGAACTCCTACAACTTGCATTAATTTTTATAGGTGGTAGCATTCCCAATTACACATTTCGTGCACCTGGAGCGACGTCTTATGCAAGATTCATGTCCATGGCTATCTATTGTCTAAAAATGTATATTTTTCATGCACACTTTAAACTTTCTGCCAGTCAGTTGAATGGAATTCGTAATATGTGCATTTTCTTAGTAAGTCTCTATATTCCATACTGGTTCAGAACCGCAAATGCAGTTGAAGCGCCAAATAGAGATATGCAACTGATAAAGGAGATTATTGGCTATTTTGATAAAAAAAATATCTACAGTGCTCTTGGAAAAAATTCGGAACCATCTGTAGTATTTATCAGAGGAAGCAGTTAAACTTGCCTTTTTTGATCCGCATGTAGACTCAGAAATAAAGGTGGTTTTGGCGTTGCAAATAGAGTCCGATAAAGACAATCATATTTGTGATGATGTATATATTTTCCCTTCTAAAAAAGTGTGCAAGCGTTGATGAATTACAATTATTCACATCCAAGGATTTAAGCTACTTTGTTACTACCAAAACAATATTTTTTTCTCGTTTGGAAATTTCTATGGATTTCTTACGCTTTGATCCGTCAACTTGGCCTAAGCGTGAATCATTTTGTAAAGGGGAACAGATCGTAAAATGCATTACTGTTGTGAATGATGCCGCTGAAAGAAAAGTCAAACTAATAACAGACTTAACAAATGCTTAACAGACAACGAAGACGATAAACAGTACTTGTTACACATTGTAGAGGACTACCGTAAGGACTTCCCAGACTATACAAAATCTTCATTGATTTAAAATAAAAATAATAAGCCTATTAAAAAAAATTTAAAGAAAACACATTATATTTATCATATTTCTTATAAAAAAAAATTGTTAAAACGCAAAAAAGTGTATTTTGGCGGTTTTTCAAAATGTTGACCTTTGACCTCATTGTGGCACGGATTGGTACCATCCGATCAGCCAAAAAATTTGGTACATAAATTTTGGTATTAAATCGCATATTTTTATCGCTACCCACATCCAAATTTCAAAAAAAGTTTTTAACGCCATATATCGTCGTGGTGAATGCAATATGCTGTATGTCACTAAATCATACTTTTGCAGGAAAGACAAAAACTGAATATACTATTTCTGAGAAAAATTGTTTGTTTTACTTTCGCTGGCTAGAATATAATAATAAATCGCCACGATTCACACTGTATCCAATGTTAGTATCCAATGCAGAATGACACAATTTATAGGTTTTATCTCGAAAGAACACTCCACGCCACTGTCAAATCAAGCGTGCGATTGACATACGTCCTTTTGCAGTAACCAAAAGAAGCTCGCAAAAGCTCTCTTCTGATTGCCTGAACGGCACGAGATAAATGCAAGTTGTAGGAGCCCCAATTTTGGTTACAACGCTACAATAAAACCAAATTCAATTTTTTTTGACATACAGCCTATTGCATTCACCACGACGATATGTTCATGAACATATTGCATGTGCTATATTTTTTATTCCCACTGTGTTTATTACTAAAACAAGTTGTTATTTGTTTCATTTAAATTGAACGGTACTCGCATTCCAATGTTGTTATTTTTTCTACATGTTAATAATTATTACTTTGTTATTCATGCTTTTTTTTTTGTATTTTGAAGAATTATTTGTATGTGAATATATTTATGTATTTTTCTTTGCTTCATGTACCAATATTAAACGTTACATTACTTTATTTTTGCCCTTTGTACAAGTAAGTTGAATTTGATCGCGAATAAAGTCTTAGCAATTATGTACATATGTATATAAATAAATTGTTTGTTCCTTATGTTGAAATAAATCAAGATTACATTTTTATTCCTCAACAATATATGTATATTTTGAGTTTCAACTAATACACAAAACTAATATTAAAGAATAAAAATCTACTTAGAGATTTCAGTATGAACGCACCAGTAACGGAAGTTAATTGACCGAAATCGTATTCAACTATGTATCTTTTAGTTAAACTAATATTGTGGATGTATAAAAATATTTTTTATGTTTTATTTTAATTTCAAGTATTGTTTATATACACATTTTTTTGTTAATTTTCATTCCATTCATTCATTTAAATTTAAAATTCTTGTAAGTAAATAGAACAAACAAAATAAGTACATATATGTACTATAATATTTGTCTTTCTTTTATATTTTAACAATAAGATTAGACGTCACTAATTAAAAATATCGTATAAATAAATTAGTAGACAGATAAACAAAAAGTGAAATAAATAAAAACATAAAAAAAATTAAGTGACAAAAAAAGATTAATTCAATGCATTATTTGTCGTGCAGTTGCCAAAAAAATAAATTCTTGTGCATCGTAGCAATTTTTGATCGTCAAACGCGATCTTCAAATACGTTCAAGTTTAATGTCATTTGATGTAAAATATAGAAACGGGCTGCAAAAGATAACACGCGTCTGCTCCTAGAAATTTAATAATTAATATTTGAGTGAGAATTTCAAATGTACATATTTATTTGTATAAGCAAATATGAACACTGTACAAATGAATTAAATGAAATAAAATCAAAATATGTTATTGCAAAATTTTTTAGTTCCTTAACGAGATTTAATAAATCTAATTTCGTATCTACGAAAAGGGTATGGTGAAATCTTCTTAATAAACATCTTTAAACCCAACTATATAACAGATCAAGGTTGTTGTAGCCAGTGTTGCCAGAAGTCCATTTTCAACTTTTCAATTGTTGGTTATTTTTTTTAATATCAATCTCTTTTTTTAAATAAAGAAAAATAAATACTCGTATTAAAAAAAACCAGAGAAACAACGTTGTTTCTATTCTGTCGTGTAATTGAAATTAATTGATGTTAAATTTTCCCCATGTTCGGTTGGAATATTGCATCATATCTAATTGTTTCTGGCAAAAAACGTTGCGAACTTTAGCCTTATAATAATCACTTTGGATTTAACGACAAGCAAAACAATTAATAATATCTACCAAAAAAATATGTCTTCTATTCGTTTTCGGGTCATAATTGCACAAATAAAGAATTGAAATTACATTCAACCGAGGCACCACGGGTATATACTGGGAAAGCGGCTCCCGAAAAACATGTTTGTTTCTGTTCTGTCATGAGAGTTGAACTTTAATTGTTGTTAATTTTTCTCATGTTCCTTTGGAAAAATGTCTCATATAGAATTCTTTTCAACTGAAAATGTTACAAACTTTAGCCTAACAAAAAAATCACTTTCAATGAAAATCGTTAAAATACGCAAAAATATATTTCTCAAAATGTTATTAAAAAAACCAAAAATGTTATTCAACACAAAAAGCTGTAAAATTTTATATTTTTATGTTATTGTAAAATTCAACACTAAGCTAAGTGTCCCAAAAAATTTAGCAGCGTTATAGCTTATAATATAAATATGTGTAAACATCATAATAAATATATGTATATTGAATGAAATTTATTTATTAGGTTACGTTATCATTTGTAATGTAAAATCTAATGAATTAATTTGCATGTGCGACCCAACAAAGAGTACTTGCACTGATAACTCGCTTTGATCAGCTGTTAAGACTGACCACAACACGTTGACTTTACGCATAAAAAAATTTATGATAGAAAATAAGGCAGACAATTTCACACGAAGTACAAACGTAAGAACACTGAAGATAAAAATAAATTGATTGAAATCCAATGTCGAAAGCTTTTAAGTTATAACTGGACAAATGCCGAGTAAACGGTTGAGTTTTGGGTGGAGGTGCTACAATTAAAGAAACGCGCTGGAAAAATCCATTTCTTGATTTGGTTAATCTAGTACAGTACGAGCTCGATTTGCGCAACTACCGATAACTACAACACTCCGATTAGCGCAACACGAAATTTTTTACATTAGAGTCTTTATAAGTGCAATTTTTTCGAAAAAAAATGTTTTATAAAATTGAAAGGAATTATCTCTTTTAATTTATTTCTTCAGAAACATAGGTTCAACAAGTACTTTAACGAAGAAATTGTAGAAACTGTACAAATTGAACATAAACAAAAAGTTAAAGTAGATTAAGTCCCTTGACATTTGTATGGAGTTGGCAACAGAAAATGACATTTCTTATGAACAATTAATCGCTCTTAAAGAAATCAAGGAAGCTCCGATTTCCGAAAAGGCTGAAACTCAAACAAAAATTTCAACATTCTTCCCCTTAATCTAAGGATTTAAACATATGTATTTTCATAAATGGAACTCATATACATACATATGTACATATACATATACACGTGTAAAATGCTTGAGAAGATTATTTTTTGTTTTGCTTTTTATTTATGTATAAAACGTTAATTTTTCCATTTTGCATTATTAAAGATTTTTTATGTTAAAAAATAAAATTTAATGAATTTGAGCTGAACAGTGATGACTTTTTATTGGTCGGTTGTCACAACTTTTCGGTAAAAGCAACAACCCCGGTTTCTTTTCGGTTGCGCAAATCGAGCTCGTACTGTATTTAGCTATTTAGTATTACCTTTCAGTAAATCTGATGTTCAAAGACTTTTTAGTACCACTTAAAAGAAATACCTGATTTTTTTTTGTTATACATGGATTTATATGAATTTAAAAATATTGAGTTTTTTATTTAGTTATCTACTTGAATTGTATTTTCGTTTAATAACTTAACATGTTTTATGTATTTTTCATTAATATTAAATAAAACGTTGTATTATGAATAACAAATATATATATTCTTCTGTTAGCTTATTTTTTCAAAAATTTCTGGCAATACTGATAAAATTCTTATTGAGAATTTCACTTCAACGCGTAAAAATCAGCCATGATCTTCAAAATAGTATATATCTGTCCAATATTGCTTCTAATAATGAACTTCTACGCTTTAAAACTTAATGATATTCACAAACGTTAAATATTTTTAAATTTGCAAGGAATTTTTAATTTAGCAAGGTGATTTTATCAGCATCTTTATCATCAGCGTCGCAAAATTAAAAATAATTTTTATATGACTAACAACTATTCATGTAGCGAATTAAAAATTAGGTCGCCAAATGAGGTTAAAAATCGGCATTTTTGACAACCTTTTTTGTGTCTTCAGCTTTTGACGACGACAACACATACATTACGTAATTAAAATTTTAATTTTTACAATATTTATTTACATTTTTAACTTCTATTATTTTTTACTAACATTCAAACATATCTGTTAAAAATTAATTAAACTGTGTACAAACTTTTTCACCAAAAAATTTCAAATTCTTTTGATTGTAGTTAATTTTAAAAAAAACTTTTATTAAATTTGTTTGTTTACTTTAGGGATATAATACGCATAAAATGTATAAAAGATATGCTCGTAAGTATGTTTGTAAATACTTTATATAATATAAGAGAAATATTTACTCGCAGACGCGAATATAGATCACGAACGCAAACCGTTATGAGAAAAAGTTTGATGAAAACTAAAAGGGGTTTTTGAATAAAACGGAAATGAACTAACGAAATTCGACAACGGACACATTCACATCACTTATCATTACAAGATAGACAAAAATATCTGCAAACATAGAATATATAAATGTATGTACACAAATTGAATTGCACATATCGTTGCCTGAATTGCCACAATACTCACCTTTTTTATAGATGCTCATAAATTTTCTCAATATTAATGAAAACAAGTAAGAGTGATATATTCGGTTATGCCTAATCTTATAAATCTTAAAAAATTAAGAATTTAAATGAAAAAAATTACAGTAAAGCAAAAAACACGCCACTCACCGTCACGGAGGCACGCTCACGTGATGGAAACAAAAAATGAATCACGATCATGCATGATTGGTTCTCATCTCTATTCCATAGTATAGGCTGATTTCATAAACACAGCTTGCAAAGCAACGCTGTAAGCATGGGTTTACAAGGCATTCTAGTGTTGCTTTACAAACTGCGTTTATGAAGTCAGCCATAAATTATGAATTTCTTAACAAATTTGTAACACTTTCTTGCCTAGAGTGCATTATAAAAATATGAACATCCCTTTATTAGCACTTAAATCAGTTTTTACACATCCAAGAAGTGTTTCAACGTCTTTATCAAAAAGCCAATGGTCTTCGAATAACGAAGAAATGATTTAAAACGTAAGAAAAGGTTTAACAATGAAGAAATTCTCCCAAAATAACGCCAACTATTACATAAATTTGCTAGTATAATGATTAAAATGTGCCAATATTATCTTCATATTGAAAATAATTTAACGCTATCAAAAATTCTTAAAAAAAACAACAAACTTTTTCAAATAAAAAGTAAAACTAATAACAATAACTAAAATGTATCAAAATACTTTGAAAAAAATAGCATATTGTAGTTCAGGATTTGAAACCGTGCCAACGGGGAGGCACACATTTTTATTTTTTTAAAAGAATTTTGAATACATTTTTGTTATTTTTACTTTTACTTCTTATTTTAAAAACTTTGTTCCACAATTTATTTAAAAAACCACGGCGCAATCTCATTTATAATATATGTGTATACATATTTTTTAATTTTTGCGTTTTTACAATGAACGTCAAAGGTTGCAACGCTGTTTTGTAAGGCTTTTAGTCAGAAAGAATTGGACATGAGACAATATTCCAAAGGAACAAGGAAAAATTTTAACACTAATTAATTTCAACTTACACGGCAGAACAGAAACAACGCTTTATTTCTCAAAAATATTTGTGGTTCCAATTAGAAAAAAATGGGTAATAAATCTGTATATTTGAAACTTGCGATCCGATTACAAAACGATGCATGTAAGGATCATAGAAAAGGACCTATTTAAGAATATTTAAATTTTAAGCACCATGTCGAAACATACGGTTGGCTACAGGGTGTCAAAATTGACTACCTCAGGCATGTAAAACTTTGTTGGCTTCTTAGCTTTTACATATTTATATTAATATATTTTACATATTTAGTTTTAACAAATTTATGCTTTTTGTAAAGCTCATTAATAGATAATGAAAAACCATTTTATTTTAGAAAAATACCTTTAATATCTTCAAATATATTCTGATTTCAATTTCCTTAATATCTTATGATTTTCAATACTATTTTTGATAATAAGCAGGAAGAATTTTGAATTCGTCCCAATTCATGTAGTCGTGAAAAAACCAGTCAAGTTTTTTGAATGAGAGTAAAAAATGGCTAAATTTTGTCAGAAATAGAACTTGATTGTTCGACGTTTTTCTCAAGATTTTTTCAAAACCAAAATTTTTCTATTTAAAAAGATAGACTTAAAAAAAGACTGCAGTATAAATTTCAAGTCGATTAATGCATGCACGCTATTTCCAGCATTTAACGAATATGGGTAATTTTTTAACGAAATTCTAAGTTAATCGCGTAAGAAAAAATAACGGCCTTCAAGTTTTTAGTTTTTTTATAAAATATATTATATATATTAGATATATTTTAATTGTTACCACTCGCTCAAAAAGCATTTTATTTACCTGCATGAAAATTCTTTATTTCTTCATTACTTATTGAATAACATAGTAATCTTTTTATGTTTAATAAATTGCAACGATAAATAGATTTTTTTATGAATTTTCAAATAAAAAAAATATATGATGAAGATACGAATGGCTAATTTTTTAGGTTATTCAATCAAATGTCTTATTTATTTTTGAAAATTATCTAAATTCATAAAATAATATAAAATACAATTATCTACCTATCTATTGGTATATAGCATATGTATATTTATGATTTAAAATACTAAATAAAACGGTCACAAAACAGGCATCTCGTGTGAAATTTAACAAGTGTTTTTACAACACACATACAAAGTGCATGATTGACCTACATTTTTATAGGCCAATGAGTTTATGCATATGTGTGTATGTTTAGCTACAATTTAAATTATTTTCATATTTTTATGTTCACTAAATACGAATATTTCTTAAATATAGCAGATAAACACTTAGTTAAAAATCCCGCAAATCCTCTTTGGCGAACGCTACATTCGAACGCGTTTTCCCTTGAATATATAAAATTTTTTTTTTGGCTGCTAATACTTATATCCCACTTTGGTGTTCAGTGGGATATAAAGTATTTGTTCTGAAATAATTAATCAGAAAGTTTTGTGACGCACACTACAAAAAACGGAAGTAACTTTGAAAGTTAGAGTGGTTTTCGTAATTTTAGCGAATTTCGCATAATAAAGCATACAAAATCTAGTTTCTAAAAGTAAGATGAATAAAAGAGAATTCAAAAATAACTTATTTGCAGCCAAATAATTTCATTGTTTTTTATTAAAAGACGCGAACCCTTTGTGATGCAAACCACGTGACGAACGTTAAATTTTTTCTATCATATTTTCTACTCTAAAATTGCATACCTAATTTCAATGTTTCGAAAATAGTAAACTTAAATTTTTTTTACTAAAATATAAGTGAATTTATCTTCATTAACAATAAAGTAATGATAGGAATTCCTAAAAATTCTTAATTTCTGGTATGAAATTAGAAGATCTGAGGTAAGGTAGGATTTGATAATATTTTGTGCATTAAAGATATTTATTTTGTTTATAAAATTATACATCTAGTCTAATATTACTTAAGAAAAGATAAAAGAGAAGTTGGATAAATTAAAAAAAAATTTTGTTTGGTTGACTGCTTCTGGGACTTGCCCATATGTCCCATACATACCGACCTTGCTACACTGGCAACTTTGTGATTATGTGCGCAGCTATGGCTCGTCGGCATGTAGTGGATCTTCTTGCAGGATCTGGTAAGCTGGCTTGCTCTATTTAAACATGTGCCAGTGCCACTGAATAAAATAAAAAGAGCCTAAAAGCAGAAGTAGAATACTGAGATACTGGTGTTATTTGACCACCAGCACCCTCACGCGCATCATTAGATGAAATGACCTGATACCGTGGCGTTCGCGTAGCTGAAAAATCAGAAATCACCCCCACAAGTTGACCACACCCATACTCATCTTATTGGTTAGGCATTCTGGATCCAATGAGTTTCTGAATTCAAAAATAAAATGATAAGACTTTTACTTCACTTAAGCCTTTTAGGCTAAATCCTTCTTAGTCCCTAAGTTCGAACTATTGATACAATAAACGCTTATACTGAAAATCGATTAAAACAATTTGATTTCTATTTCTTATAATTTAAAGCTTCATATGTATGCGTTTCCTTATCGAAAATTACAATATCTTATTTCATCTAGGGTAGAGTTATTATTTATTATATTTTAATTCAGATTTATCATTTAATAGCCATTTAAGCTTACGGAAATTTTGATGTAAAAACTCTTGACTAAAACATACGTTGACGCGACAGCCACATTTACAGGCCAGGAATAATTTTAAATTCAAAAAATTAATGCAAGGGTGGTTTTCCAAAAGTAAAAGATAAATAAACTAAAAATTTAAATGCCATATCATCAGAATCAGAAAACTATGGGGATGGAATCGAACTTGGAACCAATTACACAGAAAAACAGACCGGAAATTAATTTATCCAATGGAAATGTATGGATACTTCAATATTAAAGCTTTCGGGAATGTTCAAGGAACGTTAATTAAAAAAAAAGTTGTAATTAACTTGCTAGCCACACGATCAAACTTTCTTTAAAATTTCTCACTTTTTTATCCTTTTTAAAATTTGACGAGAATTTGGTTTGAAATTTTCAATCCATAGAGTGTTTCAAACTACAGTCAAGAAACAGCTGATCGCAGTTTTTCCATCCAAATTTTAAAATTCATATTTTAAAATATTGTGCAGTCAAATTGTTTTAAAATAATATTAATAAAATAATTAAAAATAAAAGAAAATATGGCTGTTAACAAAGTGAATAGGTATAATGATGTTTTGCAGTTCATAGACATACAAAAGCCATGAAATTCTGTGGAACATGAATATTCCGTCAAATAAACGGAATGACTTAAAAATTTTAAGAAAAAAAAAATTATTTCAAGTTGTTTTCTTGATGGCATCTTGCTAAGAAAATTTGCGTACAGCCTACGTCATAGCTTTAAATTTTTGTGAATTTTTACAAGCATTGTGTAAAATTCTAGAATGATAATTGAAAAATAATTTGATGGTGTGACTGCGGCATAACATAGTATGTATCTCCATAAAATTTGAATACCCTTCACCAAAAAATTTGGAAAGGGGATATATATAATTTCTACATTATTCATTTAAGACTTCATGAAATATATATATATATATATATATATATATATATATATATATATATATATATATATATATATAAACGGGAAACTTTAAGATAGAGATGTACGTCTGTAATATTTGGTGCAATAACCACGCAACATATAGACCTAAATTTTAGACAATTGTCCTCAGTGCTGGACTTACGCCTAGGCCCGTGAGGTCCGGGCCTAGGGCGGCATAATTTAAAGAGCGCCAAAATTTAAAGGAAAAATTAAAAATAATGTAAGGGCAATTCAAATTCGAAAATTAATTTTGCAAAGTTTTGCTTTAAGCGAATACGAAATTTCTATTAAATTATATACATACATATGTTAAGTAATTCAATTTTTGAATTTACTATTTAATTAGTAAGTCGACTTAAATCGTTATCAATTTTGACCACTGAAAGATGTTTTCTGTCTGAATGAAATATATTTAATATTTACACTATTGTGCGGTGTTTTACGCAATTACACCGTAATAAAAAGGAAAAAAGCAAAGTATTAAAAGTTCCCTACATTTTCTTCAAAATGAAAAAACTCTCCTCTTTTTCCTTCGCTTAAAAGTTTCCATTGATTTCCCTACAAAAAGGGTGAATTCCCTACTCTTGGCATCACTGCATATACATATAGCTAAAATAATTTTTTCCACTGCTTTCAAAATCGCTAGATTTGGCGGGAAAATATCAAATTTCCATCCCTGCACAAAAGGTTTTAAATAATATTTTTTGGAGTATCCCTGCTACAAACTCTTCAGCAGAAGGATCTTTTTCCACCCCGTAAAGGTTAAAAAAAACTATGTACGGGAAAGTATGGACCTAGATCAACTTAATGCTCTTGTATTGTTGTCTATAGAAGCATAAATTATGCAAGAAATAAACTATGAAGATTTAAGTGATGTTTTTGCCTGAGCAAAATCCCGAAAGACTAAATTAATAAAATAGGCCCTGATTAAAAAAACCTAATTACTATTTATTAAAATAGTATTCATATTAAAAACTTATATTTAAAGTTACTTTTATTTTTCACAAAAGTTTTGTTTTTCTATTTTAACTGCATCAATAAGTATTTTAATTTATTTTATTTAAAACCTCGAATTTTGAAAGAAAATTATAAAATTCGGAATACATTTTTTAATACACCCCACCCAATTCATGTGTAAAATTTTTTCCATTTATTGCTTAAAAATTATTGAAAAATTTGTTTGCATGCATAAAATAATTTAAATACACATTTATGAAAAATAAGACTGATATGAATCTGCTTTGAATTGGCCAAAAGATTGAGATAATTATAGCTTTAAACAGTTTAGACGATTTGCTAAATCAGCATATTTATGCTAAAAAATTTCTTGCAAGTGCTTACATATCGTGTAAACGCAAAATCTTTTCAGCAAACGCACGTTTAACAACACTTTTTCTCAATACCAACAAACGTGTAAACAGCATATTATTAGTGCTTGACAATTTTCCTGCGTCTGCTGACAGTTATGTTATTTATTGAAAAGTGCAGGCAAGCTTTTCAGCATATGTCGAATTCGTATGCATATGCGCCGTATGCCTAAACGCAGCCGCCGATAGTTTTTTTTTAATGTTGCATATGTACCATAAAGAAAACCTGGGGACACGTGTCCCCGAGTCACCACTTTTGTCTACTATTTTGGTGACTATTTGACGACATTGTCTATAAAGCGTCTACATTTTTATACTTGCCTTTGATGAGGAAAATATTTTGTGGCGGCGGCAGATGACTGAAAATGTGTCGGCGGCACAACGGTTTTTATTATTCGATTATTTTTTCAAATGTGATATTAAACTTAGTCACAATATTTATAATTTTAATTTGCCAAAGTACATAAAAAACCTCATTTAACGTTTTAGAGTTTCTTAAATGCATTAAAAAATAGATAGAATTGTAAAACAAAACGCAGTTGTGCTACAAATCTCATGGAATTTTTCGCAATTAACACAGAGGAAAAATTAAAAGAATTTGACGCTATATTAGCCACACATTCGGACCCATGCATAAGTATTTGACTTTACTGTGAAACGAATTTAACGAATATTAAATTTTTTATTTATATTTATTAGATACGGCAAATGAATCACTGCTGGTCGGTAGGCGCTGAACGTAATATACACGAAGTATTCGGCATATCCATTATTATGAGTTTTAATGTAGATGGATATTTTGAAAAAAGAGAATGCGTGCTTTTCCAAATGTATTCAAAGCTTTAATAGATAAAAAGTTCGTTTTTTGTTTCAAGTTTTATTATATTTTAACAAAACTTTTATTCTTTCAATATTGAGATGTTATATCAACTTTTAGCGAATTTTCCGACAAAACGCTTAGAACAGCATTTCAGCGGCAGAAACAGAAGTATTTCAAACATTTAGGTTGGAAAAATACAAAATCAAAAGAAAAACAACAAATTGATGACAACTCTTCCAACAAAGAAGATTAATTTCACCGCCATTTTTTAATATGTACTCGTAAATCTAAGTATATTAAAACGTTGTTGGTTTTTTTCTATCACGTAAATTTTTTTATGACCCTACCTAAAGCTTTATTGAATTGTTTTTATCACTATAAGAAACTTAAAAAGACTCAAATGAATAAGTACCTTATTTTAGTTTTAATGTAAAAAAAGACTGTTATAAATTAGTGTTTCTTTATTTTTTTTAATAAATATTTAAAAGTTAACAATATATACATTTTCATAATCGCCATCTGCTTCAGAAAAGTACCAAAAGTGTAGACAGAAATGGAAATGTACTAGTGAATCATTATTCTGCCGGTACATTCAACATACTGCCAACTGTACATGGAGTTCACGCATAGCCTCCTTATGCATGCTGAGTTTAACCTAATGATACGAGTTATAAGAGCAGAATATTTCGTTCCCCGCCTAAGGTCAACCCTCAGATTTTTTATTAGGAAATGTGTTCCCTGCGTTCGCTAAAAACAAAAGGTAAGAGCTCAGCTAATGGGAGCACTTCCCGTAGAGAGAAGTTCTTTCTCACTCCCGTTCACTCACACTGGCCTAGACTTCGCAGGCCCCTTCTCAACAAAAACCTTTATATTGAGAAACGTCCCATATCACAAATCATACGTATGTGTTTTTGTCTGTTTCTGTACAAAGGCCATCCATTTCGAATTATGTTCAGATCTAACCACAGGCTCGTTTTTAGCCACCTTTACTAGATTCGTAGGCTGCCGAGGCTTACCCCAAAAAATAATGTCGGATAACGGAACAAATTTTGTCGGGGCCGAGCGCGCGCTGCGGCAAGAGTTTGAAAACTTTATTAAAGTCACCGCTCAAGACATCGCTGTAAAGTATGCATCTCGAGGCGTCCAATGGGCATTCATCCCCCCGAATGCACCACTAATGGGTGGGTTATGGGAAGCCGGAGTGAAATCGTTTAAGATGCATTTCAAAAAGGTTGCCCAAACTAGCAAATACACGTTCGAGGAATTCACCACGCTTTTAACTCGAATTGAGGCTCTTTTAAATTCAAGACCCTTGTCACCAATGACCCCCAAGAGCTACTCGCTCTTACTCCCGGCCACTTTTTACGTGGTGCTCCTCTGCTTGCACTCCCTGAAGCGTCCACAGAATCCCTTACCTTCCAAGATCGCTGGGAAAAACTGAAGGTTTTGTATCACCAATTTGCACAGCGATGGAAAGATGAATATCTAAATGAGATTCAAAAGCGTTACAAGTGGCAACATTTGGAAGACAATTTGAGTGTCGGTCAACTGGTCGTTATCAAAGACGATCTGCTTCCTCCCAACGAATGGAGACTGGGTCGTATAACGAAAATATATTTCGGTAATGATGGGTTAGTACGGGTCGCCGACATTCGAACTCAATTAGGCATGATCACGAGGGCGCTTACCAAAATCTGTGTACTTCCCGTTAACACGATAAAAAAGGCATAATCCGTCACCGTGTCCACCTACTAAATTCCCAATTCCCCTCCTATATTCATACCCAGACTTCCTTTTCAAGACCATTCAATATCACACCTTTAATAACCCAATCTTTATTGTTTCCATTACTAATAACAATCTATTTCTCAAGTCGAATAGAAGCTCAAATCTTCAAGAGTGTTTACTCTGCCACAGGTTTCACCCCCAAAGACACTGCAAGCGATTTGCAGCGATGACAGTCGAAGAACGGAAACGGAGGGTGCGCCTCCATAAATATTGCGGCAACTGTTTGGCCCGATCTCATGCCACCGATGAGTGCACTTCAGCCGAAGTCTGCAAAAATATGGTTGGGCACATCACACACTGCTTCACCAACCGAATCGAGTTTCTACTTCATCAGCACCATCCAACCTAACCTCGCAATGGACGGACGCGTTCGCACCGCTCGCCACCATCACCCCCAAGGTCAACTGCGTGAAATCGGCTGGGTTCATATTCGCGGGCCCCTAGGCCAATCCGAAGGCGCTCCATTGATCGCAACACCCACTCGCGGCAGCCAGCTGTTCCGAGTTCCAGACGTGTCCTACTAGGGGCGATAAGTGCGCTTGAACGTTTAGCGAAGACCGTATGAAGCAGTTGGTCATATCGACCAAGGGGGCCAGTATGTTTAAATCTGTTTAAACAAGCCTCGTTTCTTCTACCTTGAATGAATATCCTTATAATTTTATAAACCATACCTCCTTATATTTTAGAACAAATACCCTTTATATTTTGAATTTTATTATACCTTATTGTTAACTTTATAATGAATTTGTACTAAAAATAAGTTAGTTGTGACTAGCTCCATCCTGCTCTTTATTATTGTGAATTATCACTTTCCAATCGGGCGATTGCGCCAAAATATTTCATAATGACTTGTAAATTGTGCTATTGGACATTACCATTGTAACCTTCAACCTAACAAGATCTCATTGCGCACTTCACCGTGTTTGAAATTATTCAATAAAAGGAATACCTACATACAGATGTAAGTTAAAGTTTCGGAAACGTTTGTAGTTTAATTTTATAAAAAGAACCAGGAATTTCATCCTGCGCCACGGGGTCTTCACAATCCCCATCCCATTATCTCGGCATATTACTAAGCCCCAAATAATCTGCCAACTCCCATAAGCGAGTTCCTAATCCTTAGGAAATATTTCCCCTTTAAATCTACAAATGCATAAAATCTGAACGTGCCTAGGCCAATTGGATTAATTTGATAATTAATATAAATTTGTATGTGCACATTTTACTTCCCATACTCATACAAATTTATTCATATGTAGTTGTTTCCAGTTTTGTGTCAAAAATCACCTATACTTTATACCAGGGTTCAGAAACATTCATGTATGAATACTCAAATATGAATGTCATGTATGAACTTTGTTTTATGCTCGCATTCGAAAATAATTAGCTAAGATTTTTTTTTGATTTTAAGCACACATGTAAATTAAACTTTTCGGAGTTTTTTATTTAAAAAAAAATAATTTTTTTGGGAGTGAGCTCCTGTATTTGCAATCAAAATAAACACTAAATTAATATTAAACAAGACTACATTTTATATTAAATTCTTATTCTACTGTTGTCCAACATCACCTAATGTTATTCCTGAAATTGTGGAGCTTAAACAGTGTAGACATAGCGTCGGCGAAAAATGTTTGCTTTGCCTGCAATTGCCATTTCATTAATTAGGTAATCGTCTTACATTTGAAATTGCATTAATTATTAATTATTTAAGATATCGAGGCAATCTCGATTAATATAAATTTAATAATTAATTATTTCCGTTAGATTATTTATTCTTTGATTAATTGCTCGATTAATTACAATTTGTTTATTAGAGTTTTCATTTAATTCAAACATATTAAATTTCAGCATTTCGAAATCATCGTGGTCTGGCGTACCAGCAATGTATTTCCATACTATTCCAATTGCATTAATTGACCTTATTTTTCTTATATTACTATCATTTTTATAATTGTTATTATCAAAAGGTATAATATTTTTGACTAATTCTAGGGTTTGGTTAACTTCATGATCAAGGAGGGGATAAAAAAGGCTGGATTTAGGGATGTTCTTGTCAATGTATGTTTTCGTCTGTTGAAGGATTTCATCGTAGAGTGTCAAGTCTATTGTGTGTATCAGCCTAAAAATTCCATCTTGAATTTTACTTCGTCCGTTATTGATTGTTATCAAATGGGCTGTCGTATAGTCTATTATTTGAAATTCCGCTGCACATGTTAAAATTAGGGATCTGAAAAAGTAAGGAAAAAGAAAGTTTACGTTTTAATAAGGCTCTTGTGAACAGTCTTTCCAGATCTAGTTACGACTGTACAGTTCTTGTCTATAGCGATTATTTCTCTTCTAAATCTTGGGGTTAACTTATTGCCAACTCTTTTATTGATTCTTACATAAATAACCTCGCCTTCCGGGTAGGTTTTGGATTGAGTTTTCTTACGATTGTGGTAATTCAAGCCAGAGATTTGTTTTTCCTGAAGTTTTTTTATCGTTTCTCTACGAAAATTTTCAAGTTGCTCTGGGTCACTAGCCACTCTTCGCCGAAATAACACCTCAACCGGTTTTTTTCTGTTGTTGAATGGACCGACAAATTGTACTCTTTCAAACTCTTCAAATGTGTTATGAGCTCTTTCGACCTTGAGACAACGCATTATTTCTTGGAGTGTCGAGTGAAAACGTTCCACCTGACCGTTTGAAGTACTGGTGTATGGCGGCGACGGTAAATTTGGATGCCGAATTCATTCTCAATCATATGGTTCGTTGCGGCTGAATTGAACGATTTTTCGTTATCCACAACTACAGTTTCGGGGATAAGGAAAAAGAGTATGTCTCTCAAAGGCTGTCTTATATCTTCAGCGGCTCGAGATTTAATTACTTTTGCCACTGCAAATTTTGAGAACTTATCGATTGCAGTTAAAACGGAATGATTGTCTGTAATGAAAATATCTAGGTGGACTATTTGTCCTGGAAATTGTGGAATAGGGGAGACCTGAATTTGTGGATTAGCTGGATGGCGGTCGTACTTGTTTTCCCTGCAAATGACACATTTTTTAATGGTTCTGTCAATCTTCCGGCTCATGGAAGGGAAATAGTATTTTTCTAAAATCTGAACCTTATTTTCGCGAGCATTTCTATGAGCTCGGTTATTCGTGTGCAGTATAATATTCTCCTGCTCTTGTTCATTTGTGATGTCTTCAACCTGTTGTTGTGTAAACCTTATTTTGTAATTGCTAAAATGAAAGGGATAAATTTCTTGAATTTGCCCCATGATGCTTTCGTCCGCTTTAATACAGTTAATCACGGAGGGATTAAGATAACGCTTAAGAAGTCCTATAATAATGTTGGAGTCGTAGGATGGTTCAGTAACTATATGTCTATGATAGGTGGGGAAGACTATTTTAAATTGATAAGAAGATTCAGACTGGGCGGTCTTCAGAAAAATTTGATTCTTGAATACATTGATTGGTACCTCAACCGAATATATTAGGTTATGAGAGGAGCTCTCATCGCTATGCACACTAAATGTTAAAATATTTATTTGTGTATACGAAACTCTTGACAGGGCGTCAGCAACCACATTGCCTTTCCTGGCTTATATTGCAACTCATAATTGTATTCTTCTAATATCGCCTTCCAGCGTTTCATTTTGGCGTTATAATTTTTGTTGCTTAGGGCATACGTAAGGGGCTGATGGTCGGTATAAATTTTCATTCTTGCCGTACCGTATAGGAAGTTTCTTAATGAATTTAGAGTTCGAGATATAAACATTATTGGGCGGTCGTCCTGAGCAAGTACAGCGCCAATAGCAAAATTCGACGCATCTGTTGTTAAATCAAAAACTTTATCGTAATTCGGGTATGCCAACATAATGTCTTCTGATACGAGAGTCGATTTTATTTTGTTGAATGCCGTCATAGCTTAGAATCTAAGCTTATTTTAGTTCAAGCAGACTCGTTTTTGGACACGCGGCCCTCCTTCCCTCTTAAAAGGGATGTCAGAGGTTTTGCCAACTTTGCGTAATCTTAAACAAATCGGCGGTAGTACTCTGACAGACCCAGGAATGATCTTAATTCCTTTAGTGTTGTCGTTGACGGAATTCTTGATATTGCCTCTGTTTTGGCCGGATTAGTTTTCATACCTTCCGGCGAAATTATAAAACCGAGAAATTCTACGGATTTCTTAAAAAAGTGGCACTTATCAAGTTTTACTTTCATGTTCGCTTCCTCAAGTGTTTTAAAAAGTTTCTCTAAGTGGTTAAGGTGATCGGTTTCGGTAGGGCTAAACACAATAATATCATCAATGTAAACAAAACAGAACGTACCCATGTAGTTACGTAAAATATCATCTAGAGCCCTCTGAAAAATTGAAGGGGCATTTTTCAAGCCAAATGCTAGCCTCGTGTACTCATATTTTCCATTATTGATGGAGAAGGCTTTTTTTCTATATCAGATTCTTTTAGCGGGATCTGATGAAAGCCGCTCTTTAAGTCTAGGACCGAAAAAAATTTATTATTTCCCAATTGTGAAAGGACCTCTGTAATATTCGGAATCGGGTATCGGTCCGCTATGGTAATTGCGTTAAGCTTCCTGTAGTCGGTCACCACTCTATACTGTTTATTGCCCGCGGAGTCGGGTTTCTTTGGCACAATCCATACGGGTGAATTGTACGGTGACCTAGATGGTCTAATGATACCATCCCGAAGCATTTCCTGTATTTGCTTCTCCACTTCTGCTTTTAATGACATGGGATATGGGTAATAGCGTGTATAAACCGGTGTATAATTTTTTGTGCGAATTTCGCCACCTACCCTAGTAGTATAGGTTAATCTTCTGTTCGGTTCAGCGAAAAGTTTAGGCATTTTGTCACTAAATCACTAAAGCCTTTCTTCTGCTGATTTGTCATATGTTCGTCACGTATATTTATTGTGTTTATTGAGTTCGATTTCTTTTGAAAAATGGTAATCTTCATTCCTCCCTCAACTGTCATGTAATCCTCTCTAGTATGTATAACCGCTCCTAATCTTTTAAGACTATCATTCCCCAAAATTCCATGAAAGGATTTTAATGTGGGAAGAATATAAAATTTAAATTTCGAATCACGAATGTTAAAAAGGTTGATGAATGTATGTTCCTTAATCTCTACATTTCCTGCTACTGATCGCGCAAAGAAAGGTTCTTTATTTTGGAATGCCTTTTTTGGAAGAGAGGGTTGGATATAGTTTTTTGTCGAACTGGTATCTATTAGCATATTTAAAATTTGCCCACTCTTCGTTTTGAACTTTACGTATGGTAACGAAGAGTCCGTTAGCCTAAAAAATGCAAATTGCTAAATTCTAATGGTTGTTCTTCCTGAGGAATAGCCTCTTCAGGGACGTTTTGGAAATATTATTGAGCTTCTTCGAGCTCAGAATCTTTTGATAAGTAATCATAATGGCAGGGTTCTCCTGCCGAATAATTTGCATCAATATGGTAATTTCTCTGTATTTTATTTCTTTGTGCTTGGAAAGACGGAGCAACTGGCCTTTTTCCGAAAAGATCATTAGGTTTTGGCCTATTCATATAATTAACTCTGTTGGAGCGCATGCTTGCGTCGACCTCCATTGGCTCAGGCCTTTCTTCAGGTTTTGGCATTACTGGACGTGGTGGTGCAAATCGCGTTTGGACATGTTGTTACCTGCTGGGTTATAGGAATTTCGGTTTTGATTTATTGGAAAATTATTACGGTGATAAGCGTTCACAGTTGGCCGTGGTATATAAGCCAATTGTGGATAGAAGTTTGGCTGTTGGAAATTTCTTCTTGGTGCTTGTGGCGGAGATCTTGAGATTTTATGAGAAACAATTTGGGTGTTATGTGCATAGTTCGTTCGGAAATTTTGATTCTCGAGCTTTAAGCACAAGTGGAGAGCCTGTGGCAAATCCACTGGTTGCAACATGCCCAAGAGGCGTGATAAATCACCTTTAAGGCCTCTAACAAATGTGTCAAGGGCCTTATCACGGTAACTTTGGGTGAACAGTTGCAGAGGTTCTTCGGTCAAATCCATGCAACCAATTTTATTTAGAATCAAAGATAAATGCGAGTAAACTTGCTGGTAAAATTCTTGCACGGATTGGTTTCCTTGTACCAATGATGTCATTTGGTACTCCAAGGTGCGTATGTCACGCTTATCTGCATAATGCAGCATGAGACATTTTGAAATAGCCTTCCAGTTCAAAGGCGTATTATAAGACTCAAGGGCTACGTCAGCGTTGCCCACTATTTTATTTCGTATCAAACTTAAAATGCCGTAATATTTTGGAGTGCCGGCTATCGGCTGATAGATCTGAAGGATACGATCCACACTCTTTTTCCACGAGCTAAACTCTCCTGGGTTACCTGAAAATTCACGTAAGCAACGAACAACATCCGGAATCCTGTCTAGTTCCGAAATATTGTTAGCGTAAGATGGATCGATTGCTTGATCCGAATAATGGGCGAAATTTTGATTCAGGTTCGCGTTCGCTTGAATCAGTCCTTGAAATTGTGTTTCCAGGACTTGTTGAACTATTCCCGAAATCATTTCGGCCATTTGTGGCAAAGGCATGTGTTGTACAGTAGGTCGTTGTATAGGTTGTTCGTTCGTCGGTGGTTGTGTCGAATTGCCGGGGATAAGGCGGGGGGATGTACAAGGTTATTAGGGTTTGACATTTTATTATTGTTTATTCCTAGCACTTAAATTTAATACAAATTATGTAATGAAACTGGAGGGTCCCGTAGGAATCGCGGCTTCAATTAACCTACTTGTTGAACCCAGTTCAACAAGCCACCAAACTCCTAGTAAGGACTCATTTATTTCTTTATTTTTATTTTGTATTTTTTTATTTCAAAATTTAAGTTATATCTTTTTAAAAATTGAAGTTAATACTTTTTTGCATATTCCTGTATATGAGCATTTTGTCAAGTTTGTATTTTTTCTCTTGACTCTCATTTTTTGTTGGTACTGGAATACCCTTTTTAGTTATAAGAATTTAGTTTATGTTGAAATAAAGCATTGTCTAGTTGAATTTCAAACGATCAACACGTGTTGGCTCTTATTTCTATCACTGGCAGTCACAATCACAGCAAAGGCCTGTGAATTAAACTAATCCCAAGACGGTATTAGGCAAACAGGAGGAAAGTTCTTCAACCCCGAAGAAACCCCTCCCGAGCTCTTGGAGCTCAACATTGGTCCTTCGATAAACCGAAGAAAAGCTTAGGTTGGATGTGAATCAGCTAAGCGTTCACAATTTGAATATACACAGCTCTATACACATAGTACATCCGACAGGCGTATGTACATACATATATGTATGTACCAGTAACAACTCAAGTATCATCTATTACAACTACACAGAAGTCAAAATCATCATCCGTCTACGAGGCAAAACACAAGGAATAACGGTGGTATCGTCATCATTGGTCTGTGAAACACACTTTGTCATCGGAGAACAATATCGGGTATGTACAGTGTTTGATTTATATTATGTGCAATTTGGGAATAGTTAAGGGATAATTTATGTTACAACAATTATGCATAAACCTTTTTTTAATACACAAGAAAGTGTGAAATTCTGCATTAAATGAGAGAGAATTCATCCACTTGATGTTAATATACCATCACTATTAAAAAGTGCCACTGATACATAGATAATACAAAGAATTTAAACGGAATTATTCCAACAATATAAATACCATTTATAATTGAACTAAAGAAATACCAACACTATCTAAAAGTACCATCACTGTAAAATATAAAAAAAAGTAGCGGCATTTTTTTTCTGACCTATGCACTAGCATATCAATCTCTTAGGCATACGCAAGTAACTTAAATCAGTGTTTCATATCTCACATTTCAACTACTTAAACTCATAGGAACAAACATGAAAAGGCAAAAGTTATTGATGTAAGTTATACACGCATATACATACATACATATGTACATACAAAGTACAAAAGTAGTACGTGCATTAAAAAGAAAAGTTGACGAAAAGTTTGTGCTGTGAACATACATAAATTAAATTAAATAGAGATTTTTCAACAAAGAATTTAAATTCAATAAAAACTGAAATAAAACATAAAAAAAATTAATAATAAATAAAAGTTGCCAAAAGAAACGAAGCTAAACACACAGGAAAGACCAGAACGGATTCTACTAGAAAAGGTTGGTAAAAACAAGCTTAATTTTATGTGAGATTTCGGTTCAATAAATAATAAGATTCGTATAAAGTGTTGGACATACATACATATGTATGTACATAACAAGAGTGGCACATAGATAAGAAGTGTGGTAAATATATGTATATGTACATATGTACATACATAAAAAGTGTGGTACATAAAGAACTGTTACACTTTTCTCTATATCATATCTTTGGTAAAAATAAATAAATATTTATTGGAAATCTTCAGCATACTATATACTTAACCAACATAATAAATATTTATATACAGTGGGGTCGATAATAAATCGCACAAATTTTTCGAATCATAAAATTCTGCATAAAAGTGAAAACAAAAGTTACAGTCAACCAAGGGCGCAGAAAGATCGCGGTGGAAAATTATACCCATAATCAAATTTATTTGGCATATTGAGGAAAATATTATCGAAGTAAAATTTTATTTCTTGCATAAGTCTATAGAACAAATTATTGTGGTAAAAGTTTTTTCTGAGGCGTTGGTCAAATTAGTGCGATTCTGCTAGAATTTGGTAATTAAGTGCAAGATGAGTAAGACTAAGGAAACGGTTGCCAAAAGAAGGTGCAGAAGAGATCTTCACTATTTAGTAACTTATTGTGAAAGTTATAAAGAAACAGCAAGTGACAGTCAAGATGTGTCCCTACTAGAGATAAAGATGGTTGAATTAGATAGAAGGTGGGAAAAGTTAACAAAATCCTATGACAACTATATTATGGAAGAAGATAATGGGGAAGCTGAAGACTTTAAAGATGAGATTTCTATAGCATATGTGGAGGCTAATCTAAGGTATGAGGAAATAAAGTCGAAGATGATTAAATTAATCAAAGAAAAAAGTGAAGCAGGTAATGTGGCAGGTTCAGGCAAAAATGGTTCTAAGTTTAGGCTACCGCCCTGTGATATGCAAAATTTTGATGGGTGCGTCTCAAAATGGCCGGCCTTTAGAGACATGTTTCAGGCGGTATGTGCAAGCAATGCAGACATGGCTCCAGCGGAAAAGCTATTTTATTTGCGTAGCAAATTAAAAGGTGAAGCATTTAATACCATAAAACATTTGGATCTAGTAGATAAAAATTATCCTATAGCTTGGGAATCATTAAAAGCACGTTACGAAAACGTTCGTGTTTTAGTGCATCAAAATATGAAACAACTGTTTGGAATGCCAGCCATTTCACAAGAAAATCCGAAGGCAATGAGGTATATGCAAAGTTTAGTAAATGATAGCATAGCGGTATTAAAAACTTTCAAAGTGGATGTAGAGAATTGTCATCCGTTTCTGATTCATTTATGTTATTCTAAGCTGCCAGATGAGACGGTTAAGGCTTGGGTAACTTCTTTAAAAGACCACAAAGTTTTGCCTACTTGGCAGCAATTGAGCGACTTTCTTACCGGCAGGATAGAAATGTTAGAAGCACTACAGAATTTGCGAAGACCGGTAGCAAAAGACAATCAGGTTCAAAAAAGTCAATCTTTTCACTCCCAGTCAAGGGCTGAAGTTACAAAATTTAGTTGCAAGAAATGCAAACAAAATCACCCACTTAAATCATGTAATTATTTCAAGTCGCTAAAAGTAGCAGATAGAATAAAATTCGTATATAACAACAAATACTGTGCGAATTGTCTTTCACCAAATCATTTTTTTTTTTTTTTTTTTTTAACTTGGACCAGCACTCAGGGGATGACCCCTACATATGCAATGCATTGTGCCGGAACTAGGAAAATTGGTTATGGAAAGAAGTACATATTCTTGTTTGAAATGCAATCGAAAGCATCATACGATGTTACACGTAGAGAGAGCCGAAGAATTAAGAAACAACGCTAGCCATGGTACAAGTGCTAGAGAACAATTAGCAGTTGATATGCGTTTTGACTCTGGTATGCAAAACTCTGTCAACACAATGCACAGTCAGACCGCAGAATCCAATAATAATGCAACACAATTTGACTCAGTTCAAGCGCACTTTTCGCAGCAGGAAGGTACAACCATACTACCTACAGCTTTAATTCAAATCGAACATTTAGGCGAATTTTTTAATGTGCGAGCACTTTTAGATTCTGGGTCAGAGAAAAGCTTCATTTCGAGGCGAATTCAACAAAGGCTATCACTTCCACTAGAAGCTCATAATACAAAAATTTTAGGACTTGGCGAAACAGTGGTAGCGAATTCAAAGGCAAGGTGCAACGTGCTTCTGCGTGCAAGAGATTCAGATTTCAAGATACAAATAAAAGCCATTGTGTTATCAAAGTTATCACACTTTTTGCCCTCTAGGCCAATCAATATTCAAAATTTAGAGGCCATTAAAAGCTTTAAACTAGCCGACCCTTTCTTTGATAAGCCAGCTCCTATAGACATTATTATTGGAAGCAATTACTTACCGTTTATCAATCTACAAGGGGTTAAGTTTTGGAATGACAATACTGTTGAAGCCAGAGAATCCTACATTGGATGGTATTTGTCAGGGTCTGAAATGAGTGACATAAATTCCTTTTCAACCACGGTTTCATCTAACGACGATTCACTTCTGAATGAAAAGCTAAGAAAGTTCTGGGAAGTAGAAGAAGCAGAAAAAATTCTTATTGAATCCGAAAGTGATTTGTTTTGTGAACAATTTTTTCTACAAACGACAAGCCGAGAAGAAGACGGTCGATATATGGTAAGACTACCCTTTAAAAGGGAGTTTCCGACAGATATATTTTTGGGTCCATCAAAGAATATGGCGCTAGCTCAATATCATAGGATTGAGAAGACTTTAAATAAAACTCCAACTTTGAAAAAGCAATACAGTGAGGTTCTACATGAATATTTAGAGCTAGACCATATGCAGGAAGTCGAGGATTGTGAAACCCAAGACGACAAACAGTTTTCCTTTTTTCTGCCGCACCATGCGGTCGTAAAGCCTGAAAGTAAGACGACAAAAGTGCGTGTGGTATTTAATGCGTCAAAAAAGACGAAGACTGGATTCTCACTTAATGACGTTTTATACCAAGGACCTCCTCTACAAACTGACCTGATGGCAATAATACTACGATGGCGCAACTACAAATATGTGTTTACTGGGGATATCCAGAAGATGTACCGACAGATATTGGTACACGAGAAAGATCGTCCATATCAGCGTATTCTATTCAGGAAAAAGCTAGGTGAGGAAATAACCACCTATCAGCTCAAAACCGTAACATTTGGAATAAATTGTGCGCCTTTCCTGGCAATACGAACTTTGTTAGAGCTAGCTAAAGACTGCGAGGCTTGTTATACAGAAGCATCTCGAATTTTGAAACGCGAAATATACGTTGACGATATTTGCTCTGGAGGCCACACACTAGACGAGGCAAGAAACAAACAAAATCAGCTTATAAGGGCATTAGAATCTGCTAGATTTCCAGTGAAAAAGATCACGGCATATCACAAGTTTTTGCTCAAGAGCTTGCCCCGGGAGGATCTTCTAAACGAAGAGTTGTTAAACTTTTGGGATTCCAGTACGATGAAAACCTTAGGCATCTACTGGAATGCAATATCGGATCATTTCTACTATGTTGTTGATCCAATAGAAATAACCTCCTCTACTACGAAAAGGAGAATTCTGTCGGTGATCGCCAGACTTTTTGACCCACTACGTTGGCTAGGACCTGTGGTAGTGGTAGCAAAACTTTTAATGCAAGAGTTGTGGGAAGCGAATTGCGGTTGGGATGATGGTGTCTCACCGCTTCTTTTTACAAAATGATGTGCATTTTTAAAGAATCTACCTTACATTTCTACTTTGAAAATCCCGAGATGGGTGCACTTCTCACCAAAGAACGGCATACAAATTCACGGCTTTTGCGACGCCTCTGAGAAGGCATATTGCTGCACGATTTACCTTAGAGCGGAAGCCCCAGAAGGAAAGATATACAGTCATTTGCTAGTAGCAAAAACTAAAATAGCTCCCATAAAAAAGATCACAATTCCAAAACTGGAATTGTGTGGAGCTTTGTTGCTTACCAAACTTGTGAAATCTCTCGCTATGAACTTCGATTTTCCATACGAATTATTTTTATGGACAGATTCTTCAATTGTCCTTGGATGGCTTCAGAAACCCGCTAACTCACTAAAAACTTTTATCGCGAATCAAATTTCTCAAATTTTAGACAGCACCAGCATCAATACCTGGAAACATGTGAAAACCGAGCAGAATCCAGCGGATTTGGGATCTCGAGGGTGTACACCGCAAGAATTACACGCAAGTCAACTCTGGTGGAATGGACCTTCATGGCTCAGTCAATCAACGTCCCTGTGGCCAGCACCACGCACATTCGACCCGACCGATTTGGAAACCAAAAGATGCTCGAGTTTTCACTTGCGAACCAATTGCGGTAATACTTTCATTGAATACCATACAGGAACTGATATACTCGAAAACTTCTCGTCCTTCGATCGAGCCCTACGTGTCGTATGTTATGTTTTTCGTTTTTTAAATCGCGCTCGTCGACGCTACGTTGCGACTGAAAAGTGTATAACTTCACATGAATTAATTACAATCAAGACTCGTCTAATGATTCTCGCACAGCAGCAGCATTTCCACAAGGAATATCAATGTATCAAAGAAAAAAGGCCATTGAACCGAAAAAGCAGACTACTTACTTTGAGTCCCTTTATAGACAAAGACGATTTATTGCGTGTTGGCGGTCGGCTAAACAACTCAGGTTAAAGCTACGAAGAACGCCACCCTGTCATAATTCCCGAAAAATCTCGATTTGCTGAACTTCTAGTCACCTACACTCATAAAATTCTTCTCCACTCTGAACATAACGTCATGCTGCAAGCACTCAGACAAGGTTTCTACATACCAAGATTAAAGAACATGGTGCGAAAATACATCCGAAACTGCAAAGCCTGCACAATCTATAAGCACAAGTTTCACCAACAAATAATGTCGTCTCTTCCCTCTGAGCGAGTTAACTTTTCTCTTCCTTTCACTTATACTGGCGTTGACTTTGCTGGTCCGTTTAACCTCAAATCATCTACCTTACGAAATGCCAAAATACTCAAGGGCTATGCTGCAGTCTTTGTCTGTTACTCTACTCGAGCAGTACATTTGGAGGTCTGCTCGGAGCTGTCAACTGATGCGTTCTTAGCCTGTTTCGATAAATTTAGTGGGCGCAGAGGTCTACCTAAGACAATGTTCTCCGACAACGGACGAAATTTTCTCGGCGCAAGCTATACTCTTCTTAAAGGCCACAATGATTTCCTCAAATCAACCGACGAGGCTCTTGCCAAAAAATATGCAACAATGGGATTTACTTGGTCCTTTATACCGCCATATGCACCCCACATGGGTGGCCTCTGGGAGGCAGCAGTTAGGAGCATGAAATCACATCTAAAAAAGGTCACTAATACTATGTCATTTACCTTCGAAGAGTTTACCACTTTACTCGTTCGAATCGAAGCCGTGTTAAATTCCAGACCACTGTCCCCCTTGACCGAAAATCCAGAAGAAGTATTGCCAATTACCCCAGGTCATTTGTTACGTGGCGCGGCGCTCACTGCAAGACCAGAAGCTCCCGTTGAACCCCCATTAAAAGATATTCCTTTCATGAAGCGTTGGGAGCGACTGAAAGCTCTTCAACATATATTTGCAAGAAGGTGGAAGAACGAATATGTAACTGAGCTTCAAAGACGTGTCAAGTGGCAACAAGAGAAAGAGAATTTGAAAAATGATGACATAGTTATTGTCAAAGACGACTTATTACCCCCCACCGAATGGCGATTAGGACGCAGCGTTAATGTTATACGGGGCAAGGATAATAACGTCAGAGTTGCAGAAGCAGTCACAAAAAATGGCACAATCGTACGTCCGGTTGTCAAGCTGTGTTTACTTCCTACTAGCGATGTCCGACATGAAAGCTTAATTCCAACAAATATGAGTCGTACTACTCATTCTCGCCAAAAAATTCTCACACACTAAAATAAATTATTGATACCATTTGCAAATATTATTTTTCACCACTGTATGTATTTCTTTCCCTTGTTTTCTTTTCTCTTTTTTTCACAGATGGAAAAACCACGCTGTTATGTTTGCCGTAAAAACCATCCTCTAAAATATTGTAACCAGTTTAAAGAGTGGAGTGTGGAATTGAGACGGCGCACACTAAAAAACCGACGATACTGTCTCAATTGTTTGGCCTACGATCATGAACGTTATTGGTGCCCGTCCAACAAGCGGTGCAATTTCGAATACCGACCCAATGTCTGTTGCAATGCCAAACATAATACTTTGCTGCATACGGAGAATCGGGATCCTCTATCCTCCAGTGTAGAGGTTGAAGGACTGGCTTCATCTGAAAGCGACGAGGATGAAGCCCCCAAGACATTCCGGCCGTATATAACCATCTCTAAGCCATATCTTCTCGTACCGAAGATAGCGACTGAAGCTAACCCACAGGCACCAGAAACCTCTCCTCGAGGCCCCGACCTCCCTAAAGAATCGGCAATAATCACCAGAGGTGTGCAAACTTCCCCCAACCGCGAGGCAGTAGATAAAGCCACGCAAACTTCTCCTAGAAACAAATTGAAAGTGGTTAATCAAAGCTCACAAACCACCTCTACTGTTGAGCATCTGATTTCTGCTATGAATTCATCTTTAGCCAACCTAAACTTAAGGCTAATTTGCCGTATATTCCACCCATAGTGCGAGTCAACCTAAACTACAGAGGCGCTAAAATGTTTACGACATTCTTAGTGGACACTACGTCACCCACATCATTCATTCAGCTGGAGGTGGTGCAGTGGTTTCCTAATTTCAGACTGAGCCACTACCAGGAGGGCACTGAGAGAGTTCCATTCTGTTTGGAACCGGCATTCCCACACAAGCCGGAAGATGAGGAGACAGTGTATCGGGCGATACAAGCTCGGCCTCCTATCAAAACGGAAGATCCGGTATACGATCCCACTCTGACGGCCCATTTCAAACAGTACGAGCCTCTAGCTCACCCCTTCTTCGACACATGGCGTGAAGTCGACGGTATCCTTGGGAGAGATATATCAGACAAATTGCTTAAAACCCACTCCATAAAACCTAAAAATCTCCCATGGGCGCAAAAATCTAAACTGGGTTGGATAACCTCCGGCACTTGGATGGGCTGCAGCTGCCATTCTACCGGGGGAGTATGTTGAACCCAGTTCAACAAGCCACCAAACTCCTAGTAAGGACTCATTTATTTCTTTATTTTTATTTTGTATTTTTTTATTTCAAAATTTAAGTTATATCTTTTTAAAAATTGAAGTTAATACTTTTTTGCATATTCCTGTATATGAGCATTTTGTCAAGTTGTGTATTTTTTCTCTTGACTCTCATTTTTTGTTGGTACTGGAATACCCTTTTTAGTTATAAGAATTTAGTTTATGTTGAAATAAAGCATTGTCTAGTTGAATTTCAAACGATCAACACGTGTTGGCTCTTATTTCTATCACTGGCAGTCACAATCACAGCAAAGGCCTGTGAATTAAACTAATCCCAAGACGGTATTAGGCAAACAGGAGGAAAGTTCTTCAACCCCGAAGAAACCCCTCCCGAGCTCTTGGAGCTCAACACTACTCTTAAAATTATATAAATTCAATTGTTATTAAAGAATATAAATTTTTTTTTTTATATATTTTATGTGTTTTTTGTTTTTTGATCGATGTTGCCAAAAGAAAGAATAACTATAGTTTAACTTACAAATAGCATATAATATATATCATTTTGGGTTGTTTAATACGGCTGCCAAATATCTTCGTGATGATAGAATGGACACTGGATATCCTGGTAGTTTAATACGGCTGCCAAATATCTTCGTGAGGATAGAGTGGACACTTATTTTCTTGTTCATACAATTTTATCTAAAGACACTTATTAATTAATCTTTATTTTAGTTTTCTCTCCTTGAATACTCATGTTGTATATATATACATAGCTTAAGAAATATATGTGTACATAATTGCGTCTTGTGTGTCTTTATAAGTACGTAAGTATGTTTATATTAGAGATGGGATCGTGAGTGACTTTTCACGCTCACGAAAATAACACAACCTATAAATATACATTAAAATTTCTGAATGCAAATAGAAAAATCTAATATACAATTCGAAAATTCTGCAATAAAAAAGTAAAATTATGTTTAACCCCCCGGCTTGACTGGCAATAAATATGTTGGCAATAAAGCAATAACGCCGGCAGAACAACGGAACAATATTACTTATTGCTTTGATTATTGCTTTGCTATGGGTAATCATAGTTATGTTAATACACAATTTACAAAATTTCAAAGAGAAAGGTTCGCTAACAAAGAAGTGTTTAGTTAAAGATACCATTTATTCCAATCTTCCTTATTACTAGGTATGACACTTAAGCGATAATACTTAATTGACATTAGAGATCGTATCATTAATTAGTGATGTCACATTACTCAGTGATACAACAATACTCAGTGATGTAACATCCCCTTTCTTAACATGAAGTCTAATTTATATTATTATATTAAATAATGAAATATGAGAAACTAATTAACTAACAATACTAAATGATATTATAACGTAATACAACATTGTTAATATAATATTATTAAAGTTTTATAATTATATACATATTTATTAAAAAGTAATAAACTAGAATTATAACACTACTTGTTATACATTGTTTCCACTTCAATTTTAAAATCTATTGTCATCGCTTAAATGTTTGCATAAATTCATATTACTTTTCATAAGTGAAAAATTGTGTCTGCTTTACTACCTTACCAGATTTTGTTACATAAGGAGTGTGATTATTGGTCTCTTCATCCTCCCCGTGTCCATCATCTCCAATTCTTTCATTTTCATTGCTTATTTGCTGTTCAATATTTAATTGTGGCCTACGACCCTGCGTAGGAAGTTGATCCTGAACTTTGAAATAATTCTTTAGGTTTCTTAATTTAAGATAAATTCTATTCGTCCTATACCGTTTCCCATTTTCATCCTCTATGATGTAAGATCTTTTAGATTTCGTTATATTAATAACGACTCCAGGCTCCCACCTTGACTTTGGTTTTCTTTGAAAGAATATGTGATCACCTGACTTTAAAATTGAAAGATTTTTCTTGTTTTTATTATAATATTTAGATACTAGACATTGTTTTTTTTCAACACAATTTTATATTCTGTAAATTTAACGACTTTGGGTTTTAATTTCTCAGACTTGACAGGAATGTTGATTCGCAAATTCCTTGACATGAGCAATTGCGATGGAGATGGTAAATTATTTTTTGGTGTGCTTCTATAGTGTAAGAGCGCTAGGTAAGGATCTGGATTTGTTTCTTTACATTTCTTTAGAATATTTTTGACAACTTTGACTGAATTTCAGCCCGACCATTTGATTGAGAGTGATAAGGGCTAGTGACTATATGCTCTATATCCCAATCAAACAGAAATGACTTTAACTTTAATGATTGAAATGGTGGACCTCCATCAGAGACTAACGACATCGGTATGCCGTGACGTGCAAAAATAGATTTTAAATTTATAATCATTTTGTCTGCAGTTGAATCTTTGTCCAACAAGGCTATTTCTATATATTTTGAGTAGTAGTCTGTTACTACAAGATACGTTTGATTATCAAAGTACATTAAATCAGTGCCTATTTTTTGCCATGGAAGTTTAGTCATCTGAGAATTTTGTAAAGGCTCTTTATGATTTGATGTACTAATTTTAGCACATATTAAACATTGATCTACTACATTTTTAATATCGACTGCCATATTAGGCCAATATAATATTTCTCTCGCCAGATTTAAGCATTTATTTATACCCTGATGGCCTTGGTGGATCTTGTCCAACATTTCTTTTTGCATAGATTGCGGTATTAATAGTTTTGTTCCTTTAAAGACTAAGTCACTAATGACATGTATTTCATTCTGAAAATTCCAAAAACATTTCAGCACTGAACTAACTTTTTCCTTACTGTTTGGACATCCATTACTACAGTAAGGTTTTAAAATTTTCAAAGATTCATCATTTTTAGTTGCCTTACGTATTTTTTCCTCATATTCTTTACTAACAGCTAAATTTGACATTAGTATATTTACATGACAGTCTAGCTCTGCTTCATAATCTGGAATATAATGCTCTTTCATGGGAGCTCGTGATAGTGTATCTGAAATGTACATTTCCTTTCCAGGAACATATATTACATTTAAGTCGTATGCTTATAGGGCTAGCATCATTCGCTGCAGTCTATATGGTGCATCATGCAAAGCTTTTTTAAACAAATAAACTAATGGCTTGTGATCAGTTTGCACTGTCACTCTTTGACTATATATATATTGATGGAATTTATTGCATCCGTATTGTATGGCGAACAGTTCTTTCTCAATCTGCGCGTAATTGGTTTGAGAAGTTGTCAATGTTCTAGAACTGTAAGCTATTGGACGATTTTCTTGCATAATGACTGCACCTACAGCTGACTACAAGAGGTATTTTTGGCTTATAATGAGCTAGTACAGGGGAATTCGATATGATTTCTTTTAATTCTTCAAAGCACTTTTCACAGTTTTTATCCCATATCCAATCTACATTTGTTTTTAAAAGATTTCTCAAAACTTTCGTCTTCTGTGACATGTTGTCTATAAAAGGGCTTAAATAATTAATCATGCCCAAGAACCTTTGCAAATCTTTTTTGTTTTGCGGTGTCGGCATCTTGTTTATTGCTTTGACTTTCTCATCGTCAGCTTTTATCCCATTTTTCCTAAAAACGTGGCCTAAGAAACAAATTTCCTCAAGACCAAATTTACATTTTGACTTATTTAATTTTAAATTCACTTCCCTAGCTCTCTGAAGTACTTTTTTCAACCTCTGATAATGAACCTCTTCCGTTTCTCCATAAATTAATATATCATCAACAAAGATTAAGACACCCTCTAAGTCACCAAAATTATCTTGCATGACCCTATAGAAAATTTCAGTTGCAGCATTTATGCCAAATGGCAACCTCAGGTACTTATACCTGCCAAATGCTGTTTGGAAAGTACATAGTTCTGAACTATCATTATCTAATTTTATTGACCAAAATCCAGAAAAAGCATCTAAATGCGAAAAATATGCTGCTCCTGTTAATTTGGATCTAATTTCATCCATGTTTTGTAAAGGGTAATGCTCTCTCATTATGCCCTTATTCAAATTTCTAGGATCCAAGCATATTCTTACATTCCCGATTCTTTGACCGTAATTACAACTGAACTTACCCAAGCTGTTGGTTTTGTAACTTTTTCTATAACCTGCATTCTTTCCATACGATATAATTCCTCTTTAAGTCTTTTAAGCAAAGAAAATGGAATTTTTCTAGGCGGATCAATACAAGGAATTGCATCCTCTCGAAGTTTGAGATGACAAACAGGAGGCAGACATCCAAGACCCTTAAACACGTCATCATATTCTTTAACAAGTTTCTGACATTGATTCTGTTCCAACGTAAATACTCTTTTTAAAATACCTATGCTTTGAAGTGTTTGCAACCCTAAGACAGTAGGACAATCTATGTTAGTAATAATGAATAAAATATTCTTTGTAACATTATTAAAACTACATTCTAAATTACTTTGATCAATTATAGGTATATTTTTGCCACCAAAGCCTGAAACTTTGATTTGCATATACTGGATTTTAATAAGTTTAATTTTGAATAATTTTTTAAAGACATTATATTGACATCTGCACCAGTGTCCAAAATGAAATTCACATCTAATACGCTATACATATTGGTGCGAATTCGGACATATTTATAAATATGGACCTCAGCAAAAATGTCAGGAGATTATGTATTTTAAAAAATATTAAAGAAATAATGGATCTTATGGACGAAGACGCAAGAAGAGACCATAGGTATTGGGTAAATCCCTTCATCGAAAAACGAGAAATGCACTCTTTAGAGGCACATCTTTTGAAAGACGTGCTTTGGAGTGATAGCAATGAGTATGCTAATTTTTGCAGAATGGATATAACCCAATTTGAAGAAATTCTTTCAATGGTAAATATATTTTCATATCAGATAATTGTAAACATTATACTCAAAAAACCAAAATAAGTTGCAAAATTTTGAAAAAATAGTAAGGCTTCAGAATTTTGCAAGCAAAATCAAAAATGTTTCCTAAAAATTCATAAAAATTAAGAAAGCTTACTGTCAAGTTGTATTGAAATTTATTTGCTATATACATAGTTTGTTGGGTAATATTGAGTGTTCTTACGATTAGATACATTGCAAATTTGTCAATTGAACTATTTTCTACCCATTTACAATTCAGGTTGATATTAAAATAAAAAAAACAGGATACACGAATGCGATTCGCAATTGCGTCAAGAACTCGATTAGCTATAACGTTACGTTTTCTAGCTTCTGGAGATTCGTATAGATCCCTCGAATTCCTTTCGCGTGTGTCACGTAAAACAATAAGTAGTTTTGTTCCTGAGGTTTTAAGCGCGATTTTTGAAGCTCTACAAAATGAGCATCTAAAGGCGAACAGTTTTTAAATAGTTCAATAATTTAATTAATAAATAACTTCAATTGAATATCTATTTAACAGTGCCCAACAACAGAAAGTGAGTGGAAAGAAGTTTCCAAGCAATTTGAACACTTGTGGCAGTTTCCGCATACAGTAGGGGCAATTGACGGAAAGCATATCCGCCTTAACCCTCCGTCATGCACATGTATCTGCCCAGATATTTTACGAATTTAACTGTGATTTAAATATATTTTTAATTTAGCTAGGGGTTTGAATCTCCAGGTACCCTCTACAACAAACACAATTTATGTCGATTTTTTCATCTATACATGGTATACGTAGCGCATGTATCTGGCCAGATACACACACATTTTGTATGTAGAGTGCTGTACTTTATTGGTATTTTTATTTTTCTCTGCGCACTCTCACAGCAATGGAGGCAAACACAAACAAGGGTTTTTTTGTTTTTATATTTTTTCGCTTCAGTTGCATAGTGAACTTTGAAAGGTACAGACAATAATTTACGGAAGAATTTTTTTTATCCAAAAAAAAATGGGTGAATAAGTACAGTTTGTTTATAATACGCGATTTAGTAGTGGTAATGTGAATTTCCATACACGACTAGCAGAAGCATTGGCCAATGAGTTAGAGCGTGAAAGAGCCGCTGAAGAAGAGTTTGCAAATGATGAGATTGATGACTTCCCAGGAGTTGACGACGATATGGATCTAAATTATATGCCAGACGATGGCGATGCCTCAGATGTCGAAAATGATTGGTTTGTCGAAGTAGATGAAGTGTTTGATAGTGACGACGATGAAGAAATTGAAGAACAGAATGCTACCGAAGATTCTTTTCTTGGTAAGGACGGTACTATATGGTGTAAAAATGAACCAAATATTGGAGTTCGTTTACGTCAACACAATATCATGCGTTTTCGACCTGGTCCGAAGGAACAAAACAGTGTTCCAATTGAGGTGTTGAAAAAATTTGTCACACCAAATATAACATTTATTATCATTTCTAAAACGAATCGCCATGGAAAAGCTGTAGTCGAGAAGTGGAATGCAGCTAATCCCAGTAAAAAAATAGTTTGGACAGATTTGACCGCAACTGAATTAGACGCATTCGTCGGCATTCTTTTGGCAGCTGGTTATTCCCACAATAATATGCAAACCACAAAAGCTTTGTGGCAGTCAAATAATCTACCCATATTCAGAGCAGCCATGTCTTTTAATCGATTCTCTGCACTGGCACGATACATTCGTTTTGATGATGGTAGAACACGCGCTCTACGATTGCGCGATGACAAAGCTGCACCTATTCGTGACGTTTGGAATTTTTTAAATGAAAATCTTGCCAAAAACTATAGTCCGCGTGGCAGCATAACAATTGATGAACAACTGTTCCCATATCGAGGAAAAACTAAATTTACTCAGTACATACCATCAAAACCAGCGAAATATGGCATCAAAATTTGGTGGTCTTGCGATTCTAAATCTAAATATCCACTGCAAGGAAAGCTCTATACCGGTCGACAAGAAGGAGAAGAACGGGAAGTAAATCAAGGTGAAAATGTTTTGATACAACTCGCAAAGCCGTACAGCAATACTGGCCGTACAATTGTAGCTGACAACTTTTTTTACTACTTTAGAAGGAGTAAAGCGTCTGGCCAGAATTGATCTGGCATTTGTTGGTACCATTCGCTCCAATAAAAGATGTATTCCTAACGAAATGAGAAAGGATCGTTCTCGTCCTGTTTTCTCATCGTTATTTGGATTCCACGAAAATTTGGTATCGTGCAGCTACGTGCCAAAAAAAATAAATGTGTGAACCTACTTTCGACCGTTCATTATACGAAACATTGTGAAGGGGAAGCAATGAAACCCGAAGCAATTTTCTTTTACAATGAAAATAAAGCTTGCGTAGATTGTATGGACCAAATGGTTACACATTTTACTACAAAGCGGTCAACAAGACGATGGACTTTTGCGTTTTTCTGCAACATGTTGGACACCATGGGACTGGCTGCATTTTGTATTTGCAAAGAAGTTGATGGTCTCAATAAAAATAGTGCTAGAAGAAATTTTCTCACTACGTTAGCTGATACATTGGTTCTTCTAAATATTGAAAACCGAATGAATATAAGCAAACAGTTCAACACTCGTTTGGCCATGGAATCGTATTTTGGAAGACCACTAATTGTAAGTTTGATTGATATAACATTTGTCCTTCATTACATCTCATTTTCCTCGTTTTTCTTTTTCATTTCAGATTCCAGTAGTACTTCCTAGCTCAAGTGGTGCTGGTACTCTACAAAAGAGAAAAAGTTGTCAGCTTTGTACTTTGGGAGATGAAAAAATTCGCCGACTAACTCTTTTTTTTTGTTCCAAGTGCTCGAATCCGGTATGCCTACAACATTCGAAATCAGAGTATACATGTTTTACTTGCTTATCTGAAGCTGTGTAAGACTTTTTTAATTTAGAATTAATTAAAACTTACTTTATAACTACTAAATTTAATTAAAATGAATTTTATAACAACTATTTTTTTGAAATTAAACACAAAAATAAAATTTTTCTTGTTTTATTTCTCATTAAAATTTTTTTTGCACGGGTAGGTGGTTTAGTATGTACTAAGAAAAAAAATAGAAAATATATATCTGCCTGGTGTGATAACAATGTAATATTATCACTAAAATAGCATATTTTTCATATAAATGTACTGAAATACATAGTGTATCTGGGCAGATACATGCGCTACGTACATGACTATCGGAACATGTGCATGACGGTGGGTTAAAAAACCTGATAATTCCAACTCTGACTTTTTATAACTATAATGGTTATTGCAGCACTGTGTTACTAGCCGTGGTAGATGCTAGTAGCTAATTTTTGTATATTGACGTAGTCGCCAACGGTCGTTGTTCCGATGTCGTCGTTTTCAAGGATAATTCCCTCTTTCAAGCTATGAGATCCGGCAAGCTTAATCTTCCAAAAGATGAACCTTTACCTGGAAAAGTAACAAAAACACCATTTTTATTTGTTGGTGGTAATATATTCGGGCTTGATCGTCACTTGATGAAAGCATTCAATAAAAACCGAAATTTAGCAACACCTCAAGAAATCTTCAATTATCGGCTAAGTCGTGCTAGGATGCCAGTTGAAATTGCATTTGGAAAGCTAGCTAACAGGTTCAGAATTTTTTTGCGGCCAATAGAAGTGAAGTTGGATATCAGTGATTTAATCGTGAAAACCTGCTGTGTGTTTCACAATTATCTCACTAAAACGATGACCGACCCTGTAGTTGACGGTATTGAATATATTGTGCCCGAATTAGCGGAAACCATGACACTAATTAATTTCCCTTTCCACTCAAGAACAAAGTTCAGTCCGATTTTCTACTGAATACAGAGAAAATGTAAAAATCTACTGTATTACTGCCGGAGATGTTGATTTCCAATGGAAGAAAGTTAGAAAGCAAACTGCTAACCCAGTAATTGTTTCCATAAAATAAAAACTTATTATGGTAAGAATTCTATATAATTTACTTAAAAATTTCATCTAATTCTGAAATACAAAAATTTGATTTTCAGTTTCTTATGACAAGGCTAAAAATTCTTTTGGGGTACACGAAATATCGAAATTTCTGCAAAAATCGTTTAAACTTACACGTAAATACATATATTTAACGAAAACTGCAAATTTTTTACAATTGTTTTTTATTTAAAATGAATTTATTTGCACTTTTAGTTAATACAGAAAATTTATATTCATATCTATATTTATATATTTCATTTGAAGTTATTTTATATAAATAATAATAAAAGTTATTGAATAATTAATCAAAAAAAATCAAAGTTTTATAAGTAATTAACTAATAATAATAAATAAATAATAAAATATAACAAGTTTAATTAACGTTTTTATAGTTTCAGGTCTGTAGTAAAATACGTTGAATTTAAATAACATATTATTTCGTATACCTATTAAATCGACCATGACTGTATATAAAAATATTGCTCACTAAATTCTGAATAGTCGCAATCCAAGAAAAATTTTAATAATTAATACTTTGTGTTTAGCGCTTTAATAGAATAGGGAAATAACAGTTCGTATCAAAACTAGCCACATTTTATGCCTTTTTGTTGAGTTATAAACATTATCATAATAATATGTATATGTGTGTATATCGTATGTACATATGTATATCGAACTATATGCAAGTTTTTAAATTTTACTGTAAGCAAAAAAGATCATTTATGAACTACTACATAATAATATACGAACGAACTATATCTACAGTTTACAAATTTAAGATGAAAAGACAAAACGTTTAACTTATAAGCATAAACTAATTTTTTAGTAGCGAAAATTATGAAAACGTTAACTGCTAATGTGTTATGGCTGGATCGATATACATATGTATACATTGATCTGTTTTTAAGAAAATATTTAAATTCAGTGTATTTTATACAAACCTGCAAGTACATATGTAGGTATGTATAACATAAAATTTTTTCATTCATAAAAAAAAAAAAAAAAAAAATAGGCACCTACATGAGCAGGTACATATGTATATGAAATTAATAAAAAAGGCACATTTGAATTACAAAATATTTGCTTCACCATTGCCTCCTTTAAAATGTCATATTTTGAGGCAATGCACATTTTTTCAGACACAATACGCTGGATTTCTGTCATCGTTTCAGTTGCTAAATTAAGAGGTAATAAAGCACACCGCATGCCAATTGATTTGCCAAATACGGAAAACATGATTTGATTTTCCGATTTCTCATTGTTTACTTGCTCAATTAGTGAGTCCAGTGCGCAATTCAATTTTTCTGCATTTTCCAACTTTAGCCTTTTTGATACCGTTTTTTTCTTCGTTAACGGAGTTCCACTTTCGGAAAAGCAAGCGAAACTCTTCTCAGTATCTTCGTTCGACTGTGTTGACGGGCTATACTCTACCAAATCAAATTTCTGGAAACAGAAATGTTTTAAAAAAGCCTTTGGTATTGATATAATAAATAATAGTACTCACAATTTCGAAATAATTACTTGTTTTTCGTTGGGCTATAGCTTGATCAAGAAATTGCATATCCGTATAATAAAATAAATGGGGCTCGTATACTGCACCAGCGGATGAGCCCGATTTTTTTGAGGCAGCCACTTTCTTTTTTTCAAGCAGGTATGCTGATCTTAAGTTCTTAATTTTTTTTGCCAATATCCTCACAATTTTCCAATTCTTTGGACATTTCTGCACATGCTTTCTTTTTTTGTCAATTATTTTATAGTCTGGACATTTAACCCTTTCGCTATATTGTATCCATATGGATACACTCAACTTTGGATGCATCCGACAATCTCCAAGTCAAAGAATTGATTTAGGTATCGACTTATTATTGTTTTTTAACAACTTACGAATCATTTTCATTAAAAAACTTTTGGATTTTTACAAAAATGAGAAAAATATAGTACTTTAAAAAAATACGTTTTTTAATTTTTTTATTTTTTTTTTAAAGGGTGTTTATTTTACAAATAATATACATATATATTTATCATGTTATTTTTTTAAAATAACCAACATAAAGAAAAACGTTTATTTTAACTTTTTGCATCAATAGTTTTTTGATTTATGCAAAATGAAAGGTGTGCTGATTTTTAAAACATTGTGTGTATCCATATGGATACAGACGCAAGTTATGGTTGTAAATGATATACGCACAATACAAATAAAATCATTTTGCTTTTGATGCTGCTATGATACAGACGTTATTTTTTAACTCTGATATAATTTAAATAAAATTAAGAAAATGGCAAGAAAAATAAAGGACTCCGAAATTGAAAAAGTTTCAACCAATTTTGTCGATTCCGATGTTTCTGACTTGGAAGAATCGGAGGAATCTGAAGTTATAAGCAATTTATTTGATGCTTTTGATAACAATAACAGCTTTTTATTAGAAGAACTTTCTAAAGAAGGTCCGTATGAAATCAACATAGAAGACATTGATGTTGATAAGAATGATGAAGTTGATAGGGTTATTGATATAGTAGAGAGTAACACAGTTGATGGAACAGGTCAAAAAAGTCCAACAATTTTTCAAACTCCACAGGTTCCAGTTAAAAAGGTTGAACAATTCCGTTGGAAAAAAGCTTCACTGACAAATTCAGAGACTTCGTTTTCTGTAGCATACCCAAAAAAAAATACAAAATTACCTGTAGAGTACTTTTTGGAGTACTTTACGGAAGACTTTCTTCAACAACTGGTATTTTCTACAAACCAGGCTTCAATGATTAGAGATGGAAAAACTGTTAATTTAACTAACGAAGAACTTCTAAAATATATAGGTCTAAAAATAATGATTGGCACCATTGACTATCCGCGTTTAGAAATGTATTGGACAATCGGTACAGTAATACCGTCGTTCCCAGAAAACATGTCCAGGCAAAGATTCCATTTTGTTCGAAATAATTTAAAGTTCACAACAGATCCACCAGGAAGCGATAAACTTTACAAAATTCGCCCTATTATAAATATGTTTATAAAAAAATCGTACACTATTCCAAAAGATGAAAATCTTTGTGTGGATGAGATGATGCTTCCTTTTAAAGGTAGAACCACCCTGAAACAGTATATGCCGAAGAAACCCATCAAATGGGGAATGAAGATATTTTGTCTTTGCGGCAAAATCGATTTAAATCTGAGAAGGACTTGAAAAATGAAGGCCGTGGAAGTTTTGATTACCGTGTAGAAAGAGCAGACAATATTTTTCTTCTCCGTTGGCTTGATGGCGGAATTGTACAACTAGTGTCATCAATCCATGGCCATGAACCCATGAATGTAGTATCCCGATTTTCTTCTGAAAAAAAACAAAAAAATTTCAAATAAAACAACCAAAAATTGTATCAGAGTACAATATCAATATGGGAGGTGTAGATAAAATGGACTTTCTCCTTTCTTTATATAGAATTTCGATAAGATCTAGGAAGTGGACTCTTAAGATTTTTGACCACTTCATTGATTTAGCAGTATGCAACTCGTGGTTAGAGTACCGAATGGATCACGAAAATAATAACCCGAAAAATAAGTATATGGACTTATTGACTTTCCGTAACGATATTGCGAATGGGCTTTTAGCTCGGTCCAATCAACAGGCATGTTCCCGTAAAAGAGGGCGCCCAACGTCATGTCTGAATGAGCATATTCCAATTACTCCAACGAGCTCCAACAAAACACGCAAAACTACACCCTCAACTTCTGTTCGATATGATGGAAATCAGCATTGGCCGGAACACACGACAAACAAAGCTAGATGCAAAGCCGAAGGATGCAAAGGTCAAACTAGATACAAGTGCTCAAAGTGCAATGTTTTCCTGTGCATTCCCAATGGATCGAGAAACTGCTTCAAAGAATTTCATCATATATCAAATGAATAAATTATTTGTAAGATATAATTTTGTCTTTTAGATTGATGCATTTTAAAAAATATTCCTTGGTTATATGTATGATTTTGTCCTTACTTATTGTAATTATATTACTTTTAGGTTTGTAATTTTTAATTTGTTTATGTAAATAATTTTAGTGTTTGCCTTTATTGTAATAAAATGAATTTTATATTTTAAAACTACTGAAATAAAAAAAACTAAAAAACATAATACACTAGCAGTTTTCTTTACCATAACCGAAATATGTATCCATATGGATACATTCCAAAAAACACATTTAGGGTAATTTTTTTGTAAAATCAAGTATTGATTGTTGTTCTTAGGGACAATTATAGTAAAAGTCCAAAATATGGGATTTTATTAGCAAACTAGTTAAAACTTGTAGCGAAAGGGTTAAAGTCCCACAGGCAGAACTGCTTGCATAATTGAATAATCTTCAACACGCTTTCATCTGAAAAACTCATCCTGAAATAAGAAATTTTGCATTTTTAGATATTTTATAAAATATTTTCTTTTTAACTTACCTTTTTAATAATTTATTTAATTTTTTGCAAAAAATTTCTTCTTCTTGTCTTGGCGCGTCTTTTTTTTCTTTTATTACGAAATGTCAAACTTTCTATGTTTTATGTTCGCAATAATTGCCAAGTACAAAAAAGATGCGTCTTCACTGGACATAACATAATTTTGACATTTGTTGTTAATGAATTTATTGCCAGTCAAGGAGGGGGGAAACTGAGAAATATACTTTTCTGAAACAATTTGTAAGTTTTGAAATACAATTTTTCAATTTTGATATATCGATAAGTCCCAAAAACGGTCCACCAAACAAAATTTTTTAAAGTGATCCAACTTATTTTATTATCATTTTTAAGGAATATTAGACTAGATATATAATTTTATAAATAACATAAATGTATTTCGACGATCATTAATGCACAAATTATTACCAAATCTTACCCTACCTCAGATCTTCTGGTTTCATACCAGAAATTAACAATTTTTAGGAATTCGTATTATGTATTACTTTAGTGACAATGAAGATGTCCCGATCGAAAGCCATGTTTTTATACATTGAATACACTTAAATTTTAGTAAAAAATATTGTTTTTACTAACCGGTGGCTCATGCCTGCCTGGGAAGCGTGATCGTTAAAAATATTTTTTGCTAGGCGATTGAGTGTTTGAATTGTTGAAATGCGATTTCCATCCCTGGATGGTGGTATTTCACATGTCTGAATTGAATGTCCGTCTATGGGATTCAAAAATGTATAGATACATTTTTTGTAAAGTTTCACATGTCTGAATTAAATGTCCGTCAACCCTAAGCCGGTCATCTCTATCCAATCATCACCACCTGAACACCCCTATCCAGATAAACCTATATGAACATACCTACCCGAACATCCTTATGCGGACCCCCTACTGGAATTTGGTCGTATGAAAGTGTTTGGTTATGTGTGTATACATCTATGTTTGTTTGACTGTGTTGTGTGTATACTACGAACATGTGTTTGTTTTAAATATATGTGTTGGAGTGTTTATATGTGTCTGTGTACGTGGCTTTGTGTAAGTTAATACAAACTAAGTTGTAGATTATTTGAGTGCTTGACTTCAACTGAACTGTAAAAGCCAAAAATATTTATTTAAAATTGTTTTACAATTATTTCCGCTTATCAATAAACTATTTCGTAATTTTAATTTTAACAGATCGTGGTTTCATATTTCTTAATAAACTTAAACAATTTCACAATCTTTGTTTTATTTCTCAAGAACTGAATTCGTATTTCTTAAGTAAATATTTTTTAAACTAGACATATCGTCAGCATTAATTTTAAACAACAAGACAAAAGAAATCAATATCAGTAGGGGTATCCAAATACAAAAACTTTTTGTGCGTCAAATTCCAGCGTCCGCGTTGGATGGGTAGTGAGAGTAAGTAGTTGATGCATCAACTGGATGCTCCGGCTTGATGTTGGTTTTAACATTGAAACCAATTCTTCTTTTTATCAAAAGCAAGATTAGACCACAAAACAATACCATCGTTAGGGCTCCTAAAATTTCCAATGCTGGCTTTGTAATTAGTAGCCAGTCTTCTAATTTCACCAGCGTTGTTGATATGAAGATCTTTTAGCATTTCCAATGACAGCATTTCCTCGTAATTCGCAACAGTGTTTGGAACATTAACCACAGCTGGTAAGGGTTTCATCCCAGTAATTTTCTTACTGGAGTATGATATCCCGTTACAATCGCACATTTGTGAACAAAACAAATTATTGTGTACAAACAGAAGTAAAATGCCTCGTCCAAAAAATGATTTGGTACGTACATACATACATACATATGTACATATACATATCTATATATATGTATGTAGGTTTATACTTATGTATATTTTTTAATTCTTTGAACGAAATTCTTGAATACTTATGTATCGCGCTGAAATTTCTTGAATTGTTTTTTATTTTAACTTTTTCTTATTATTATTATCATTTTAGCCTAAATAAGCATAAATAAAAGAAAACCTTACAAACTGTCTTTTAATACCTATTACCCAAAAACAAGAGTTATGTTCATACATACAAACATATCGCGCTAATACATTATCTCCTGTCACAGTAAACAAATTATATGTACAATAGAAATGGAGATATAATGAGCGAATCAATCAGCAAACGTTTGCAAACATTTCTTCTTGAAACTTTTCAATTTTGCTCTCATTCTAGCTGCGCACGTTTAAAGTAATGTACAGTTAGTGCTCACAAACAAAAACAATACAAAATTAAATGAAACAATCGTACGCAGATTTTTTGTTTTGCTCATTGGAAAGAGCAAAACAATACGAAAGCAAGCGTTTCGTTTTGTTTATTTTCCTACTCTGTTTAAAATTGTATGTATGTTTTATTACTTTCTGATGTTTTTGAAAGTTTCCGTAAAGTTTGTAAAAACAATTACAAATTAGATCCCTGCCAATATTATACTACCCCGGGCTTATCATGGGATGCAATGTTGAAAACAAAGGAAATTGAGTTGGAATTATTAACTGATATTAATATATATAATTTCGTTGTGCGGCGTATTAGGAGGTATTGTTCAATGCTGTAAACGACATTATTGATATAAATAATTATCATAGAACATTAGCTAAGAATACATTTGAACAGAACTTTTTTAAATTATTAAACAATGTTTTATATGGTAAGACTATGGAAAATGTTGATAAAAGGAAGTACATTAAAATAGTATGTGAATGGGAAATTAGAGGTGAGCGATTAGGAGCTAGAGCTCTTATTGCTAAACCTAACTTTCATAGTTCCCTCAAGATTCATGATGAAATGGTTGCTATTCAAATGAGTAGAGTGCGAACTAAATATATTTAATAAGCCCATTTACATTGGGTTTTCCATTTTAGAACTATCGAAATGGAAAATGTATAATTTTCATTACGATTACATGAAACCCAAATATTGTGAAAATATCAATTTGAATTACATGGATACTGATTCTTTTATATATAACGTTAAAACAAATGATCTATATGCAGATATTAGAAATATATCAAATCACGTTTCGATACATCTGCATATCCGAAAAAAAATATATTCAATTTTCCACTCAAGAATAAAAAAGTATTAGGGATGATGAAAAATGAATGCAATGGCAAAGTAATTAAAAAGTTCTTTGGTTTGCGAGCTAAAATGTTTTCTATAAAAATAGATAATGTAGATAAAGAAATCAAAAAAATAAAAGGAGTAAAACATAGTGTAACCAACAAACTATCAATTAATGATTTTAGAAAATGTTTGTTGGAGAAAAAATTATATTATAATTCAACGTATGTGTTTAGATCTAAGGTGCATGAAGTATATACACAATATTTAAGTAAACTAACCTTAAGTTATTTAGATGATAAGAAATTTATATGTGATAATAGTGTTGATACTTATGCATGGGGACATTACAAAATGAATTGTCCCTCAACAGTATCAACAACAACAAATTTAAATATTTATAGTGAAATTATGGAAGAGGATGATGCATTCTCTTTAATATAGATATTTAATTAGTTCTAAGTGTAAAATAAATAAAATAACTTGTTATATAAAATTAAATTTTGTTGTATTATTTTATATACTAATTTATTTATTTATTATTTATTCATTTTGTATTCTTACCTATGTCCAAATCAATTGTAAATAAAAAGCAAATATTATATAAAGTTTTCCATATATTTATTTATATATAAAATTAAATCTGTATTATTATTAAGATTTTTTAAGAAAAAATAATAAATAAAAATTTTTTAATATAAAACAATGAATAAACATGTGTATTTTCTTTATTTTAAAACGCTTTTTTAAGTAAAATTGCATTTATTTTGGCACAAATGCCATAGTTGTGCTAGTTTCAGTAGAAATCGTCTGGATACTTGCTATTCATTTGCTTAAAGTTGATGCAGGCAATATCCTCAATGTTAAAAATTGTTTGATGACCATTTTTTCTTTTCTTCACCTTTAACATAGATAGATATATAGATTATATTTTAAGTTGTCTTTCAAAAATCTGCAATCGCTTTGAAATGATTCTGATCCATCGTTCCAGTATAGATGATGACAGTTTTTTGTTAACGTTGTTGAGCGACTCGTTTTGATGGTTAACATCTACTACAATAATCGGTGCATTATTTTTAAATTCTTGAGCGGTAAGAAGCGGTTGAGACTCTCTCATGTAGTAGCACTGTTGAAATCTTAGCTAACGCTCATTTTTAACCCTTCGTCAGGCACATATTTTGAGCCCTTAGTTCTGGCACATGGTGTCTGGCCAGACCCCTATACATTTACATGCAGTTGTATGGAAATAAGGGCAGTTTGCCGTTAAAGTTTTTACTAAGATAGGAAAATATTTGTTATATTTTGTGTTTCTATTTCTTTTTACTATGTTATTAGGTACCTGAGGAAGAAAAAATAGACCCGAAAAAATCTTTGGAATGAAAAGGGCAACAATTTTTTTGTTCTATATATATTTCTCTTTATTATGGGTAAAGTAATAAATGTTTATGACAAAATAGAAAATTATTATGAAGAATACATTGATTTTTTTATTCAGAATTTTGCGGAAGGCAACAAAAACATAAATAATCTACTTTTGAATGTTGCTGACAAACAGGATTGTTGCATTTGCAGCAAAAAAAACGTGTCTTACGGCGTATTTTGTCACCTTGCTGCAGGCAAATTCTGCAATTTTGTTTGGCAGCTAATGTGTCTGGACCACTGCGTGAAGCCACATTAAGGTTTGCTATATTGAGAGGTCTCCCAAGGAACGCTTCAAATGCTATACGAGTTGTTGGTTGAGCCACAATGTGCGGATTATTGATGCGATTTTCAACGTTGGCCAGTACCAATTGCTTTGCAAGTTTATATAAAAATATGCGTCTTCCTTCTTTTCTTGTATTTTCATCATTTAGCTTACATATAATGTAACTTGCCAATGCCATCACATCAATCATGTTGCAGAAAAACGCGTATGTCCAGCGTCTGGTTGGTCGTTTTGTTGTGTAATGAGTTAGCTTTTGATCCATCGTATCGACTCCGGCTTTAGTTGAATTATAAAATAAAATTGCCTCCGGTTTCATGGCTATGCCTTCAACATGTTTCGTGTAATGCACGGTTGAAATTAAATTGACTGCCTTATTTTTTTTGGGCACGTAGCTGCAAAGTGCAACAAGATTTTCATGAAAACCAAACACACTTGAAAGAATTGGTCGTCTGGTGCTCTTCATAACTTCCTTAGGAATACATCTTTTGTTTGCTCGAATGGTGCCAACAAATGCCAGTCCCATAGCAGCAAGTCGTTTAGCGCCGTTCAATGAGGTGAAAAAATTATCAGAAATGATTGTTCTGCCGCTGTTTGCGTAACAATTTGCGAAATACATTAGAACGTTTTCACCTTGATTTATCTCCCGATTGTCTCCTTCCTTTCCAGTGTATAGTTTTCCTTTCAATGGAAATTTAGTCTTAGCATCGCATGCCCACGAAACTTTGATCCCATACCTTGCAGGTTTTGATGGGATATATTGGGTGAACTTTGTGCGCCCACGATACGGAAACAACTGCTTATCGATGGTGATATTTTCATAAGGTTCATAATAATTTTGCAGATTTTCATTGAGAAAATTCCAAAGGTCCCGGATAGGAGCTGCTTTATCTGTTTGCTGTCGGAATGCCCGCGTACGACTATTATCGAAACGAATTTATCTGGACAGAGTAATGAATCTTTTGTGCGACATAGCCGCACGGAATATGGGCAGCGAATCAGAACGCCACAATATACTGGAGTCTTGCATATTATTATGGCTGAGACCAGAAGCCAACAAAATCCCAATGAATGCATCTAGCTCAGAGCTTGTCAAATCAATCCATTTTCTTTGGGTAGACTCTGGATGTTCTTCATTCCATTTTCTAATTGATTCTCGCCCATGCCGATTTGTTTCACTAATGATGACGAACGTAATATTGGTTGAGAAAAATAGCTTGAATACCTCAACTGGATTGGTTAGCCTTGTTTTTGTTCCAGATTGAAAACGCATGATATTATGCTGGCGCAAACGAGATGCAGGGGGTTCAGTTTCGTTCCATTTAGTACCGTCTTTACCATAAAAACAGCCTGAGTCGACTTCATTTGCTGCTTCAGCATCATTTCCACTTTCTTCTTCATCTACGTCTTCATCACTATCATAAAGTTCGTTAGGTTCAATTTCCAAATCATTTTCTATGTCTGATGCATCATCTTCTGGCACATAATCAGCAGTATCATCAGCTTCTACCTGACTTTGAAAATCACGCACTAATGCCTCTGACAATTGGGGTTGCAAATTCGCGCTACGCAAGCGTGTATTATAAATAAATTCCAGTTCATCAGCCATAATATACTAACAACGCAACAAATCTACCTGCGTAAAATTATTCACAAGTTCAAAATTACCGCACAAAAACTAGATTACTTCTTCACTGTTCAATGAATAACTAACTCACAAACAAAACAGAAGAAAGAAAGAAGCATAAAAGAATAAAGTAATTACAAATTCCCAACTCGTGCCATGTGCTTTGCCTATGCGTTCATACAAAATGCATACGGGTCTGGCCAGACACCATGTAAAGAAAGTAAGGTGAAGATTTTTTATTTGGCTTTTTTGTCCTGCTCCAAGGACTTTTTTCAATTATTAATTTATACATCGAAAGCCAACAATATTTTGGGAGATTACCTGAAATTGCAGCCATGTACCTAAAATAGAAGTACGCTAAATTGAAGCATGAAAATGAAATATGTCTGGCCAGAACCATGTTCCACTTCGAGGGTTAAATTTGATATTTCGATCATCATATGGGTATGATACTGAATTTAAATGAACTTTTAAATTGGTCAGGTCACAATGAACAAACTTATTTTCTTGTTGAAAAGCAATCAATACAAAACGGGGGCGTTCTCTACTTGCAGCTAATTTAACATTCCAAATATGACTCGTTCCTGAATTTAATTGTGGATTCATATGACAATCCCAACTACGGAATACCATCTGTATAGAAGCGCCATTGCGAATAATTTTAATCATATTCAACTTGCAAAGATCAGATAATCGTACGTGTGGAATTCTCCATGAGATGAGTGAAATTGTAAGTTTTGCTTTTTCATTGGAAACGTTCGAGTGTACAAGATCTTCTTCATTCTTATTACGCAAGAATATCAATTCATGTTTTCTATTTAGTATAAATTTATTATAGTCTTCAGCGAATCCTAAAAGTGGTACACAGAAATTAAAGTAGCCATTTACAAGTTTTAAATCACCAGTTTTATTCCAACCAGCATTCCTATGCTTTCCGTTGGTTATAAAGAAACCAAGTTTTTTATGGTGCTTGTGGCTCCTAAATATCTTGTATGACCAATTTCAGTACCATTCAGCACATAGCGAATTTCATCAAATAGATATGCCATAAAGTTGTTTTTTAATTTGAAATTGGCTGTAGACTTAAAGGTTTTCTCATCTACAACAGATCCTTCCACATATATATAACTTTCAATAGGTAAAACATACAAATCTTGATTTTATCATTATTGTTGTAAGATTGTAGGTATGACACATATGTATGATAGTCCTTTTAGATTATATTTTCATCGGATAATGGCTTATCCAAGACATTTATTATTGAACTCATTTTGTCTTCAGTTTAGAATTAAATGACTTTAGAAAATTTTTATTTGTTGTTGTCAGCGTTTTTTGATGAATTGATCTTTTTAATTGTGGTTTAGTTTGTGATACTGTTACTACCATTGTCGACAGCCAACGTTGAGAGGATATTTTCCCAAATTAATTTAAATAAAACCAAAACAAGGAATAATTTAGATATTCCTACTCTATGTGGAATTTTGCGAACCAAAGACTTAAAAAATAATAATTTCAATTGCACAAATTTTGTACAAAGAAAAGAAATTGAAACTAAATTTAATTAGAATGTGTACAACTAATACATAAATATGTGTAATTAAATAATTAACTATGATCTCTGAATGTGATGAATTTAATGAAATATTATACGTTATGTTGTTACTTTTAATTTTATATAAAAATTATATTTTTGTTTTTCTTTTTTTCTTCAATAAAATGAATTAAACATATACAAATATGGTTTTATTACATTTTCTTTAACCCTAGAACGCACACCCGGGTACAAATGTATCCACTTGCAACTTTTCAGTGCTGTAACTCAGGAACGGCTTAACTTAAGGAATAGAGATTTCGGATCTAGGAAAAATAAGTAATTTCTCATTGTTTAAAGGTTATTTGATGTAATTCGGATCAGTGGTTCAGGAGCTACGAGCTTCCAAAGTCGACACCTACGTAAACACACACCCGGGATACGTTTGTACCACACCAATTTATATCAAAACGAAAGGCAACAAACCATTTTATAGTGTTTTTAAATAATATTATTTTATTTGAAAAATGGAAATTATGAATTATTGTTACATATTGTGCATTCGGTATTGGTGATCGAATGATCAAGACACATTGGCTTCTTACATTTGCTACACACCTTTCTGGTTTTGCTACGTCGTTTTGTTTCTTGAGCATAACATAAGTAGCAGGAACCGCTGATAGGTTTTGGCGCGCGGGCTGCGGCAGATGTCGATGGTGTCGTGTTCAACATTGATTCCAGCGGACGGTTGAAATATGACTCAATCGCTATTTTAGTGGAGAAGTTTCGCGTGACTTGCCGTTTTAGTGCACGTTCTTCAATAATTGGCATACACAATGCTTCCGCCAAGCTGCGAAGGAATTGCTTACGCTTGCTTGATTTAGCAGGCAGCATGGGGTTGTTCATGTCATATACAATATACGCTGCAAGACCCGTTATGTCCAACATGTTGAAAAATAATGACAATGGCCAACGCTTCGTCTGTCGTTGTGTAGGATATTCACTGAACAATTGGTCCATTTTATCAACGCCACCCTTGGTCATATTATAAAATTGTATGATTTCAGGCTTCCCACCCTCAGCTATCTCGCCATCATAATGCATTGATGAAAGCAGCGTCACTGATTTATTTTTTCGTGGCACATAAGAGCACATCGTCACATTTTTTCTAAAGCCGAATAATGATGAATAAATTGGCCTGTCCTTGTGCGCCTTCATTTCCGCAGGAATATATGTTTTGTTTTTGCGCAAAGTCCCAACGATTGCTAGGTTTCAGGTGAGGAGAAGTTCTGCAACTGGCAACGTCGTGAAAAAATTGTCCATTGTCACATTTCTTCCACTTCCTTTGTATCTGATAGCCAAATCTCTTACAACTCGTTCCCCTTGATTAGTTTCCCTTCCGGTCGCTGCTTGGCCAGTATAAATTTGACCGTGCAGTGGATATGCATTTTTGGCATCGCAAATCCACCAAAATTTTATACCATATTTTGCAGGTTTTGATGGTATATACTGTGTAAACCGTGTGCGTCCACGGAAAGGAAATAATTGTTCGTCAATGGTTAAATTTTCACTAGGTTTGTAGTGTGCTTGAAGATTGGCATTCATAATGAGCCACAACTCACTGATCGGTGCTGCTTTATCAGTTTGTGCGCGTGCAGCACGAGTGTTTGCGTCGTCAAACCTTATAAATCGCAATATTGAGCAAAAACGGTTGACTCCCATCGTGGCGCGATACAGAGGATAGCTTTTTACATTCCACAAATCTCGAACACTTTCTGAATTGCTTTGGTTTGCGCCAGTCATAAGAAGTATGCCAAAAAATGCATACAACTCTGCTACCGTCAGTGACTTCCATGACTTGGGAGTTGCATCAGGGTGCCTTATGTTGTAAGCATTATACGTTGCTATTGCTTTTTTGTTTGTGTGACGCATAATTATATCCGCCATTTCTAAGCTCATAAAGCATTTGAATGTTTTCTATATTGAGAACATTTCGGTACTCCTAGATGGTCCGCACCCTTCTCGTACAATACTATGGCGAAGAACTTGTCGATTGATGTTTGGTTGTTTGTTTCACTCAGTACCATCACGTGCCACAAATTTGTCAATACTTACAGAAATTGGTACCTCTTCTTCATCTACTTCATCCACTTCATCATCAGAATCGACATCGTCAGCTAAATCTGCTTCTTCACATTGCGAAATTTCAGCATCATCTTCAACATCAGATTCTTGAACTTCATTCATTACATACATGGTTTTGCTTATATCTGTTGAACCATGTAGAAAATTTGCATGAAACACAACTTAAACATTTTTAAAATATTAATTTATTTAGAGCACATTCATATGCCCCATTTAACTCAATAGGAGGGAAGTAATTAGCAGATACATATGTACTAGGTATTTTGAATTATTTTAATAGTGAAAATTTCTGTTGTCCGATTTGGAGTATAACCTTTTTCAAATGTATGTTTTTATTTGCTTATGCGCACATGATCTCCAACATTAAATTTCGAGATTTTGTACATCTTCAAATGACTGTATACTATAATTAATAATTTTTTTCTCATTTGTGGAGTTGACTTTATTTAATTGGAGACATTTTGATAGTACGATGAACAATCATTTAAATAATGAAGAACGTAGAGAAATTATAAAATTATTAAACCGATATAACAAATTATTGTTTAGAGAAGGAAATTTATTAACTAATACAACAGAAGTTCAGCATGAGATAAAAACCATTACGCAACAGCAAATTTATTCAAAACTATATACATAGATATCCACCTCAACACGAAGCGGTGGTAAGAAAACAGATCAGAGAAATGGAAGAGCAAGGTATAATTAGAAAAAGCCATTCAAGATATGCCAGCCCACTTATAGTCGTACCTAAGAAAACTGATAATTCAGGCGAAAAAAGTATCGAATAGCCACATTCCAACGGATGATGAATGAAATTTTAAGAGATTACATTAATAAAACCTGTGTAGTTTACTTAGATGATATTTTGATCTTTCGCACTTCTTTAACTGAGCATATTAAAGCAATAGGAGACATTTTCAAAGTTGCGAAAGTAAAAATTTGAAGACAGAAATTGATAAATGCAATTTTCTGAAAAAGGAAACTGAATTTTTAGGGCACATTTTAACAAAGGATGGAATGAAACCAAACCCAAATAAAATTGCAATTATTCAAAATTTAGAATTATCACAAACCGAAAAACAGATAAAAAGTTTTTTGGGAATAACGGGTTATTATCGCAAATTCATTAAGGATTATGCGAAAGTAGCTCAACCTATAACAAAATATTTTAAGAAAGGCACAAAAATTAATGAGAAAGATCCAACATACATTGAAGCTTTCGAAAAGTTAAAAACGTTAATAAGTACACATCCTGTTTTACGTTATCCCGATTTCCATAAGCAATTCACGTTGACGACGGATGCATCCAATTATGCGATATTGGTGCAGTATTGTCACAAGAAGGTCATCCGGTGTGCTAAGCTTCAAGAACATTAAATAATCATGAGAAAAACTACTCTGCGACGGATAAAGAATTCCTAGCAATAATGTGGAGTGTAAATTATTTTAGGTCTTACATTTATGGTAAAAAATTTAAAATTCTTACCAATCAAATATCTCCATTCCAAATACAAAGGAAAACCAATGTCGCCCAGGCACCAGCGATGGCTATTAAAATTAGGTGAATACCAGTTCGATATTGAATATCTAAAAGGGAAAGAGAACAAGGTAGCAGATTTTTTAAGCAGATTAGAAAATAGTGAGGACACTATTTCAGAAAAGGAGGGAGGTAAAGACTCTGATACTTTTTCAATTAATAATATTGAAGACGACATAACTACGGCAACAATACACTCAGCACAAGAAGATTTAGGTGATCATTTTTTTATAAAAGAAGAAATCGTGAATAAATATAAAACTCAAATAATTTTAACAAATAATAAAACAGAAGAATGTAAAGAAATACATGGGAAGAGAGTTATTTTTATTGCAGAATGCGACTTTGAACAAATGGGAGATATTTTTAGAAGATATATTTCCAAAGGTAAAATAGGCATTTATTCAGAGTTATCAGAGCATAGCTATAATTTGGTGCAGCAAAAGTTAACAAGTATGTATTCAAACAATAGTCAAATTAAATTCATAAAATCTACCATGAGAGCAATGGTCATTGAAACAGAAGTTGAAGCCATAAAACAAATTTCATTATATCATATTAGAGAAAGTATACATACAGGAATAATAGAAACTTATAACAACATTATAAATAAAATATATTACCCAAAACTTATGGAACTAATTCAAATCGTAATAAACAAATGCGACTTCTGCCAACAGGTAAAATACGATAGACGCCCGATTAAAAATAAATTCCAACTTAGGGAAACACCCTCAGATAAAAACCAAATTATACACATTGATACGTATGTAATTAAAGGTAATCGTTTTTTAACAACAATGGTCAAATTTTCAAAATTTGGTGCAGCTTATTCACTGAACGATAGAAATATTATTACAATAATTGAACAATTAGAAGAACACTTTGCAAAAATTGGTAAACCAGATAAAATTATAGCTGATAACGAATTTAAAGCAGCACGAATTCAGGAATTCTTGAGCCAAGAAGGTATTCAACTGCATTTAACAAAACCCAATAGTCATACAGATACAGGGTAATGCAGATATAGAAAGGATGCATAGTTCACTAGCAGAAAAATTTAGAATTTTATATCAAACAAACAAGGAACTTCGTATAAAACAAGTACCCAGTATACCCCGAATGAAGTTTAATACGGAAAAAAATAAAAAGTTAGGAAGAATCTAGAAAGTAACAGAAGAAAAGTCATACAAAGACTAAATAAAACCAGAGAAGAATACAAAAAAATTAGAGAAGAAGGATATATTAAGAATTATAAAGCTATTAGACACAAAGAGCAACCAAGATATAGAAAAAAAGTTAAAAAATGTTCACTCCAGCAATATTAAAAAACCATTAAAATTTTCAGATACTGGTTCTGGCAACGTGGACGCAACCGAATAATGGCACAATGACTATAACCGAACTAGTAGACCAAACAGGATTTGTTGATTTACAAATAAGAGACCAAGAAATAGTAAAGGACAGTGACATAGTATTACTCATAATTGACCTTAAACAAATAGAAAATATTATTAACCAAATGAGGGACAACATTATATTAGCGAAAACAAATAACAAGGACATATTACAAGCCGAATTATTAGAAGTTAGGAATAAATTACTAACTTTAATACCAACAGAAAAAAGACAAAAACGAGGACTTATAAATGCAATAGGTACTATAGCTAAATGGACAATTGGAACAATGGACGATGAAGATAGACAAACGATACAATCACTTTAATTTAGCGATAAATCAAATAAGAAATATTGTAAAAGATGATAGGAAAGAAATTGAAAAAGGTATTAATATTATAAATAAAATTGTAGGTGAAGAATATCAACAACACATGTACTTACAACAAATGACAAAAATGCAATTAATAAAAAGCAAAATAGAACAAATTCAAGACAATATAGTTTCAGCCAAATACGGGTTAGTTCACCCAAATATTTTGACAAATCACGAAATTGAAAAATATAATATTGACTTTATTAAATTAAAATATTTGCAATTAGGAATACCAACTTGTAATAATACTTATCTAATATTAAGCATTAAAATACCAAAATTGTTTATACAAGTAAAAATAAGGAAAATCATACCATTACCGAATAAAAATCAAAAAGAAATATAATCCAGAATAGAAGAAGTATTCACATATAAAAATAAAACTATGCAATTTGAAGAAAGTAAATATTTCTGACAATTAAAACCCAGTAACCATTGTATATTAACAAAAAACTGTAAACTAATAACAAACAGAGCATTAGAACTTATAGCACTGGATAAAAGGATAAAAAAACAATATTGGTTAAAAACGCATGAAATTTGTTTGTAAACGCTACATGTAATAATAATAATACTATTTTAAATGGAAATTATATAATTCAGTTTAACAATTGTTCTATAAAAATTAATGATTACTATTATTCTAATTTAGTTGAAAAATGTGAAGGAATTATTATGAGTTTGCAATACAACGATATAAAGTTCACACATGAAAATTTATTGGAAGAATTGAGGTTATCGTCATTGACCGATTTTCGAAATTTTTTGCGGATGGGTTGTTTGACCTACGAGGAACTTCTTAGTTTAGTTGCGCCTATTATCAAAAAAGAAGACACTGTAATACGAAATGCTATTCCGGCCAGCCTTCGGATATCAACTACATTGCGATTTTTTGCTAGTGGAAGTAATTTCGAAGACCTCAAGTTTCCTAGTGCGATATCGGCTAGTGCCTTTTCAAAAATAGTCACGGAAACGTGCAACGCAACAATAATTAGTTTGGGTAAATATATAAAGGCAATAAATTTGTCTATTTTCTTGTTTATAATAAGTGTTGCCACGACCACAATAATTTTCCAATTTCAAAAAAATACCCACAGCAGAAAAAACACCCAAAATGAATACACCAAAAAATTGTATATTATATGTATGTACATATCGTTTTTACTAAATACAAATTCTTTAATTCAAAACAAACACAAAAATTAATTATTTATATATGTATACTTAAATATGGCACAAGTTTTTATATTATACACAGATACATATCGTTCTTATTAAAAATTAAATAAAAATCAAATTGTTTTTTGGGTAGATATGCACAATATAAATGTTTTTTAAAAATTCTTAGTATAAAAGCGTTTTAAATTTGCTTGAAAAGAAAACTTTCTATTTCAATCTTGTTTTGTACTTTTATTGTGGTATATTCACTGAAAATAAAATTAGAAAACGTTTAAATTAACCCAAAATTCTAAAATTAATGAGTTGGAATAAAATGAACTTAATGTCATTAGTGATGAGGATTCTTCAGTATCAAATTCAGATTCTTGTAAAGGATGTTCAATTATATTATGTTCATTTTTATTCCTTACCATAAAATTGTTTTTGGTAATCAAACGATTTGGATACGTTTCAAATCTTTGATTAGAACTGCAAGATGAATCTTGTGAAGAGTTATTCGTATAATAAATTGATGGTCTTCTTGATACAGGTATTAAGGTGCGTCTCATATTAGTTACTCTGCGTGCTTCAGATAAAGTGAGTAGGCCAAGTTTGGCTAGTGGTAAAATTGAACAAAGAACGCTGATGAGATGGTGTAGCGACCTCGAAATCAGTACTGATCTGTTCTGCTAGTCTGATGAATAATAAAATTGTTCTATATATAGTACTCTCTTAATAAAAAAATAATGAATTTATTCAAAAAAATATTCTAATAAAAATGAAATAAAAGAAATTAGAATAAATAAATAATAAAAATTGGGTAAACTCGGGTTTGAACTTGAGCCAAAATAAATCGTTTCAATATAAATATATACAATATATAAGTTCGACTATTTATTTACAAACATTAATTCTTTGTATATTCACATTGCTAACATGCTGCAACAAAGTCAAAGTAAAAAATAGGGTTTCGAGCTAAAATCTCATTTTCTCGAAACAATATTTTTTTGGAGTAATGACGTTGTTGGAGTAAATTATTAAATTTAAGAATTAAAATTCTCTTTTTTATATATATTTATTCATTTCAGGTACCACAAACTGAAGAAGAGTGGAATTCAATTGCAGATGATTTCTACAATAAATAGAATTTTCTTAATTGCCTTGGCGCAGTTGACGAAAAGCATGTTGCCATCAGAAAACCGCACGGATCCGGATCAATTTATTTTAATTACAAAAAATTTTTCAGTGTGGTATTAATGGCGGTGGTAAATGCGAATTTGAATTTATTTTTGCAGATTTTGGCATAAACGGGCGGATTTCTGATGGTGGATTTTTTCAGCATACTGCTTTTGGCGAAACTTAGCACAATATGGCAAAAGGGAAATTCTATATGTTTTAATTGGGGATGATGCATTTCAATTGACCAAGAACTTTATGAAATCTTTGGCACACATTGGCTTAACAATGTGTCCAAACTAGTTTGGACAATATTTTATTTAAAGTTTCAACATTTTATAATTTTACTTTAATTTACCTACTTACTTAGCTTAATTACACCTATTGTGAATCATATGTACCTACTTAACGTAATTTATACCTTAAACCCTCACAATTCTAACCATTCCTTGAGTGTTTGAAATTGGAATTTCCTTTAAGGTTAGCCCTTGTGCGTCCCGCACTATTTAGCTCATAACTAAAAAGGGAATTTTTAAATAATCGCCCCACAATTATTCATGGTCCTTCGAGAGAGAAATAAACCACCCTCGATCAGTCTTGGATTTGTCTCAGGAAGAAATCTCTCCAAACAGTTCAGGATAAAAAATCAACTTTACTGCACAGCCTAGTCAAGTCGACCACACAGTATACTCTACTCACCACCAGCAGCAAGGTAAATTTAAACGCAAAAAAGGAAAGCAGAAGAGAAAAAAACCACAAATTAAATTAAATAGGTTTGTGAAGAAACGAAGTCGTGTGCGAATTGTTATATGTACCGATCGTCAAACAAAATAGTACAAAAGAAGTGAAAATTTAACTAAATTAAATTAAAGTAGCCACCTAATTTGTGTGGCACAAACTGCTACCACTTGTATTTTTACTGAAAATTACCAGTATGTTTAAAAGTTATTAGTAAGAAATTAAGAAAAGCCATATATTAATAAAAAAAATGTTTTATTTAAACAAAAAAATAATGGAATAACATTACATTACAATAAAAAAGAAGAAGAATTCATTAAGGTAATTTATAAGATGAAAAAGAAAAAATTATATTTTGGTTTCAATTTATACAATTTAAACAAACATACTCGCATTTTGAATGTTGAAGACACACAGGACCTTTGCAGTTTTTACAAAAGTATCTTGTATTTCGTCTCATGTTGTCATTTTCCTTGCAAATTTGGCATTTGGATTTGTTTTTTAGAAATTCGGGTCCGCTTTTTTGAGTAACAGTCTCAACTGGTTCCTGCAAAACACAAACATATTTGTAGATACGAGTATATAAAAATTTCTTAATAAATTCTATAAATGTTCAATTATTTTACTTTGTTTTGATTAACCTTGTATATTTCATCCAAAAAGGCTTCTACTCCTGATCTGCTTACAAAATTGCACATTATGTGTTTATTTTTGCTACGCTCATTAGCATATGAGTAAACTAGTTGTTCGAAAAGTTGACATAAAAATTGTGTTCGTGCACCCTGATTATTTTTAACTGACATATTTTCGTCATATATAATATAACTAGCTAAGGCCATTATGTCAAGCATATTAAAGAAAAATGTCAAAGTCCACTGCTTTGTCCTCCGTTTTGTAGTGTACTTCGTAAGCATTTGGTCCATAACATCGACACCAGATTTTGTTGCGTTGTAGTGAAGAATTGCTCCTGGTTTCTTTTTTATTCCAAAGACAGATTTGTCACTATGTACCGTAGATAGTAAAATAACTGCTTTATTTTTCTTTGGTACATATGAACATATTGCAATGTCATCCTTAAATCCAAATTCGGTGGAAAGAACTTCTCTTTTTGGATTTTTTTTTCATTTCCAAGGTAATGCATCGTTTATTACTTCTTAATGTTCAGACAAACCCAAGGCGAATTTCCATTAGCTTTTTGCATAAATCCAATGTGGAAAAAAAATTGTCAGCAACCATTGTTCTTCCGAAACCTTTGTACCGCATAGCAAGGCGCATTAATTCATTTTCTCCTTGTTTTTCGGCTCGTGCTTCACCTGACTCTCTACCTGTATAAATGTTTCCCTCCAATGGAAAATGCGTTTTAGCATCACATGCCCACCAGACTTTTATCCCATATCTTGCTGGCTTGGAAGGGATGTATTGAGTGAACTTCGTTCTTCCTCTAAACGGAAAAAGTTGTTCATCAACTGTGATGTTTTCATATGGCTTAAAATTATTTTTTTTAATTTATATTTAACAGATTCCAAATATCTCTTATTGGAGCTGCTTTATCCGTTTGAGATCTAAAAGATCTGTTCGATTGTCGTCAAACCGAATAAGTCTTAAAAGTATCTGAAATCTTTTCAACGACATAGTTGCACGAAATATGGGTAAATTTTTTGTTTGCCACAGCAAAGCGGCATCTTGAGTGTTATTATGTGTTGCTCCACCGCATATCAAAATGCCTCCATCTACATCATCATCCTCATCTTCAATGCGACCTTCATTTTCAATATCGTTGGCAATTGCCTCAGCCAATTTTTAAAAATAAGTTGGATCAGATTTTGAAGCTGTCTCCAAAGCTTTATCAACTTCACAACTCATTGCAACACACCAACTAGCAACACAGAAAATAACTAAAATGACTCCTCAGTGAAGTAAAGAAACAAATTGATTAATTTTTTCAAACAGAAAATAACTGTAATTCTCTTCCTGTACTAAAATAAAACAAAAACATAATTTTGCTGAGTAAAACTTGACAACAAAATTTTAAGCGTATGCTTATGAGTAAGATTTTTTTGCATTTACATTTGAATAGTTATATTCCTTATGAGTTTGTAATTTGTGTTTTTGCTTTTGGCCTCTCAGAGAATTTGCTTTTGCTTTTTTACTTTACAATAAATGTGTAAGATTGGTTGGGCCTAGCTAGGCCCAGGTGGATACAATATGCACAAAAATTTCATTTGGCGAATTGGCAAGCCCACGGTGTTAAAATTAAATTTTTTTTTCTCGTTTTCTTGTAAAAAACAATTCGATAGAGGAATACATAAAGTTTCGTTCTAATATATTTAATAGTTATATGAAAAAAACTGGAAAAAAGTCAAAAAGGACCTTAAATGTTAAAATAAACAATAACGTAAAATAAACCATATTTGAAACCGAAAATTAAATTTGAACAAAATGAAAGTTAAATTAAAAAACTATTGGAAAAGTGTAAAAAAAGTTCATATTTATTCCTCATATAAATAGTGTTGCATATTTTGTAATTTCTTTTAACTTTTCTAAGATTAGTTTTGTTGCAACCTAAATTTTAAAACAACTGTTTAACAACGTGATCCGAAACTACAGAAAATAAATACATCATCAAAAACAACTCAAAATTTTTTCCTTTCCTTCAAGTTGCTTTTCAACCTATGTCATTCGATTATGTGTAAAACAACATAACTACGAAACACCAAATACTTTCTTCCTAAACAGAGTGCTGGAATAAACATCAAGGTTTACGTCTGGAATCAATAGCTTTTTATATTTATTATACCTATTTACCCCTTGGAGGAATATATAGAAATCTTTTGGAATCAAGAACAACACGGTAATTAAAATGGCAACAGAAATGTGCATGCATATGAATGTATATCAGTGATTGCCTAACGCACACATCGACACGTTTGTTTCGTATTTTGATGTAACGATGTGCGTACACTGAACCAAATTTCTTATTGGATACCAAATATTCGCGCCATTTATTTCGCTAAGATAAACAATCAGGAAGCACATGTAATGTAATAACTTTTATTAGAGTGTTGTTCTTTGCTTGGAAAATTGTCTATTTTTATACCCTTCACCAAAAAATTTGGAAAGGGGATATATAGGTTTGTCATTCCGTATGTAATTTCTTCATTATTCATTTAAGACCCCATAAAGTATATATATTCTGGATCCGTATAGATAGAGAACTCGAATGAGCGATGTCCGTCTATCCGTCTGTCCGTTTGCTACATTTTGGTGTAGTTAGAATTAAGGCCAAAACACAACATAGAGAAATAAATTTTATACCATTCTCTTGGAATTTGTCATAAATTTGTTCGGTTTGAAAATAACAAAACTCGATCCAATAATTAATGAGATATAGCCAAAAGACTTTTTTTGTTATATTTCCTATTCTGTTGTTTTTAATGACCCCAACTGTCCTACGGTCAATTTTACGAAGCAGATCTCTTGTATGGAGTTCTACGAAGGTTTAGAATGAAAATAATTGAAGTCGGTCCATTAACGACTAAAATATGAGCAAAAAAAATGGCATTCGAAATAATTTTACTTTTAAAATTATTTGGAAAAAGTTGCGTGGGGATTCAATCACACAACCTCTTGGTGGTGGTCACGACCGCTTCTTGTACACCACAGAGCAGTTGTATTTTTCATTGTAGTTTACGCGTTTAAGAACATAATATATCTTATTTATTATAAAATACTAAAATTTTAAATTCTTGATGGAAATTGGTGTGGTTGTAAATCTTCCCTTTTTGTCACACATATATCACATACATACATACTGAAAGCGTTCATGGGCACATGTACACCTTGTGTGTATGCATGTGCAAACTAAACAGTCGTAAAGTAAAGATTTGTTGTTTTGTTTTTGTTTGTTTCTTTAAACTTATTTTTGTACGTTTATTAGTATAATATTATGCATGCATATTACCGTATGTTTTATCGCTTATATGTTCTTTTCGTATATAAATAACCATAATTTTTTTTATATTATTTATATTAAAGAAATGTAATGGATCGTCAAGACACTATGTACGAGTAAATATACTAAATCAATGAAAGAATTTTCGTTTTGTTTTGAAAATGTATTAATATTTCAATTTTTATGACTATTTGTGATTTCAGAAGAAAGGCAAAATTACAACCTGTGTTATACTTGTGTAAATTTAATTATTTTCTATATTCAAGTACAGAGCGTACCTGCAGTATATCAGAACCCGGTATTATTATTGTATTTGTATAATGTGATAAAAAATCTTTTGACAATTAAAATGTTGTTTGGATACTTAGTAACACATAACAAAGTAGAAAAATCTCTTCCCGGCTAGAATTTGATAAGAAATGTTTCTTTCATTCTGTAACATCAGTGACTTGATCTTCGAAAGCACTTCAATTAATTGCCATTTTTCTATAAAAAAAAATTGCAACTGCAATATTGGAAATTATTTCCAAAATTTATTTAAAAAAAACTTAAAAAATATCATTTCCATTGTGAAAATTACACTTTTATGAAAAACTATTTTGTATTTGGAATAAAAATTTAAAATGCATTTGTATTTTGAATAAAAGTATTGCAAATACCTACTTTCCACAAATTTATATTTAGCTTCTAGATTGCATTATCCAATTGAATAATTTAATGTGGGCTTAATGAAAATGTATTTTAAGAATAGTTCGCAATTCATCAAATATTTTTCAAACAATCAGTTCCTATCGTACTTATCACACATATGAACTTTGGCTTTTTAGATCGGAATGTTTGGGGAAAATTTCCAAAAATAGTTTATGAATACATATTTGTAATTCATTTTGTTGGCATATTTTCGTATTTTCCCCAATTCAACATATACAAAATGAAATTCCATTGTGTTTCTATGTCAGAAATATACAGTTTATATTGAACCAAAACCTTTATCGTCTGGTCCAACCGCAATACAGATAAGTAAATGGAATAGTTAACAAAATTTTAAAAAGACAACTATCAGAATACCACTAGTTTACATACATACGGACATCATACGAGTTTCAAAGAAAAAATTAAAATATGTTGTTATATTTTATATTTTTTCTTACACCGTCAAGTTATTTTTATTATTCATATTATATTATATTAAATAAAAACGTCGACAACTGTACTTAATCCTATCTGATAACATATTGGATATTTTTTAAAACCTTTTATCGTTCATAAAATTGGAAAAAACGCAAAAATTAAAAAATATATTATAAATGAGATTGTGCCTGGTTTTTTAAATAAATTATGGAACAAACTTTTTCAAATAAAAAGTAAAAGTAATAAAAACAACTAAAATGTATCGAAAATTAAAAAAAAAATAGCATTGTGTTGTGTTCAGGATTCGAAACCCGTGACCAACCATTTATTACTATTTTTTTTTTAATTTTTGATACATTTTAGTTATTTTTATTACTTTTACTTTTTATTTGAAAAAGTTCGATCTTTTTTAAGAATTTTTGATAGCTTTAAATTATTTTCAATGTGAAGATAATATTGGAACATATTAATCATTAGACTAGCAGATTTATAGTTGGCGATTTTTTTAATCAATTTTGGAAGAATTTCTTCATTATTAAATCTTTTCTAACGTTTCAAATCATTTCTTTGTTTAGTCGAAGACCACTGGCTTTTTGATAAAGACGTTGAAAGACTTCTTGGATGTGTGAAAAATTATATAAGCGCTAATAAGGGGATGTTTATATTTTTATAATGCACCCCAGGCAAGAAAGTGTAACAAATTTGTTACGAAATTCATAATTTATGGCTGACTTCATAAACGCAGTTTGCAAAGCAACACGAGAATGCCTTGTAAACTCATGCTTTCAATGTTGCTTTGGAAGCTGTGTTTATGAAATCAGCCTATACTATGAAATAGATATTAGAACCAATAATGCGTGATCGTGATTAATTTTTGGTTTCCATCACGTGAGGGTGCGTCCGTGAGACGGTGAGTGGCAATTTTTTTGCTTTAATGTAATTTTTTCCATTTAAATTATTTTTCGTATTCCGTGGGCGCGAATTTTCGTGATTGTGACTTCTTTCGTCACTCCATACTATGGTGAAGGGTATATTAGATTCGGCACAGCCGAATATATCTCTCTTACTTGTTACATTTATGTACGAGATTTTTATTCAGTGTGTCTATTTTTCTGAACTCTGCAGAAAATTCATCCATAATATAATATAAGCCAAGGAAATGGTGTCTGGTAGTCATAGGCTACCAAAGCGGTAAAAATTTCATTGTTTCAATGAAAATTGTACTTCATTTAATTAAATAAGTTTTGGTGGCATGAAATAACGTTCAAGGATTTTTTCGTTAGAGGTTACAGGCAAGCTATGCAGTAAACCTTTTTCTATATTTCGAAAAACTTTAGTGGAAAATTAACGGATAAAAAAGGAGTGTTGTAAATGACGTTGACATCGTGTGAAGAAAATAAGCAAAAATAAGATCTTGTTTTACATATAGCGGGGCAATATTTAGTCACACCAGCGCCAAATGTTTCGTGAGAGGAAAAATTTAGTGTTGCGGCACTTATGTATTTACTTACATACGGCATCGCAGTGGGCACTCCTCTTTTCTGGTTTCATCCTTAATTTAACATTATTTGAAGAAAAATGTTTTAACATTTTAATATTAGTGTTACAAGGTATGCTTTTTAGTCTAATGAAAAAGTATTATAATTTTATTTAAAAATATTATATATATATTTTTCTTAAAGGTTTTCCTTTGATCAAGCTTTATTAAATTAAGGTTATTTAGGGACTTTTGGAACCGAGCTTAATGTTGTTATTTTTTTTAGTACCATGCTACGATAAAAATATAAAGCCTCTTCATCCCATAGTAAGTTATGGGTCTTCTCAAGTTATCTATAACAACTGGATTAGCATGCAAACTAAACCTGTGATTGGAGCACATTTCAGTCATCTGCATCATCATCATATAATGGGACTTCAAGATAATTTTAAGTTTTATTAAAATAGAATTTATTTCACATGAATAATTTACCTGAATACATACTCGTATATACTATGTTAAATAGAGTGGTTTTCATAAGGCTTTTAACAGTCTAAAACGTAAATGGTGAAAACTTAAGCTAAATCGGACTACTCTAACATGTGGCCCACTGGGGTCAAAGTTCAAATTTACCGAAATTCAGCAAATTAGTTGCAGTTGATGAGAGAGTTCGCTATGTCTATGCTGATTCTGATGAAAACTTGGCGAATTATTCATTTGGATAATGTAAGATATATCCCAAAATAAATATTAGAAACCTTTTGTATAAAAAGGTCAATATGAAACCAATATAAAACTATGCATTGTGGATATTTTATTTAAATTCCTTTCGCAAACTCTTTAAATTTGCTTCCTTCGAATAATGGTGTCTATAATTATGTATAACCTGAAAATTTAACATAAAATATAGTTGATAATTATTAAAGAGCTAATATAAGATTTTAATATAACATATTACATTACCTTTTACAATTTCTCCATGATCATCTTGAATAAGTTTTTTCCCTCTTTCAGCGCCGTCACTAACTATTTTTATGGTTTGAATAATTTACTCTTCTATATTCTTCAATATATTTTCAAGTATCTGGATCTGTTTTTAAGAATTTTATTGAAATCTTAAATCTTTTTAAAAGCCGTTTTGTGTCTTTTTAGAACAATTCCACTCTCAATAAAGTTTTTAATACTTTCTTCTTACTCGTCCGATTCTTCTTTCTAAATTATTGCACGCCCTTTTTAATTTGCCTGTATTGGACGAAGTTGTATCGAACACAAACGCCTCCGTTTTTTTAAACATTGTTCTCCTCTATAGATTTATATATAGCAGATGCTATTTCTAATCCAGTTCCTGGTGGAAAATCAGGCATATTCAAAACACGTTCAACTTTTGGAGCTTTTGCTATTATTGCAGGAATATCTTCAGTTACCCCGTTAAACTAGATAATTGTTTTGTATCCCACTGTATTGTTAAGGGTTGAGATTCTTTGGTAAATGTTGATATAATGTTTGTACTATTTTCAATTCGTAATGCATCTCTTTGTTGACGTTTTGAATTTCGATTTATATTTACATATGTATATGGTTTATTATTATGTGTACCGCATCTCTTGAACTTAGCTTTAATTTATCCACAGCGACTCCTAGTCTTTGTGTTAAAATCTGTTTGCATACCCTTTTTACGGTTTCATGATAACCTGTTTTCTTGTTGCAGAAATACATCATCCTCACTTCCAGTCGCTTCTCCGTTTTTTAAATAATCCGAAAATGAAGATTCGTTTAATCTTTGTCTGATGAAAAAGTGTTTGTCTTCCTCGATTTTCATAAGATTAAGTGCATCCACATGAGCCATGTCATATAAATCATTGATTGCGATCTTCCAAGATTCTCTTTTTTATAACCATCAGAATCTCTAACCTTAGGCCTCAATAAAGTCCTCCACTTATTGTGAAGTAGCAATAATTTCTTTTCAGCGTTTATGCCTTTTTCCAAAAATACGGAGCACTCTTTTATTACCATCCTCAATGCTTAATTTCGCAGTCCTTAAATGATGAAAAAATACTCTAAGGCAATCTAATTTTGATGGAAGCTTACTGCCAGTTAAATGATGTTTTGGATAACCAATTAAATAAATTTCACTTCGTAGTACTAATCACTTAGGACAGACGCAGGTTGCTCGAAAGCAAAAAACTTTCAACAGTTTTCATGATGATAGCTTATTATAATGCAAATTTCATTACACACAAAATTTTTAAAAATCTATTACTCCTAGAATTTTTTGTTTATAAATGCGTTAATTTCATATTAATTAAAGATCTATGGAGTGTGCCCCAAAAAAGTGGCTTACATCAAGGCTTATGTATGTATGTATTGCAAAATTTGCTTTGTAATATTTTCAGTAACCAAGTTTCATTTCGATAAATAGGTAGAAGAATCGCATTTAAATATTTTTATATTAATTTGATTCTATTTGCATGACTTTTGCTAATATTATAACAAAATAGTTTGCAAATGTCAAATAAAAGAATGGGTCATTTGTCCATCTTGGTACAAAACCGTTAAGTTTTCTTAAAATCATTTTGGGATATAGCTTTCATTATCTTAAACTACCTATACTGTCCCAGACTTTCATCAGAATCAGCACAGATACAGCAATTTCTGAAATTTTTAACTTTGACCCCAGTGGAGCACGAGTTAGAATAGTCCGATTTAGCTCAAGTTTTCACTATTTACATTTTAGACTAAGTGTCAGAATAATTCACCTGGGCTTTTACGAAAATGCAAAGTTTATTTTTAATACCACTCTAATGTACATACATACATCTACGTAGTTCTGTTTTTACATGGTCTTTTTCAAAGGTTTTGATTTGACACGGTTTAAAAATAAAAACTTTTATTTTTTTACACGATTTTCTTCCATTTAGCACGATTCAAAATAACACAACACAATATATACCACGTTTATACGCTGGCTATTTGTAAATAAAACTAATTTGCAAATAATTAACTCACTGTTTATACGCAAAGACAATTTAATAATAAAATCATATTTAAGGGGTGCCGGATAGTAAATAATCAATTAGCTGGCAATACTGCTGTGAAAACATACATATGTTGATAAAAAAAGTGGTGCGAAAATTTCAAGGCTAAGTTTTCAAAGTTTTATTAACTTTAAGATTATTAACTTTTTATTATCTCGTCTTTGATTTCTTTTAACGCGCAGAATCAATTAATTTATTTTATCATATGTTAATAAGACTACCTGCCAAAAATTTCAATGCGGAACATTTTTATTTGCAAATAAGACGTGCGTATAAACGTGGTAATATACTACGTTTATGCGCGCACTATTTGTAAATAAAATTATTTGCCATAGCAAAAATACAAAAACTTGGTAGCACTTCTATAGAAAACTTCCGTAAATTTACAAGAAAAAGTAGTTGAAATGTATAAAATAACAAATATTTATTTGTTTTAGTTATCAACATTCTCTTCTATCAATGTTTTTCGCGAAATATTTATCTATTTATTGTTTTTTATTAACAAACATTTGTAAGCGTGGCAACCTCAAACATTTTATTCGCAAATAGTACGCTAAACGTGAATAGCTTTCGTGAGTTAATAAGTCGCAATAAAACAATTATGTGGCAACAATTTACAGTTTTATTTGCAAATAACCCGTGCGCATAAACGAACTAATAGATAAATAGACATACGCAGAAATAAAATTTTGTCAACATTTTTCCCGAGAAGTCTGTTTCACATCTCTTCAAGTATTCTTCCTGGCGTTGAAAAAACTCCTTCGCTTATAGCTGAGCTGGATGGTACACACAGTATTTGTTTAGCCAATTTTTGCAGAATTGGAAAATCTTTAGCTTTTTTCCAAAAACTTAAAATTTCTAGGCCTTGTTCGTCTGTGTGAACACGAATGAAAAAACGAAAAAGCATTGCAGATGTTTTTCTTCCAAATGTTCGCCAGTCCAAACTCGGACTTATACTGCTACTTTGCCTCGTTCATTCACATCAGTATATTAATACATACATACCTGCACAACGTTTTATGTCTTCATTACAAAATTTACCACGTACCTATTAAAAATATGAAAAAAAAATTCCAAAATCGAAAAAATCAAAAAACATTCTCGGAAAAATTCTACTCATGCACGCTCACCCAGGTTAAGTTTTTTATACTCACGTTCATGCACGCTTACGTGATTTAAACAAAGAACTGCTCACGATCATGCATGATTCCTCCTAATCACGTACACTAATCTTTCGTTTTTTTATGTATACATACATACAAGCAAAATTACTTGCCAGAGCAATTGATATTTTAGATATTTTTAAGCGTGTAAATACACATTCTATAAGTGATTTAATAAAATAATAATATTAATAGTTTTTAGAGATAAAGTTGAAAGTCCACACGAAGCGTTCTACGCGTCATGCGTCACTCAAAAAAGTTTAATTAAAGTATTTTTATGAAGCAAGTTACAAAACAAAAGTTTGCAATGCTTGTGACTCGTAAAAAGTTGAACACCATTCTATTTTTACGCGTCGTATACAACATATCAGCTAGTGCTGCCAAGTTCCGAGTCTAAATTTTTTTTTGAGATTGAACATTTAATTGTTTAAGAGCTAAAGATAACAAAAAGTCTGCAAACTTTTCTTGAAATTTAATAAGCAAAAACGTGTATAAAGCATGGTGTGTAACTTGCAGTTTTCAAAGCGCCAAAAGCCGAAAGTCCACAGCACGCGTTCTACGCGCTTGCGTTTCATGAGTTTTAAATCAATGTGGAATATTCCCAATTGTGTGGGTGCAATAGATGGCAAAAAAATAGCGCAAATATTTGTGAAAATGTTCCCTGATAATCTGCATTAGCAGGGCTGCCAAATAAATTTAGTATAAAGAAGTCGACAATTTAATGAGAAAATTTAAGAAAATCGTCTTTTTCCTTTTAGAAAATCGTCTTTTTCCTTTTAGAAAATCGTAGAAAAAACCGGACAGCTGAAAATGTAGTTATTAAATATTTTTTTTTTATATTTTCTTCCTTATTATTTTTATTTTTTTTTGATATTTGCTGGCCATTTTGGGGTGAAAAGCATTCATTTTTACACAGTTTATTTTGGTCCTGGGATGTAGTTATTAAATATTTTTTTTATTTACAGCCTATTTCTGATTTAAGAACGTAAACTTAAGCGATTGAAAGGCACTCGCTCGAATTCGAACCAATTTGGATTTCTCATTGGCACTCACTTTCATTCTCATTAGCTTACGTTTTATGTCTATAAAATAATAAATAAAATAATAAAAAAATGTAATAATTTTTTTTTTATATTTTCTTCCTTAGTATTTTTATTTTTTTGGATATTTGCTGGCCATTTTGGAGGTGAAAAGCATTCATTTTTACACAGTTTATTTTGGTCCTGGGAAGTTTCCTAGTTTGTATTTGGAGTAACCACTGTAACATCTTTAATGCAACTAGCTGGTGACTCCACCGGTGCAAAAAGAGAATCATCAATTGATTGGGGCTTTACACCAAATACTTTACCCCCGGGTGCTACAGTTGACTATAAAAAAGCGTGTTTTGTCAGAAAACCTACTCTAGCACATAATCGCCTATACCACAATACCCGAACTTACTTTATAGATAAAATGTTCAATAGGTTTCTTCTGTAGCATACAAACAAACGTACTAACCTTTTTCCATTCAAAAATAGTACGAGTTAAAGGCCCAAGCGAATTTAACTTGTTTGACTTCTTTTTCCAGCTAATTTTTAAATGATCTTAATTTTTATTAAACTCGAAAATTTTGTTGCGAAAGGAAAACCACAAGTGACTGATTTTAACATCTCATTCTCAATGTAAACGACACATTCGCAGCACAGAAATCAGATTTTATATGAAAACTTTTACGGTTTAATTCGAGTTGTCTTTCGAGTCGCTTATCGTTTTAAAATAATGTAGAGAAATTAAAATTAATTTTCTTTCTCATAGAATGCGAATGAAGGTGTTCTTTCTTAAATCAGAAATAGGCTATTAGATTTCTAATGAAAAAAATCAAACAAAACATAGTAATTCATAGCTATTATATACATATCTATATATAAATAGGCAAGTGAAAAAAGTTAAGAACCATTCTAACTTACTTAAACTCAACGTATTCGCTTGATTTTTGTTTGTTTGATAGACTGTCAATAGGAGCAGTGCATAATGTATTTTTTCTTCTACATTTTTGTGTCTAAGATAGTTAAAAACAGTTAAGAATATTAGCCAATCATAAAGCCATGATCTCTCTTTCTCTTTTAATTTGCTAAAAAAAATACAACAAAAAACTCAAATTTAACTAAACTAAATTTGGCTTGGCAACTCCGTAAACACTCGGAAGGAAATACTTATTTTATTTGTTCATTCTATTCTTATTTCCATCTTTGTATGTGAATAAACGATTATTGCTGAAACTAATAAAATTTGAATATTTAAAAATACTATATTTTTTCAATTATTAATAACTTTGATTAAAGTTAAATTCACCTACAGTACAAAGTAAGTTTTTTATTATACCCTTCATCAAAAAATGTAGAAAGGGGATATATAGGTTTTTCATTCCGTATGTAATTTCTTCATTATTCATGTAAGACCCAATAAAGTATATATATTCTGGATCCTTATAGATAGAGAAGTCGAATTAGCGATGTCCGTCTGCTAGATTTTGGTGTAGTTAGGATTAAGGCCAAAACACAACATAGAGACATAAATTTTATACCATTCTTTTGGAATTTTTCATAAATTTGTTCGGTTTGAAAATAACCAAACTCGGTCCAATAATTAATGAGATATAGCTAAAAGACTTTTTTTGTTATATTTCCTATTCTGTTATTTTTTATGGGCTACGGTCAATTTAATGAAGCAGATCTCTTGTATGGAGTTCTACGTAGGTTTAGACTGAAAATAATTGAAGTCGGTCCATTAACGACTAAAATATGGCATTCGAAATAATTTTAGTAGTCACGACCGCTTCTTGTAGACCGCAGAACAGCTGCATTTATCATAGTAGTTTACGCGTTTAATATATCTTAATTATTATAAAATACTAAAATTTCAAATTCTTGATGGAAATTGGTGTGGTTGTTGTAAAATGGCCCTTTTTGTCGCACATTTATTACACACATACTGAAATGCGTTCATGGGACATGTACACCTTGTGTGAATGCATGTGTAAACTAAACAGTCTTAAAGTAAAGATTTGTTGTTGTTTTGTTTGTTTCTTTAAACATTTTTTGTACGTTTAGTAGTGTGATATTATGCATGCGTATTACAGTATTTTTTCTCGCTTATATTTTCTTTTCGTATATAAATAACCATAATTATTTTCTATATTATTTATATTAAAGAACAGCCCAATTATGAATAAAAAATTCCCTGGGAGATTTCTCCCTTTTCCCAAAAAGGGGCTGTTCACATATAATATGCGTACAATTAATATGTGAAAATACATGTGAACAGCCCCTTTGTGGGAAAAGGGAGAAATCTCCCGGGGAATTTTAATTCATAATTGGGCTGGAAATGTAATGGATCGTCAAGACACTAGGTTAGGTTAGGTTCCATTGGCAGCCGTGATCAAGCACAGCTCACGTGGGTCCATCACTTAGTTCCCGTTGTGCTACCATGTTGTCCCGTCTTCCAAGGGTCCTATGTTATCTGGCTGCTGATATTCTCACGCAGCCACCCGGTTGATTCAATGAAGGAGTGGATCTTTTTTGAATCAATATTAGAGAGACAAGTTTTGTCCCCAAGGGTTCTTTGACCGAAAAGTTTAAGTCTTAGATCATCGAATGCCGGACAATGACAGAGAAGATGTTCCGTCGATTCTTCCTCTTCTTCATCGCCGCAACTTCTACATATGTCATTGTAATTGAGTCCCAACCTTTGGGCGTGCCTCCCAATAGGCCAGTGTCCAGTTATTACCGCGATTAGGTTTCTGAGATGAAGTCTGGATAGCTATAGTGCCCGCCTAGTCCTTTTTTCATCTATTATAGGCCAGATTTTTCTAGTTTCCCTACAGGTAGTTTCGTCTAACCATTTCTGAATTGCAGTAAGGTGAAACTTATGTGCAATAAGTTGTTTACTCATTGGGAAAGAGACGCCTATGTCATGTGTTGAATCGTTTCGATTTAAAGTGGAGCCTGCACGCGCCAACGCGTCCGCGATACAGTTTCCGTGTATGTCCCTGTGTCCTGGTACCCACTTAAGGGTAGCCGTTGAATGTCTCGCTATCTCGTCCAGAGATATCCGGCATTCCTTGACAATTTTTGATGTGATGAACACATTCTCCAGGGATCTAATGGCCGCCTTACTATCGGTAATGATCTGAATATCCCTACCAGATATTTCGCCATACCGAATGAATATTGCGGCTGTGTAGATGGCCGTTATTTCAGCCTGAATGACACTGCACTGGTCCGGCAGCCTTAAAGGAATACACCAGTTTAGCTGCTCGGAGTAAATGCCACAACCGACACCATTCAGTGATTTCGACCCGTTCGTGAAAATTTGAATCACATTCGCGGGTGTATGTAGGTCATCAGGGTGGACCGCGTTATCCGAAAAGCTTACGGAGAAGCCAGGATCAAAGATTGGCTCAGGTGTGACATAGTCAACGTTCATGTTCCAATTTATATTATATAGGATGTTGTCATGACCGATATTGTAATCTCTCCATGCTCTGGTGGCTTTTAGTCTTACTGCCGTGTTCGCAGCCAACTTTCTAGCCAAAATGTCTGGTGGTAGCCAGTTCAATATCTTGAACAGTGCCTTAGAAGGAGTTGTTCTAATGGCACCTGTTACTGTTATTACCATCATTCTCATTATACGTTCAAACTTAGTTTGATGACTCTTCCGCCTAAGCGCCGGCCACCAAACGACTGCACCATAGAATAGAATGGGTTTAATGACACATTCGTATAGCCAGTATACATTTTTCGGGTTGATGCCCCAATTTAGGCCAATGGCTTTTTTACAGCAATATAATACAGTTGCTGCCTTAGTGGTTCTGGAAGTGATATTCATATTCCAGTTCAATTTACTATCTAGTATTATTCCAAGATATTTGGCACTATCGGATAGTTTCAGTGGAACCCCATTAAGCTTTGGGGTAACAAATTTGGGAATTTTGTATCTTCTAGTGAAAAGTACCAGTTCCGTTTTGGCAGGATTCAATCCAGACCACATCCCCGGCACCATTTTACGAGGACATCCAGTGCGGATTCCATGAGTTCAGACAGTAGTCTGGGATCCTTACCCATAGCAATGACTGCGACGTCATCCGCATACGCAATCGTTCTGCAGCACGTCTTTTCCATGGCCCTGAGGAGGAAATTTATATTTAGGTTCCAAAGTAATGGCGAGAGTACATTTCCTTGCGGTGTGCCCCTGGCAGCCACTTTGGAAATGTATGCGGCGCCCCAGTTAGATTCAATATGCCGAAAGTGCAAGATGCTACTAACAAATTGGATGATCTCTGGGTCGATCTCCAGTAGCCTCATAGCATTAATAACCGAAACTGGTTTAACATTGTTGAAAGCTCCCTCAATATCCGGAAAGCAACTAATGCGAATTCCTTGTATTGTAGGGATCTCTCTATGTGATCCACCAATAAGTGAGTCGCAGTTTCGGTGGACTTCCCTTTCGTATAGGCATGTTGAGCCATTGACAAGGAATTATGTCCTAGTTTTGATCTGATGTCAATGTCTATAATCCTCTCCAGTGTTTTCAGCAGAAATGAGGATAGACTAATTGGCCTGAAGTCTTTAGCCTTAGTGTGCGATGTTTTCCGCCCTTGGGGATGAAGACAATCTTATATGTTGTCCATATAGATGGGACATGTGAGAGACTTAGGCAGGCTCTGAAAATCACCAAGAGCCATGGCATCAGTGTCTCTAGGTTATTTTGCAGATCCGCTGGAATAATCCCATCCGGCCCTGGAGATTTAAAGGAATGAAAGCTTTTAACAGCCCATTCCACACGATGACGAGTTATCGGGATAATAGAGTTATTCCGAGCGCCATTAAAAATTACCTCCCTCGGCACATCATCAGTGGGAAGTGAGTATTCATCAGAACCAGTCTCCTGACTATTTGTTGTCCAGGATCCATCTGACTTCTGTATATTCGATGGAATAACTGGTCTTGAGGATAAGATCTTACGTAGCCGACTTGTCTCCGAGGAGTTTTCTACATCACTGCAGAATTCCCTCCATGACCGTCTTTTAGCCTTCCTTATAAGATTCTTGAATCCATTCACTGAGGATTTGTAACTGTTCCATACACCATTACGTTTCGCCTCGTTAAAGAGCTTCCTGCTTTCCTTGAGTTTTTTTTAGCAATTTCCGCATTCCACCAAATAGGCTTAGCCTTGCCTTTCCTGTCGATTCTTTTACAGGATTTTTCTGTTGCCTCGGTTAAGACACTCGTTAGTGATTCCACTGCGGAGTCAAGCGTGGACACATTGCCTATGCAAACTTGGCATGGAGGCAGCTTGTCTTCGAGTACACTAGCATAGACAGACCAGTTGGTCTTTCTTCTGTTCGTATAGGGTTTCACTGAATCAACTCTAAGAGAAAAATTGAAATCAATGTACATGTGGTCAGAGAAGGAACAGTCCTTTGACACACTCCAATCGCTAATCATATCCGAGAACCTATCGCTAATAAGCGTAATATCAAGAACTTCCCTTCTGTTAGTCACAATAAAGGTGGGCTCATTACCCCTATTAACTACTGTTAGTTCATTTTCTACTATAAAGTTTAGAAGTAACTCACCTCGTTGATTGACATCCGAGCTGCCCCAGATGGTATGGAGAGCATTAGCGTCTGCACATATTATGAGGGGAATGTTGCGCCTATTGGCATACGACATCGCCTTCCTGGTTAAACCCTGTGGAGGATCGTCCTGATCGTGAGCCATGTAGCAGCTCATAAACCATACTGTCCGTGTTTTGTTTTCCACCGCGACAGTGCAAGTGTCTTTATCGCTAAAATCAGAGAGAATAAAAGCTTTGAGGACGTTTTTGACCATAACACAAGCTCTGGTCTTACCTTGTTCAGCTGCGTACAAAGTACTATAGCCGTCTAAACTGGGTCCGCAAACCCTGTTTTTATACAACAATGGTTCTTGGATGCAAATAAGCTCCTCCGCGCCTGAAGCTAATCGGAGGAGAAGGGCAGCTGTCGCCGCTTTAGAGTAATGAAGGTTAATTTGTGTGACCTTCATCACAGTTCATCACTATGGACGACTGTGACGTTGGCATCCTCTGGTTTGTCGTCCGATTCCAGAAGGATGTCCTCATCGTCCGCAACCTCCATCCTTCCAAAGAAGTCACCCACGAATCCTGTGATCGACTGGGTATCCTCGCTGGCCGATGAAGCAGCGGAATCGTCCTCCATAGTTGCCATATTGGCCTTCGTCACCGGAGCTTGAGGCTTCTCCATGTCATCACCTTTGTAGACACGGAGGAAGATAGTTCCAAAACCATAGAATATCTTCCCCTGTGTCTCCCGAAGTGACGCCAAAGAGTCACTGTTAATTATAACAGTGGCCTTCCTGGTTTCATCAACAGCGTCTGTAACCCGCACTATTTTCCAGTCTTGTGTGGGTAGCTTTGGGTTACTGACCTGCATGATTTCCAAGATCTCCTTGGGGTCGGATGGGTCAGCGGGGATCCTAGCAACAGATCTGGGCCTTTGCGGTACATCGGCCAGAGGTATTGCCTCAATCTTCGCGCCTCGCCATACTTCCCCCAGGGACTCCACGGCTTTTTTGTACAGCAGCGATGACCGCTCATCTGCACACGCTATCAACTTGGTGTGCCCTTGATACCAGCCGGCATCATTACATTCGGGTGGTGGTCCAGGGTTACCCCTAAAAGCCTTGAGGAACGCCTTGGAGAGTGCGACGACAACCAGTTTCCAGTTTTTGGAAGAGATGGTGCCGTCACTGCCGTTGCGGTCAATGATCGCCCAAATTAGATGGTATTTTGCCACCTCCTTGTACGATCTTATTAACGGCCGTTGAGGCATATTTTTGGGCCTTTTAGTTCCAGGAAGGGTGTCCTCCCCTGATCTTTGCCGTTTAGGCGCTGCTTCAGTTGACTTCCGTGCAGGATTACCTTCCGTCGCAGTGGGTTGGACCCGTTTAATTTTCTCAATATGGGATTTTGCCCACTGAAGAGAGCTTACCTCTTGTTCCGTGAGCTCACCGACCGGTTTTCCACCAAGTCGGCTGACGATTTTAAAGGCGGAGCGCCTAGTGGTGTAGGCCCGTTTGGCGGGATTTATGTGCCTTTGGGGTTTTTTCAGTGAGGCCGAGGGAGGTGCTGCTGGGGGCATCGAATCGTTCTTCGGGTGCCCTGTTTGCACAAGATTCGGCACATGGGAAGCTGGTTTAACGGCAGACTGTGTCTTAACCGTTGAACCTGCGCTCGAGGAAGAGATTTTGACGGGGTTTACTCCCGTCCGGACCTGAGAAGCCTTAGAGGTACTTGGTTTCGAAGTACCTTGTACCAGGCTTGGTACCGACTAACAGAGCCTGGCGCAACCACTCTGCTAGACGGGGTCTCAGTAGCTAACAACTTACTACAGCCTGAAACCGACGTTGTAGTAGTTGGTTCTCCGGAGATTATGAAGCCCTTTACCGGATACGTAGGGCGTGTGTTATTGTCTGACATTTGGAAGACAGGGGGGTTTGCATTTTATGCCTACTGCCAGGCGAAAGGATTGCTGCCGCTCCACTGGAGACAGGCGCAGACCATCAGCCGCTCAATATGAGGACAGACGCTGATGGATTTTCACGGACCGACAGACCTCAGAGAGCCAAAGATGACCGTTTCAGGCCAGCGGACTAGGATACTCCGCTCCACCTAGGAGAAACAGACGCTAATAGAGTGGGGAGGAGTAGTTCTTTGTTCGTACTTGATTTAGACCCTTCTGGCATGGGAGGCCCTACCGGTCGTGACTAACATCACTACCGCCAGCATGACTCTAAATGTCACAGTACTTAAGCCCTCGCATCGCGACAAGATGACTACCCATTCGCGAGGGTCAAGACACTATGTATTTACAAGTAGATACACAAAATCAATGAAATTGAATTTTAGTTTTGTTTTAAAAATGTATTAATTTTTCATTTTTGGTGACTATTTGTGATTTCAGAAGAAAGGTAAAATTTATGCTTATATCCTGTTTTATACTTGTGTAATTTTTTATTTTCTATATTCAGGTGCAGAGCGTACCTTTAGTATATCAGAACCTGGTATTATTGTATTTGTACATGTGTACATGTGATAAAAAATCTTTTGACAATTAAAATGTTATTTGGATACTTAGTAACACATAACAAAGCAGAAAAATCTCTTCCCGGCTAGAATTTGATAAGAAATGTTTCTTTCATTCTGTAACATCAGTGAGTTAATCTTCAAAAGCACTTCAATTAATTGTCATTTTTCTATAAAATAAAAACAAAGTTTGATGTAAGAATTTAAGTTGATATCAAGCTCCAAAATGTAATTAGCAAAGAAACTAAAAAAATGAAAACCCCACGAAAATAGCGCTTATTCTAAAAATTGCAACTGCAATATTGGAAATTACTCCCAAAATTTATTTAAAAAAATCATGTAATTGGCAATCGGCAGCCAAAAATCTTGAAAAAATCTCGAAAATGCCAAAAATTCTTAAAAATATGCGAACATCAGGAAAATTGTATGATTTAATATTGATTAAAAAACAACAAAATTATAAAGTAAAAAAACGTAAAAAATATCATTTCCATTGTGAAAATTAAACTTTTATTAAAAACTATTTTGTATTTGGAATAAAAATTTAAAATGCATTTGTATTTTGAATAAAAGCATTGCAAATACCTACTTTCCACAAATTTATATTTAGCTTCTAGATTGCATTATCCAATTGAATTATTTAATGTGGGCTTAATTAAAATATATTCTAAGAATAGTTCGCAATTCATCAAATATTTTTTAAACAATCACTTCCAATCATACATATGAACTTTGGATTTTTAGATCGGAATGTTTGGGGAATTTTTCCAAAAATAAGATATGCATATTTGTATTTTATTTTTTATTTTTGTTGCATATTTTCGTATTTTCTCCAATTGAACATATACAAAATGATATGTTAAGATCTTAGGAGATAAAAAATTTATTTCTTCATATTGATATAAAATTAACTGGTCTTATATTCATTAAAAACACCTAAAAAATCATGGTTTTGCGGAATATCGCATTGTCGATTGCACGCACTACGGAATTGGACGCAGATTAATGGTAAAATATTACGAAAATAAGCCGAATTATGGGTTGGATTTGAGAGCAAAAAGCTTTCTGTTTGCGATTTTATCGTAATTTTTCATATTTAGATCTCTGTCTTACTTAGTAAACGCAGAAGAAGACTTAAATAAAAAATGTTTTTAATTAAATCCATCTGTTTTCTCAATATGAATTACCGAATTCGTATTTTTTAAATAAATTGTGGTTGAAATTCCATTGTGTTTCTATATCAGAAATATACAGGTTATATTGAACCAAAACCTTTATCGTCTGGTCCAACCGCAATACAGATAAGTAAATGGAAAAGTTAACAAAATTTTAAAAAGACAACTATCAGAATACCACTAGTTTACATACATACCTACATCATACGAGTTTCAAAGAAAAAATTTAATTAAAATTATGAATTAAAATATGTTGTTATATTTTAAAATTTAATATTTTTTCGTACACCGTCAAGTTATTTTTATTTTTGTTATTAATATTATATTATATCAAATAAAAACGTCGACAACTTACTAAATTCATTATATAATTATTTTATCACTGTATAAAATCCTATCTGATAACATATTGGATATTTTTGAAAATAAACCTTTTATGGTTCATAAAATTGGAAAAAACTCAAAAATTAAAAAAAAATATTATAAATGAGATTGTGCCTGGGTTTTTAAATAAACTGTGGAACAAACTCTTTCAAATAAAAAGTAAAAGTAATAAAAACAACTAAAATGTATCGAAAATTCTAAATTCTGGATTCGAAACCGTGCCACCGGGTAATGTACGGTTTCAAATCCTGACCAACCATTTATAAATTTTTTTTTTTTAATTTTTTATACATTTTAGTTATTTTTATTACTTTTACTTTTTATTTGAAAAAGTTCGAACTTTTTTTAAGAATTTTTGATAGCTTTAAATTTTTTTCAATGTGAAGATAATATTGGAACATATTAATCATTAGACTAGCAGATTTATGCAATAGGTGTCGATATTTTTTATCTATTTTGGGAGAATTTCTTCATTATTAAACCTGTTCTTACGTTTCAAATCATTTCTTTGTTTAGTCGAAGACCACTGGCTTTTTGATAAAGACGTTGAAAGACTTCTTGGATGTGTGAAAAATTATATAAGTGCTAATAAGGGGATGTTAATACTTTTATAATGCACTCTAGGCAAGAAAGTGTAACAAATTTGTTACGAAATTCATAATTTATGGCTGACTTCATAAACGCAGTTTGCAAAGCAGCAGCCTGTTGATTTCACAGTATTTTGAGCTTTTAAATACACAATAGCTCATATTAATTTTAAAATCAATAAAGCCTATATCACCAGTTCTATTTATATATCGATTCATATTCAAAAGTAGTTTTTCATGTACTCATGGTACATTTAAACAAATATCAATCTCCTTTTAAATATTGGCTTAGCAACCCTTTAAAAACAGCTGTCTCTAGTCAAACAACCAAGAAAATAAAATAGATTCGTATCGATAATAATTTGTCTGTCCGAATTTTTTGAATAAATTTCAAAGCCTACTATGCTTATACTTTGATAATTCTCATTGAGTTTTTAAAAGTTTTTGCATGAGATAACAGGTTTGAAACATTTCAAAATATGGTTTAAGGTCTACTGATTATTTGGCTTTAGCGCCAAAAGAGTTGCCGTTGATAATTTAAAAAAAAGTGTCAGAAAAAGGGTATTTAAGAAAAAAGGGGGTCAAGAAGGGTTATTCAAAGTAAAATAGGGTCAAGTTTTTAGTGAACAAAAAAATAATATTTATTTCAATTAAAAAAAAACGATTTTTAACAATTAATCAAATGCATTAGACTAAAATAAAAATATTAATTATACATACTTGAATTATAAAACAATGTTAAAACTAAAAGACAATTCACAGATACATTCCAATATTAGTCATATTATAAAAAAAGAGGTTACTTTAACAAAAACTTTTGATAATGTTTATAACTTTTTAGAAATACTTATTCTGTATTTTGAAATTCATTACTCACTTCTTCAGCTCCGGTTCGAGCAAATTGAGAGAAAAAAGCTTCTATTTTATTTTTTTTTTAATTCGTTCAATGGAAGAACGAATTCATATAAATTTTAATATATATTTTCATCAAATTTATTTTTAAAATTTCCTATCTCGAACCAAAACTTTTCTAGTTATTTTACGTATATCTTCATACTTTTTAGTGTTTATTAATATTGAAACTTGTACTAATTTTTAAGACCCCTCAAAAAGTGGCATATATTTCGTTAAAATGATACAAAGGGATTAATTAACAAAAGGGTCATAAAAAGTGTAATTAGCATGAAAAATGGTAAAAAGTGATACTTTAGTGTCACGACGGCAACGCTGAGCTCCAATGCAATGCATGTATATAGACTAGCTAAAAACCCCTCAACAAACATAAGTTTTTGAAAATCTTTGAAAAAAGATATCGAGGCAATCTCGATTAATAAATTTAAAAAATACTTAATTAAATTTTAAACACATAGACCACAGCATGCTACAGAATACAATCTGTCAAAAATAGAACACACAGGTTCTTCTGAAATCGATTATTTTGACGACATCGACCACTTTTGTAGCTGTCGCCAACTTAAGCTAATTTCTATTTTGACAAGCGACAATATGCAAATATAGTGCTGCCAACATAATAAAAAAAATTTTATATTTATGAGCTTAAAAATAATTAAATATATTGAAGAGAAAAGAACATTAAAAACATAATATATTATTTTATTAATAATTATATTAACAGCAAAAAAATTGTAAATACATAGGTTGACTTTTTTATAAATATTTAAGTGATTTAATTATATTTTTAACAAGTGATTTTATTTCTGTGAAGCTGAAATACTTTAAAGTGGCACCACTGAAATATAAATCAATCCGTTGCTTATATGTAGCTGTCGTTTTCAAAATAATTAAGTAGCTGACTGCAGGCCGAAATTTGTAGAAAGCGTCATTTGTAGACATGTAGCCTGCTGTCATGAATGTGTTTATAGCTTTAATAAAAATTATTTTTGTTAACAAAAGTTAAAAATATTTAACAAATAAAATCAAAAGTGATTGCGGTTACATAATTATTGCTAAAGTTTTTGTCAAACGGAGGCAGCGAATCATGAGAGAATGACGTTTAAATGCAAAACCTTAATAATCTTATCCAACCCCCGCCTAATAACCGGAACTTCGGCACAACCAGCAACCTAAAGAACGAACCACCGTACAACACATAAACTTGTCACAAACACAATTCCGAGGACTAATTTTAGCAAATGTGAACTTGAATCAGAATTTAGCAATTTATTCGGATCAAGCAATAGATCCATCTCATGCTGACAGTTGTGAATTTTTAGGAAACCCAGGAGAATTAAGCCCTTGGAAAAGAAGCGTGGATCGCTTCCTTCAGATCTACCAGCCGATAACTGGAAAATCCAAAACATTACCTCATTTTAAGCATGATAAGGAATAGAATTGTGGGCAACGCAGGCGTTGCTCTTCAATTCTACAATACGCCTTTGCACTGGAAGGCTATATTAAAATGCCTCATGCTGCATTATGCAGATATACGTAACATTCGCACTTTGGATTACCAAATGACAACATTGGTACAAGGAAGCCAATCCGAGCAGGTATTTTACCAGCAAGTTTATTCCTATTTGTCACTGATTCTAAGCAAAATTTGTTGTATGGATTTGGCCGAAGAGCCTATGCAACTATTCACGTAAAGGAACCGTGATAAAGTCTTAGATACATTTGTTAAAGGTCACGCCTGTTAGGCATGTACTTAATGTACTTGAAGAGGCTATTCCCCAGGGAGCACAACCTTTAGATTTTAGCGATTTGCATTTTTGAGGTTAACGGACTCTTCGTTATCATACGTAAAATTTAAAACGAAGAGTGGGTTGATTTTAAATATTTTAATAGATACCGGTTCAACAAAAAATTATATCCAACATTCTCTTCCAAAAAAAAGCCATTTCAAATAAAGAACCCTTCTATGCACCATCAATAGAAGGAGATGTAGAGATTAGTTAACATACACTCATCAACCTTTTTAACGTTCAAGATTCAAAATTAAAATTTTATATTCTTCCCACATACAAATCATATCACGGAATTTACAAAATTAGGAGCAGTTATTCATACTAGAGGGCATTACAGGGCAATTGAAAGTGAAATGAAGACTACGGTTTTTCAAAAGAAGTCTCATTCTCTTCTTTCGTCGCAAGGTATGAAAACTATTCCGGTCAAAACAGTGGCAACATCAAGAATTCCTGGGTCTGACCAATAAATTATGTTTTTATCCCGTACTTTTAGTAAAGCCGAATAGTACTATGCCGCTAATGAAAAGGAGATGCCGGGAATTATATGGGTTTTAAATTCATTAAGAAGTGTCCTATACGGTACGTTTTCCCTAGGCAACTGATATTATAACGACAAAATAAGCCGCTGGAAGACAATTCTGGAGGAATATATCTATGAGCTGTATTATAAGCTAAGGAAGGTAAATGCGGTTGCTGGCGCCAAGAGTTTCGCATACAAAAAGTGAAGACATTACAGATGAGCAAGAGCTTGTGAAAATAAGGTTCATATTTCGGAAAAATATTATTTCCCTTCCATGAGCAATTCAAAAATGTGTTGCTGACAGCGAAAACAAGTACGACCGGCATCCAGCTAAACCACAAATTCAGGTCTCCCCTATTCCGCATTTTCAAGAGAAATAGCTCACCTAGATATTTTCATTACAGGCAATCATTCCCTTTTAATAGATATTGAAAAGTTCTAAAAATTTGCAGTGGCTAAAGTAATTTAATATCAATGCGCTGATTATATGTATTAGACAGCCTTTGCCAGATATACTCTTCTTCCTAATTCCCGAAATTATTGTTGTGGAAAAAAATCGTTTAATTCGACTTCAATGAACAATATGATTGAGAATGAATTCAGCATTCAAACTTATCGCACACCGCCATACACAAGTACTTCAAACGATTAAGTGGAACGTTTTCTCTCGACACACCAAGAAATTATCTAAAGGTCGAAAGAACTAATAACACATTTGAAGAGTTGTAAAGATCAGACAAAGAGTATAATTAGTCGGTCCATTTTAACAACAGGAAAGAAACCCGTTGAGGTGTTGTTTGGGCAAAGAGTACCTAATTACCCAGAGCAACTCAAAATTTTTAGTAGAGAAAAGAAAAAGTAAATGTTATGTATAACAATTCAATGATACTGTATATCATTAAGAAACAATATTTGATAAAAAAAGATGGTAAAACTACACAGTACAGCACATGATTTTGGGACTCAATTCTGAAAATTGCACGTAAAAGTGCCCTCAAAAATAATATCTTCTGCATTAACATTTTAATGGCCATACGAATTTTTTTGTTCAAGGTGGATTTTTATCACTTTTTCTGTATTTAAGTTCGGTAATATCTCGGTATACCGTACGTTATTTTCCATATTAAAATGTTCTTCTGGTTTTCAAATGTAAATTAACTGCCAGGCCCACAATGTCGATCGAATTCTTTCTTTCGTACAATTTGTAAAATTTTGTTTTAAATGTAATGTACGAAAGAACGAATACGTGTGAGATAGTGGGCCTGGCAGTAAATTATTAATGCAGCCAACTTGACAAAACGAATGATACAGAAGTTTTTATTTTTTGAGCCTGTGTATGACAAAAAAGAAGCCCATCAGAGATGGCACGCTATCGGCGGCGAAGCAATCGACTGTTAAATTTGCTTTTACGAAAATTCAAACCTGATCAAATGAAAAATCTTATCGTTTAGAAAAATTTTTGAAAGCAGTCTTATGGTATGTCAAATTTAGTATCGTATTATTAGTAATTTCAATAACATTTTGCTTTCATACTATCACACTTACACGTATTATTACAGTTTTTGAAAGGCCCTTAAGTAATAGTACATGCATACCCTACGTTTATATTACAATTATTGTGAATTATAATTTTTTCCGATTGAGCGATTTCGTCAAATATTTGTAATGACTTGTAATTTAATTCTAACAAATTAGTCATTCTCATTGGTCGCGTTCATAAGACGTAGCTGTTGAGCTCAACTGTTGAGCCCAACAAATTTAATTTTCACAACATAAAAATGCACAACAAAACACTGCAATAAAATGATAAACCTGTATTAAAAAAATCTTTCAACCTTATATTGAACTAATTATGTAATTAATTTAAATTGTTTTAATTCGTTTTTCATCAACTGCTTACGAAAATAGCTTTCAAATAATTAAATGTTCAAAAAAATTTAGACTTGGAACTTGGCAGGACTATTTGATATGTTGTTTATGACGCGTAAAAGTAGAATGTTGTTCAACTTTTTACGAGTCACAAGCGTTGCAAACTTTTGTTTCGTAACTTGCTGTATGAAAATACTCTGGTTCAACTTTTTTGAGAGACGCGTAAAACACGTCGCGTGGTCTTTCAGCTTATGTGCCTCAGCCTTTACTCAAAAATAAATATCTAGCGCCGCTTAAACTGAACGAAACAGCTGATTGTTTTTCTCATGTGCAAAGCAGTTAAAGCGATTATATGCTGATATTAAGTGCGTTCGAGTACCCAAAAGTTTTTACAAATTTTTACTGCATTTTACTAAATTGCTTTCGTTTACCCAAAATACAGTAAATGAGATCACAAATTGAGAGCGTAAAGTGAGAGCTTACAAATTTTTACTGCAGAAATTTCTTGTAGTAAAATTTAAAAACATATGATTTAAAAGGTAAACAAACTAAAGTAAGAAAACATATTTGTGAGTAGTTATGAATTAGATGTCCTGCCCCAATTAAAATTCTCAAATTTCAGCAATTAAAATTTAAAATTTTGATGTTAATTGCCTAAATTTTGATTTTAATTACTGAAATTTGAGAAATTTTTTTTCGGCATTCTTTGATATGTTGGTGTGTGTTTGTGTGATTTTTTCCCACGTTATATTAAGGGGGTTCACAGCTTTGTTGTTTTATTTTTAGTATTTTGTGAGTATGCGGGCGTGAGAATTTCTGTCTGTCTGTGGGAATATCTGTGTGTCTGTCTGTGGGAATATCTGTGTGTCTGTCTGTGGGAATTTAATTAAGTCTGTTAGTGATTTGAGGGTGTTGTTGAAATAGTTTGATTTCTTTTTTTGTATGTGAGCTCTGTTGTTTGTGTGTAATTTTCTCAGGCTGGTATTTATGTATATGTAGAAATAAATTGTTTTTCATGTCGAAATTTGGCGGAGGAGAGATTCTATCAGGAGTACGGTACGTAGTATAAAATATTCTGATATATCTGAATTGCCCTAATTTTGTGTGTGTGTGTTTTTTGTTTATAATACTGTACGATGAGATTTTCTTATTTTGTCCAGCTTATATTTGTTCTGGGTTAAAGTGTGTTTGTTTACATTTAATGTGTGGGGTTCTTTTTAAAATGTTTTCTTTTATTTATTTATTTAAGCATGCCCGTCTTTTTGACTGAGCGTCTTTTCTAATGTCGGCCGGTCACTTGGACTGTTTTCAGTATGTGGATATGTAAGTTCTAATAAATATTTGAGTACGCAATCGCATGGGTGTAAAATTTGATATGTGTACATATATATACCTATCTGCAAATTTATTTGATGTATGCATGTACATACAAATAAGTGTTTGCTCTTTGTTTGTATTAATTTTTTGATCAGTGGGAATTTTTTTATTTTGTGTCAAATATTCGCTTGAGCGTTTAAATGCCCCGTTGTGTGTAGCTGTGAAATATTTAGTTTATATGTATGTGAAATAAAAAAACATTTGTTTTAATTTTTATATGCATTTATTGAAAAGTTTCTTGGAAGTTTCTGTTTTAAGTAAAATTGCATTCTTTAAGGCACAAACACCATAGTTGTGGTAACTACAATAGAAATATTTCGGATGCACAGTTTCCATTTGTTTAAAATTAATGCAGCCAATTTCTTCAATGTTAAGAACTGTTTGATGAATCATTTCTTCTAACCATTTTTTCTTCTCTTCTCCTTTAACATAGATTGTATAATATTGTAAATTGTCTTTTAGAAATCTGCAAATGCTTTCAAATGATACTGATCCATCATTCCAGTATAGATGGTGGTAGTTTTTTGTTAACCAATTTGCTTCTCTTTGCTTTTTTGCCGATAAACATTGGAAATCATATGGAGGTTTTATAATGAAATTGGTGTGTTCATTATTGTTGAAAACAACTGCTACTTCTTTGGCAATAAAATTGTTTGAATTACTTTTGAAACCTTGTAGGTCAATGAAAACAATATGGTTATCCATATTACTTAATTTACAAGACTTTTCGAACTTGTCCTTTTATAGGAATATATTCAATTATACGATCATGAATAAGAATGCAGTAAGCTGATGTCTTTGATGGAATTAAATGCCCCGTTGTGTGTAGCTGTGAAATATTTAGTTTATATGTATGTGAAATAAAAAAAACATTTGTTTTAATTTTTATATGCATTTATTTTTATTAAATAAATCTGTCATTAAAAATTTTTTAGAAGAGGTTAGAAGCAGTCTCAACGGCTTCAGCTGCTTCATCCAAAATTGCATCGTCCGAATTTTCATACAATGCTAGAAACATTGGTACATCGATGGATGGAAGTCTTTGCACATCAAGTATTTCAATGGTTGCTGGTGTTGTAATTGGTGACACTATTACTTCTTGCGTATTTACTTTGAGAAACAGCTCCTCATCACCTTCTAAAAGTTCTTCCATCTGTTTTTTTAAGAATGCCTTAGCATATCCTTTCCGATAGTGGCGCGTCAATCTCTTGTACAACGGTGTTTTCTTCTCGAAACTCATTTTTTAAATGAATATGATAATATTAGAATTTAAGAATTCGATTTTTTGAAAAGGTCTTTTGCTACAAAATTTTTGCATCGTAGTCATTTCATTTACCACAAAGTCGTACACGACATAGTACTATCTTTGACTTCAAAATTTTTGCAACGTAGTCATTTCATTTACCACAAAGTCGTTCACGACATAGTAATATCTTTGACTTCAAAATTTTTGCAACGTAAGGATTTTTTTAAAAACAAAAATATTTTTTATATCAAGCATGCTCTTGCATGCTCTCAATATTTTCTCCCTTATTCTTTTATTTGATACACATTTAAAGTAGTGTTTGTTTACAATAAATTTTGCAACGTAAGGTTTTTTTTTAAAAATAATTTTTTATATTAAGCATGCTTCTGCATGCTCTCAATATTCTCTCCCTTATTCTTTTATATTATACACATTTAAAGTAGTGTTTGTTTACAATAAATTTTGCAACGTAAGGATTTTTTAAAAAATAATTTTTTATATTAAGCATGCTTCTGCATGCTCCTAATACTCTTTCAGTTTGTTTATTTGATACACATTTATGATACACACATGATTTAGCATGTTTCTACTTCAACTCAATATTTGTTTACAATAAAATTTATGCAACGGACGAATTGTTTCGCAACAAAATGTTGTAACGTACATATCTGCATGCTGTAGCATGCTTGTGTTTTCTATCGTTATATTTCCATAAGTTTGAAAAACATGCAAAAATGTTTGTTTACATAAAATTTTGCATCATAGGGATTTCTTTAGCTACATTTTTTTTGTAGCTTAGAGGTTTTGTTTCGCTAATTTTTTTTTTTTTTGTGACATAGGTTTCTATTGGGGCAAGTAGTCGCTTTACCCCTGGAAACTACTTTAATGAAATTATGTATACCACAAATATTCTTATATATTATTTGGCAACTTTTCTAAGCTTGAGTCAGTACAGTATTGTATCTACAAGTATCTACAAGTTTAATTTCAAATCCTTAATACTTCCAATTTTGTCAGTTTAAAACTTTATTAATTTAAAAATTTTAAAAATTAATTTATTCATTAAAGTGGCTATTTTGTTTTTCAAAACAATTTATATAAAATATTTGTGTTTTTTAATTAAATTATTAACGCATCAAACAGAAAATGAGTTCTTCCGTGTATCAGTGTAATTTGTGCAATAAGGTATACAAATACCAAAAATCATTCCTTAATCACATCCAAAACCACTCTGAACAGGGTCAAGTGATCATGAATCAGGACTCAAATAGAGAACAACCTCAGTCATCTCATCACGCTTCTGTACAGTACCAACAATATCCACTACCAATGAACCATCAGCAATACGCTATGCCTAGCTGCTATCCCATGCCAATGGCATGGAATAATCAGCTTTTGTGGGGTTCTGGAGTGCCAATGCAATGTCAGCAATATGAGTATCCAAGCTACTTTTATTATCCCACAACATGGAATAATCAATTGCAGCAGTATTCTGATTCGATGCAAATGCAGCCTTTTACTTACCACCAACAACAACCTCAACAACAAAGAGCAGATACCTTTGGAGGTACTGTAATGAATGATGATATGGATATTAGTTTACCTGAGAGCAATGACGAAGAAGTAGAAGAAAAAGGAGAAGACGAAGGTCAAGAAAATCTGCCAACTTCGACGAATGCTCCACATGCTAGGACAGAAGAAGCCGAAGAAAATGTGAGATATTATGAAATATCAAAAGCATTCAAAAACAATATCGTCACATATGGAATTCCCAATAAAAAAGATCAACTTCTTTTAGAAGAGTTTATTGAGGAAAATAATAGTATTTTTATTGACAGGCTTCAGAACAATTTGTTCAAACATACAATAATCAAATTTAATATAAGTATTGTGGCAGAATACATTAAAATTATTGGAGAAGAATTGGAGTTGAGTATAATAACTCATAGAGCTAAAATGAATTTGCTGATCAAAGGAGACGACATACATGAACTATTCGCTAAACAAATTGAAGAAATTTCAAATAAAATGTCCGAATTTCAAGAGAGGGATTCTGGTTGGACTTTAACACGTATAGTTCGGGCAGAAATAAGTATCAACAAATCTTCTCTTGTTAAAGGGTCAAATTGGATATCTGCACCTGAAAAGCTAATAGCAAAAAAAGCTTGTATAAATATAGAAAACGATGATGAATACTGCTTTAAGTGGGCTTTGATTGCTGCAATGGATACTAGGAAATACAAACATCCAGAACGTTGTAGTTCATATGATATTGTTGACATAAATGACGAATTCATTAGTCTTCAAAATGATGTTGTATTAGATTTCACCTTGTTAACGTTCCCATTAAAACTAAAACATATTAACATTTTTGAAAAAAACAACTCTAGCATAAGTATAAACGTGTTCGGGTATGATGAGGAAACTGACGAGATTATTGGACCATTCTATTTAACTAAAAAAGAAAAAAACAATCATGTCAACTTGCTACTTTTGGAGAATGGTGAAGATCATCACTATATTTTAATAAAGAACATATCGAGGTAAATTAAAAAAATTAAATGAAAGTTTAATTTAAGGTTACATATATACGTAATATAATTTTTAATAAAATACATTTTATTCACAGACTTTTGAAGAATCAGACTACCAAAGGTTGTAATAAGCTTATTTTCTGCAACAGCTGCCTGCAATACACTCATAGTGAGAACACTATGAGTAAACACAAAACAGAGTGTGGACAAATAGTAACCACTATGCCAACGGCTCCAAATGATGTTCTTCAGTTTAAGGGGCATCAAAAGAAAATGGACGTCCCCTTCGTTGTTTATGCAGACTTTGAGTGCATTTTAGAGGATTTTAATTGTAGTGTAAGTAGTAAAACCAAATTTGTTAAGAAGCACATTCCTTGTGCTTTTAGCTATTACATTAAATGTATCAACAACAAGAAATTAGATAAGTTAAGAGTGTACACAGGGGAAGATGCATCAGAAAAATTTGTTTTCTTTTTAACTCAAGACTGTCAGGATATTTATAATGATCATTTAGTAAATAAGAGACAAATGGATACTCTATCCCCCTCCGAAATTTATAGTTTTTATAATGCATTGAATTGCAATATATGTCAAAAATTTCTAGGTAATGATCGTGTTAGAGATCACTGTCACATTAGTGGAAAGTTTAGAGGTGCAGCCCACAAAAATTGTAATCTAAATTACCAAATTCCTAAGTTTATACCAGTTTACTTTCACAATTACTCAAATTATGACTCACATCTTTTTATTAAAGAATTGGGGAAGATTTCTATGAAACTAAAAGTACTTCCTCTTAATAAGGAGCTTTATATATCTCTGTCCCAATTTACAGAAATGAGCGATAACCATAATCTTGAAATAAGATTTCTTGATACAATGCGTTTTATGGCTGACAGTTTGGAATCATTGGCCTGCAACTTTTTAGATAATGATTTCAGTACCATTAGATCCTTGTTTCAGACAGAAAAAGAATTTCAACTCATTAAGAAAAAAGGTATTTTCCCGTATGAGTATCTAAATTCATTTCAAAAATTTAATGAGTGTCAGCTTCCTTCACGCAGAGATTTCTTTAATAAACTGAACAATAAAGAATGTTCTTTAGAGGAATACTCACACGCTGAAGAGGTATGGAAGACTTTTAGGTGCAAAACAATGAAAGATTACATGGAACTCTACTTAAAAACAGATGTGCTTTTACTAACAGATATTTTTGAGAACTTCAGAAAAGTTTGTAAAGGTATATATGAGTTGGATCCATGTCAATATTACACAGCTCCTGGACTTGCCTGGGATGCAATGTTGAAACATACAAAAATTGAATTGGAATTATTAACGGACATAGATATGTATAATTTCATGAAAAAAGGTATACGTGGGGGGATTGTACAGTGTAGTAAAAGATATTCAAAAGCAAATAACAAATATTTAGATGATTTCGACAAAGAGAAGCCCTCAGAATTTCTGGTCTATTTAGATGCAAATAACCTTTACGGTTGGGCGATGTCTGAACATCTCCCTTATGGAGGGTTTAGATGGTTATCGAATGAGGAGCTGGATCTGGATCCGGAAAGCATAGCTGATAATGGAACAGATGGTTATGTATATGAGGTCACTTTGGATTATCCTTCAAATTTGCATGACTTACACAATGATCTTCCTTTTTGCGCTGAGAATAAAAAAACTTTGCAAACGAAGTACAACAAATTGATAACTGATTTCTCTACAAAGCAGTCATATGTTATACATTATAGAGTTCTCAAGCAATGCTTGGAATATGGTTTAGTTTTGAAGAAAACACATCGTATTCTCGCATTTAAACAATCTCAATGGTTAAAAGGTTATATCGACTTAAATACCAAACATAGAGCCACTGCTAAAAATGCTTTTGAGAAAAATTTCTTCAAATTGCTCAATAACGCTGTGTATGGCAAAACTATGGAGAATGTGGACAAGAGGAGAGACTTAAGAATTGTAACGAATTGGAGCAGAACAAACCGGAATCATCTGGGAGCTCAAGATTGGATATCAAAGTCCAATTTCCATAGTTTATCCATATTTTCTGAAGATATGGTAGCTATCGAAATGAATAGAGTCAAGACTTGTTATAATAAACCTATTTACTTAGGATTTTGTGTACTGGAGCTTTCCAAGTGGAAAATGTATAATTTCCATTATGGGTACATGCAACCTAAATTCAAGGAAAGGTTATCTTTAAATTATATGGATACTGACTCTTTTATTTACACTGTACAAACTGATGACTTTTACGCTGACATAAAAACTGATATCGAACAACAATTTGATACATCTGATTATTCTGTAGATAATATATATGGTATTCCTCGTTTGAACAAAAAGGTTTTGGGTATGATGAAGGATGAAAATTGCGGAAAAATAATGAAAGAGTTTGTTGGGCTGCGATCTAAGATGTATTCCTTTAGTGTGCAAGACCAAAATGATGTAAAAAAATCGAAGGGGGTGAAGAAATCCGTTTTAGATAAGTACAGCTTAGTTTCTTATAGAAACTGCTTATTTGATAAGTCTATTATATATGATACCATGCTAACATTTAAATCCAAATTACATGAAATATATACTAATCAATTAAATAAAGTAGTATTAAGTTGTGCAGATGATAAAAGAAAAATAAGGACTAATAATATAAACACTTATGGATGGTATCATTTTCGAATAGAGGAAACCAATCCTGAGTATGAACTTGATATGCTGTTAGTAGAGATTGCTAAACTTCAAGAAGAAGGTTGAAATTATAATAATAATATCCTAATTATTAAGAAAAATTCTTTTATTGCTAAAATAAAAAAGAAATAAATAAATGTATAAATAAATTTATAAAGAAAATGGAAAATGGATTTGTTGTTTTATTTATATTTTTTCTAATTTATTATCTTCTATTATTATTTATTTAATACGTTGCTGAATCTTCCACTCTCTTATATTTTTTTAGAATTCTTAAATTTTTACAATATTTTATACAGCTACCGAAATTTTAAGAATTTGATCACATTAAGTTATTGATGTTGTCTAGGATACCACATTCCTAATCAATCCTTCAAATAACAAGACAAATTAGGTATTTTATTTAATAAATTGATTTTGCTTTATTAGTTTTAATGGAGAAAACATTTCATAGTATGTGGTAATTATATTGTTTATTGCTGCTTTTCGTAAATAGAATATAGAGCAGCGGCAGGTATCTGGCCCTTCTAGGCAAGTTGGATTGTACCACGGGCAACACTTAAAATGCCCCTCATCTTTGTCCTCATCATCTGTGATTCCAAACTCCTCATTTTCGTTGAGCATATTGAGGAAAAATTTAATCATTTCCCAGTGTTCGTAAAGTTGGAAGCACTCGAAATCTACCAAAAACTTATTAATTTTGTTTCTGATTTGAGTCATTTTCTTAATTGTTGGTGAATAACGATGATGATTGTTTGAATATCACCTTGCTACTACTAATTTGCTTTGCTAAATTTGGAAAGTGAGCTCTTCTGGTCTTTAAAAATATTTCTATTATCAAATCTATAATTACTTCCTTTAAGCACACCCTCTCTCTCTCTCTCTTTCTCTATCACTATCTTTTTCTTTTTCTCTATCGCTATTCCTCTCCACTATGTTCACTATTTCACAACAAATATTTTCTGTTAGGCTTCTTGGAACCATCAAATATACTTTCAAGATCAATTTCAAAAAAAGATTCAAAGTGAGAAGACTATAAAAAATGGACTCCGCAAAAAATTTGGTGAACAAATTTAATTCTTTTAATAATAAAAGTCTAATCCACGCTAAGGAATTGGATATTTTAGTAAAATATCCTATAATTAACGCAAAACGAGTGACAACAAAATATGGGGCAACAATTCAAATAGAATTAGAAAACCATATAATGTTCTTACCTAACCGATACGGTTCGCTCGCAGATGATGAAATTAAGGAGCTCTCGAGTGGAAAATTTCGTTTACACAGAGAAGGGGAACGAAGCTTGATTTTGGATACTGAGATCGATGAATTTTTAATTCCAAATACTCAATATCCCATTTGGCAGTAAAATAAATTAATTCTGTACAATAAATTAAAAATAAATAAATATAAAAAATCAATAAATAATTTATTAAAATATATATTTGTGTATGTGTTTTTATTTAATCTTTTCAGTTATTTCATAAAGAAACTTAAGACAAAAATGACCACAAGTAAATGTATTGAAATTCTGATGTTGATTATAGTTGTATTTTATATTTGTACCAAGATATTTGACTACTTCCGAAGGAGGTTGTAAGTTTCCAAAACTGTCGAAATATTCTTTTTCATTAATATTTTTATAATATGCTACCCAATGTGTACCAGGTCCTGTTGATATATCTAAATTGATTATTCCACATTCTATTTTCTTTGGCCTTTTTGGTAGTGAGTCCAACATGAAAACTCCTCTAAAATGTGGAATTTTGATTGAAAATTTTCTCAGTTCGACTTCTGATAGTGGTCTATTAGGTAGCATTTCTAAGAGTTTTTTGTCTGTTCTTTGCAAACTAAGCCATAACCCTTTTTATATGGTTTTAGGTAAAGTCCTTTCCCGACAGCTATCGATTCCATTGCTTTATTATGTCTAGTTGCTTCATCAAATTGATTTTTCGCATTCTTTGCTGCATTTACAGCCTTAGCTATGGCAGCACCTCCAGTGGCTAGACTTCCAATTGCACCCAGAGCAGTTAAAATCGGTATTAGGGGTAAAAAACCACCAATTTTTGGAACACTTATTATGCGTGGTATTATAACATGTGATTTTCTTCCTTTTAATGATTTGTTGATAGTTTTACGTGCGATTCTAATAGCAGAGTTAATGTCTAAAGGTTTTTCCTTCTTTAGTATTTTTGTTGCAGCTCTAATTGATGAAGTGAACAATTTTTTACCATTTAATTTGGTTTTCCTATAATTTTTCTTTTTCTCCACACCCATCCCAAATTTTGTTTTCGCTTTCATTGCGTTAGTAACCATATATGCAAATGATTTTTCTGCAAGACTGCTATCTTTTGATAAAACTCGATCCCAAGCTGAATTTTCAAGAATTTTATCTGCCTGATGTCTAATGCTTAAATCCCTATTTTTAGAATAAGCTATGTCGTGATTTTTGCAGGCAGAGTCCAATAAATTAATGCCTTTATCACCTCGGTCTAAACGTTTTTGTAGTTTTGTTCCAGGTCCACAGTACTGATATCCAGGAAGATGAAGTTCAACAGGAAGATTATTTATTATTTTATCTACTATACCTGCTCCAACGAAGGTGTGTTTATGACTAAACGACTTGTTGTAATGTATAACCATCTTATTTATTTAATTTTTCTATAATAAAACGTAACAAACATGAATTGCATTTAGTTACAAAAATGCAGTTAGTAAAACAACATAAAAATATTTTGATTCGTAATATTGATGATTCATCGAACATAAGTTCAAAAATAAAACATAGTTCACTCTTACCAAATTCCATTCGTGGTCTAATAGTTGGACCCTCAAATTGTGGAAAGACTAATGTTATGATTGGCTTACTAGAAAGTCCTAACGGACTAAAGTTTGAAAACATCTATTTATACTCAAAATCACTATATCAGCCGAAATATGAATACTTGAAGAGATTAATTTCACCAATTAAAGGTATGGGATATTACACATTCGCCGACAATGAGTCAGTTATCCCCCCTAATGAAGCTAAAACTAATTCAATTATGATATTTGATGATGTTGCATGTGAGAAGCAGAATAATGTAAGAGCTTATTTTTGTATGGGACGACATAAGGATGTCGATTCATTCTACTTGTGTCAAACTTATACCAGAATTCCTAAGCATTTAATAAGAGACAATGCGAATGTAATTATAATGTTTAAACAAGATGAGACAAATATGAAGCACGTTTATAGGGATAATGTTGCTACCGATATGAGTTATGAAAAGTTTCGTGAAATTTGTCGAGTGTGTTGGAAGGAAAAATATGGATTTCTGATGATAAGCAAAGATAATGAATTAAACAATGGTCGCTATAGAAAATTATTCGACTATTTCATAACAATATAAATTACTCTACATAAAAAAAATAAATAAAAAAATCTTTAGTATGCAATCTGACTTCAAACTTCATACATCTATTTGTTGTTAAGACGAGATAGCTGATAACGTGATGAGATACCTGGTAATCTGATCTGATACCTGATAATCTGATCTGATACCTGATAATCTAATCTGATACCTGATAAGCTGATCTGATACCTGATAAGCTGATCTGATACCTAATAATCTGATCTGATACCTAATAATCTGATCTGATACCTGATCTGATACCTAATAATCTGATCTGATACCTAATAATCTGATCTGATACCTGATAAGCTGATCTGATACCTGATAATCTGATCTGATACCTGATAAGCTGATCTGATACCTGATAATCTGATCTGATACCTGATTACCTGATCTGATATTTGCTGTTGCTAAACATGGATGAGAAAGTTTTAAAAGAATTGGTTGCAACGAGAAACGTCTTGAAGAAAAAGCTTCGTAGTATAAAAACTGGTGAAATAGATACACGTGATCAACTAAGAGATACATTCAAACCTATAACAGACCCCTTAAATGAATTTATAAATAATTCTAACAATATCAATAGAATTATCAAAAAAGAAAAGAATGAGATGAAAACAGAAATTGAAGAGACTAACAGTCCTCATATTAATAAATCACCAATTAAATTGGAGACAAGTACACCAAAGAAACTTGTAGAAGGAGCAATATTTGATAATAGCAAATCATTCAATGATTCTAATGAAAGTAATAGTGACAATGAGGATGATGATCATTTTTACTCACAGAATTCAAATATTGAAGAGAGTTACACTGACTTATCAGTCTTGGAGGGCAGAAATGAATTAGATACTAACTATGGGCCACATAAAGATTTCAATAATGAATGGAAATTTGGTGATAGTAACCTCAAATTAAATGAAGGTAAAATACAGGTTGGTGGTCAAATATGGGCTCTAACGCCAGGACTGTTTTCTCTAATGTTTCATAAAACGCCAAAAAACTATGATAAATATGAACTAGAACTCTACAAAAAAATCTTAATTAGTACAAATGCGTACAGAAGAGAATATAAACCTGATGGTCAAATCAAGGGAACGAAAGCATATAAATATAAACATATTATTAAAAAGATGTTTAAAGAGCAAAACCAACAGTCTGTATCAAAAGCAATAGCAAATAAGACATCATCTAATTATAAAGGTGGTGGATTGATGCAATTTAACCCCCATAAACCAAACTATATATACTGGGATGATCCAAATGAGTTGGTAGATCGACTTCGTCTACTGATAGCATCACAAGCTGCTGGTCATACTAATCATAATAACGAGATTGTATCAATTATTGAAGAACTACGCGAAGCTAATATAATACAATAATCTATATAAAGTATGTCTGTTGATAAGTTTGGACACTATCTAAACGGTACAAGCGATATAATTTCACTGAAAAATGTCCCTAGACTGTTGGGGTTCTTTATGGATACGAACAATAACATCGATGTCCAAAACAAAAGAATCAAAAATGTGGCAAAGGCTGTGGAGGAAAACGATGTTATCAATAAATTGTTTCTGCAAAATCAAATCGAAGAAATAGAATACAAACTATTAAAATACTTTAAGGAAGATAAAAATAAAATGTACGATACTTTTAGAATTCAACTCGAAATGCTACAACAAGCAACAACATTACAGTTGGAAAAGAATAAGAAAATTGAAGAAAGCATTTCCAAAATCCATACATTTTTGGAAGATGGTTATCTACAAAGATTTGTTGAGAGCCTACAAAAGAGAAGTTAAATGAAAAGATTTATAGATTGGAAAATTACATGTTCACATCAATAAGTAAAAGTTCATCAAACAGATTACAACGCATTCAAAACAATTCTTAAAACTATAAACATGTCTTCGAAAAGAAATCTAGTTAACGAACTCCATAAACAAGCTCGAAAATCTTTTGCACGTCGTAGAGTTGTGATGAAAGGAATAGATGATCTCTGGCAAGCTGATTTAGTTGAAATGGGAAATTACTCTATAGACAATAAAAATTATAGATTTTTGTTAACCATAATTGATACATTCTCAAAATATGCATGGGCAGTACCGCTGAAAACAAAAACTGCACTTGAAACAACACAAGCAATGGTAGATATTTTTCAATTGGGACGAGTACCAAAAAACCTACAAACAGACGATGGTAAAGAATTTTTTAATAAAAACTTTGCGGAATTGATGGATAAGCACAACATTAATCACTATTCAACGTATAGCACAATGAAAGCATCAATAGTAGAACGATTTAATAGAACATTAAAAGGGATGATGTGGAAAGAATTTAGTTTTAATGGTTCATATAACTGGTTAGATATCTACAAAGATTTATTAAAAGCATACAACAGTAAAGTTCATCGTACCATTAAAATGCCTCCAATTAAAGTCAACTCAACAAATGAGAAAAGATTATTAAATACAGTATACAGTCATTTGAAGATGTATAAAACCTCGAAATTTAATGTTGGAGATCATGTGCGCATAAGCAAATATAAACATACATTTGAAAAAGGTTATACTCCAAATTGGACAACAGAAATTTTCACAATTAAAAGAGTTCAAAACACTTATCCTGCAACATACATATTAGAAGATTATCTTGGAAACCCGATTAAAGGTGGATTCTGTAGTGTACCCAGTAAGTCACTTAAAAACACTTTCATTATATCATATTTATTAAATACACTTTCATTATATTTTATTAGTGTACCTAATAAGTCTACTACTATTGTCACTTTTTATAATTATATTCACTCAAATAACACTTTCATTATATTTAATTATATCCTTTATTATTATCCTAGTCACTCTTATTTTTAAGTTATGGTTTGTACTCACAACTATATAACTATCTTTTTCTTGTTTATTACATGACTGGATATTTTCACTCAAAATTCCAAAGAAATGGAATTTTGTTTATTATTGTTATTATTATTATTTTTGTCAAGAATCCCGTTATTTTAGTATTTAAGCACTTGAAATTTTTGAATAAAACTACTCTTGATTTAGCCTCAAGTCGGCTGTTTATTTTTCGAGGGTTTTTACCAAGAAAGCATTCATCTGCTTCCTTCCCTATACAGGCATTTTAGTTGCCTTCATTCGTACTACTAGCCAGTGGCGTTTTTAAGCGCCGGCTTAAACCTTATTAGGCAGGTACTAATAGGCTACAATGCTGCCTCCAGTTTAGATATGTAAACATACATAAATCTTTACATACCTTAACATCACATGGCGATCCTGCCAAATCTGGATAAAAACCAAATGCCCAAAGAAAAATTAACTCCAGCGGGCAACGAGAAGCAGCAAATAGCAGCAGGCCCTAAAAAGCTAACAATAGAGGAGTATAGAAGCCGCCAACAACGCAAAGCAGAAGAAAAACTTACCCGCATACCGGCTACAGAGAAACCGCGTCACAAGCGAGGTGGCCGACTAGTCCGATTAAGGAGAAAAATTGCTGCACTACGCAGAATAGTAGAGGCCGATCCTCCACCATCCTGGCAAGAGGCTAGCAAAATCTGGCTACAAATTGGAGCATTGGAATACCAAATGCAGCAACATAAAAATAAAAATAAAATGAATTTTTAAACACTTTTTTTGTTACATAAATTTTTTTAAACACAATAGAACTTTTATTTTAGATTTATTATAAATAAAACAAATTTTTTTAAGTATAGCACACGCGAAATTGAATTAAAAGAAATAAATAAGAAGACATATTGAAATTACTAAATGTCATAATAGATTAGTGCTGCCAAGTGCAAAGAAAAATAAAATTCACAATAGTACCCAAAGATGTTAATGTCAGCGTTACCAATACAGCATTTTTTTTTCATATTAGAAACAAAATAAATATTTAAGATTCAATAAAAATAATAAATATTTTTATATTATAATACCTATGGAAGAACTGCAAGAATATTATATAGAATTAGACAAATTAGAAAAAAATTTAAAAAAAAGCAAAGATAGAGTTTACTCCTTAGAGTTTAAAACAGAAAAACTTAATCGGGTAAAAGATATTGAAGAAAAAGTTGTTAGCATTTTTGAAAACTTAACAGAAAACGAAGAAAGCAGGTCTCTTAAATTCAAATTTGGCGACTTATGTGCAAGATTACTTGATATAATAAGTAATTTAGTTACAAAGAAAACAACAGAAATAAGTGCTCCTAGTTTTTCAAAATCAGCTAACGAGCATAAATCTGATTGTGCAATCATGGCTCAATTCGATATATCGGTTGTGGGAAAAAACCTTCAGGTTTTCAAAGGGTCTTATGAGGCATTGGAAGATTTCATTGTACAAACGGAATTACTACATGATCTACTCAGAGCAGAAGACAGAGAAATATTCGTAAGGTACGTCTATAACTTCAAATTAACAGCACAAGTACGTAGTGTTGTAGGACGATCTAACAGGCCAACAACTTTTCAGGAGTTTAAAAGAGTACTAACTCAAGCTTATCCTAATCCAAAGTCTTTGCAACAAGTCTTAACTGAATTTGGGGCAATAAAACAGGGAAATAAGAGTATATCGGAATACAGAGAAAAAATAATGTTACTTTCAGAGCAGTTAAGCGACTTTGAAATAAAAACTATAGAAAACCCAACGCAGGAGGCTAAAAATGCCGTTTACAAAGTTAGCGAAAGTATGGCTCTTAATGTCTTCATAAAAGGCGTAAACATTGAATACCAGAGCATGTTAGTAGCTTGTGGTCCAAAAACACTAAGCGAGGCGGTAGAAAAATGTATTGCAATGGAAGGCAATATGCGCAACAATGAAAGCAGTGTATTTAGAATTTGGAGACAGGAAAGGGGAAACAGAAATTTCTCTATAGACAATAGATATAACTACAATTACAATAGCAGACCTAATCATAATAATGACAGGGGCGGTCCTAGTTACAATAATTACAGAGGCGGTCCTAGTCACAATAATTACAGGAGCGGTCCTACGCACAATAATAATAGGGGCAATTTTAATAATTATAATAGCAGAAATAGCGCTCGTCAAAATGGGTTTAGAGACAATCATTTCAGAGGCAACAACAATGTTCGACCTGTTATTAATAACAACAGGAATCACAATTCTACTAGGCAGAACATCCGCGGTAACAACCAGGGAAACTAGAAGGGCCGGATAACATAGAGAGTTATCCACGGCCACGAAAATTATTCAAACTAGCAACAACGATAGGTAATTCAGTAAATATTACGTGTAGGTGTAAGAAGGGAAACCTAAATTTTCTAATAGATACCGGAGCTGACATCTCCATTTGTAAGCAAGAGTATATAGAAGATATAGACAAAAATGAGATATCATCTTTAAGTGGCATTACATTACAAACTATAGAAAGTATAGGTACAGCTTATTTAGGCCTACAGCTAGAAAACTGTCACGTGAATCACAAGTTCCACATAGTTGATAATGATTTTCCTATTGCTACTGATGGAATCATTGGGAGAGACATGTTAGAAAAATTTAAATGCAAAATCGATTTCGAAACTTACACGGTATCATTCAATGTATCGGGAGAAGAGTTTGTTCTTCCGATTAACCCAAAAAGAATTTATAAAGCGGAGATTTGTGTACCAGCTCGATCAGAATCAGTGGTACCGGTGAACATTTACACGAATGAAGATAGCATTGTTTTAAATAAAGAGCTATCACCTGGAATCTTCGTAGGCAACAGCATAATACCGGCGGTGGGCGTAAAGCACATCAAAATACTAAATACGACCAACAAAGATGCAGTTTTAAATGATTTAAAATTTGAAATAGACACATTGTCTAATTATGAAATATATAGTGGCCACAACAACAAATTATTGAACAATGAAAGAATAAAAGAAATTTTAAAGAACTTGAAGATCGAATCAATGGATCCTATTGCTAAGCAGTCACTTACCAACATAATAGCTAAATACAGCGATATTTTTCAACTTGATGGCGACAAATTAACGGTCAACAATTTTTACACTCAAAAAGTTCAACTAACGGATTCAACTCCAATATACATAAAACCTTACAGGTTACCAGAAGCGCAAATAAATGAAATAGATGAGCAAATCAATAAATTACTAGAGGATGATATTATTGAACCATCGGTAAGTGCGTATAATTCCCCGTTGTTAGTAATACCAAAAAAATCAGTCGATAATACGAAGAAATGGCGAGTAGTCGTAGACTTCAGAAAATTAAACGAAAAAGTAGTTAGCGACAAATTTCCGTTAACTAAAATTGAAGATGTTTTAGACAAGCTGGGCAGAGCTAAATATTTTTCCACGCTAGACATGACCAGCTCATTCCATCAGATCAACTTGCACAAAGATTCAAGACCACTGACAGCATTTTCAACCAGAAATGGCCATTTTCAATTTACCAGGTTGCCATTTGGATTAAAAATATCATCCAACAGTTTCCAAAGGATGTTAACCATTGCACTGAGTGGTCTAGGTGCGGAAGCATTTTTATATGTTGACGACATTATTGTATTTGGGTGCAGCATGCAACATCATCATGAAAATTTGGAAAAGGTGTTCGAAAAATTAAGAAAATACAACTTGAAATTGAATACTACTAAGTGCTGTTTTTGAAAAATGAGGTGGTATATCTAGGCCATCTAATAACTAATAAGGGAATACGTACTGATCCTGCCAAAAACAGTGTAATAGAAAAATATCCGACGCCGAAAAGTGCTGACGATGTCAGACGTTTTGTTGCATTTTGCAATTATTATAGACGATTTGTCGACAATTTTGCTGAAATAGCTCGAGAATTAAACGCATTATTAAAAAAAAATACACCATTCATTTGGAGTGAGGGTTGTCAGAAATCTTTCGAAACGTTAAAGTCAAAATTACTGAATCCGCCCATACTTCAGTATCCTGATTTTAGTAAACCATTCATACTAACGACTGATGCTTCGAATTTTGCACTGGGAGCTGTACTGGCTCAGGGTGAGATTGGGTCAGAACTGCCTATATCTTATGCGAGTAAAACTTTAAGCAAACACGACATGAATAAACCCATCATTGAAAAAGAGCTTTTGGCCATACATTGGGCTATAAATTTTTTCCGTCCATACCTTTACGGTCGGAAATTTTACGTAATAACTGATCATAGACCATTAGTGTCTTTGTTTACACATAGAAATCCATCATCAAAGATGACTCGGATTAGACTTGACTTAAGTGACTATGACTTTGAAATATCATACAAAAAAGGCAAAATGAATACAAACGCTGATGCATTATCGCGAATAGTCGTGAACAGTGATACATTAAAAGCAATGATTCCCACTGGAACAGAAGAGAAACCGAAAGAAATATTTGCGTTAACACGGAACATGAATAAAAAGTTAAATATGCAAAAAGAGAACACAATTGCTAATAGAGAGCAAGATAAGCATTTTATATGGGAGTGTACATCAATTACTGATATAAAAAAGACAAAAAAGCTAAGATTCGAAGTAGATAAAAATCTAAAAAAAATCACATATCATAATAAATGATTCAGAGGTGGTAATAAAGTGCAGCGAAAATCCAATGAACACACAGATGTCTTTGGAGAAACTGTTACCAAAAATGCTATCCCTGAGTATAGAAGTACTCGCTTTAAAAGACGACGATGTCATATTTAAAATCATACAAATTGAAAAATTTAAAAATATTTTTAGAAATTTAAAAAGAAAAGATGGTGAAAATCTGAAAATCTTAATATATAAAGCACCAATACGCATCACGAATGTAAATCAACAGAATAATCTAATTATCGAGTATCACAATTCACCTATAGGAGGTCACTTGGGTGTAAGAAAAACCATTTTAAAACTTAAGCAAAGATACATATGGAAAAACATGTCAAAAATGGTAAGAAAACACATTTCAAATTGCAAAAAGTGCAAATTAAATAAACAAATAAAACATACAAGAGAAAAATTAACTATTACTGAAACACCAGGAAATAGCTTTGAAGTAATATCAATAGATATAGTAGGTCCTCTAAGATTTTCTAATGGGTTTAGGTACATTCTTACTATGCAATGCGACTTAACAAAATACATCATAGCGTGTCCAGTTGAAACAAAGGATGCTAGGACAGTTGCAAAGGCTCTGGTAAGGAATTTGATATTAATATACGGCCATTTTAAAGTCCTCAAATCGGATAGAGGCACTGAATTCGTGAATGATTTAATGAAAGAAGTATGCGATCTGTTAGAAATAAAACAAGTCTTCAGCACACCATACCACCACGAAACCTTGGGTTCCGTGGAGAGAAGTCATAGGGTACTAAATGAATTTCTTCTGAACTTCTGTATAGATGATGAATGGGACCATTGGATCCCATACTTTTGTTTTGCATACAATACCACGCCACATGTAGATACAAATTATACTCCATATGAGCTTATATTCGGTAGGCTACCCAATTTGCCTCATGAGAAAATTTTAAAAACTGAACCAATTTATAATACTGAAAACTATTCCAAGGAATTAAAAGCAAGACTAAAGTTTTCTTTGCAAAAAGCAAAGGAATTACTTGAAATATCGAAGAGAAAACGTGTCGAACAATGCACGGAAATTAATCCGTTGAGTTTGAAAGTAGGAGACATGGTTTTAGTTAAAAACTTTAATAGAAAGAAAAGTCAACCTCCTTATAAAGGTCCGTATAAAGTAATTAAAACTAAAGGAGTAAATTCAATTATAGATTTAGGAAACACATATAAAGAATTTCATAATAATAATTTAAAAAAATATTAATGAAATTGTCAAAAAAAAAAAATTTAAAAAATTTTTCTTAAGGGTAGGGGTGTAGTGTACCCAGTAAGTCACTTAAAAACACTTTCATTATATCATATTTATTAAATACACTTTCATTATATTTTATTAGTGTACCTAATAAGTCTACTACTATTGTCACTTTTTATAATTATATTCACTCAAATAACACTTTCATTATATTTAATTATATCCTTTATTATTATCCTAGTCACTCTTATTTTTAAGTTATGGTTTGTACTCACAACTATATAACTATCTTTTTCTTGTTTATTACATGACTGGATATTTTCACTCAAAATTCCAAAGAAATGGAATTTTGTTTATTATTGTTATTATTATTATTTTTGTCAAGAATCCCGTTATTTTAGTATTTAAGCACTTGAAATTTTTGAATAAAACTACTCTTGATTTAGCCTCAAGTCGGCTGTTTATTTTTCGAGGGTTTTTACCAAGAAAGCATTCATCTGCTTCCTTCCCTATACAGGCATTTTAGTTGCCTTCATTCGTACTACTAGCCAGTGGCGTTTTTAAGCGCCGGCTTAAACCTTATTAGGCAGGTACTAATAGGCTACAATGCTGCCTCCAGTTTAGATATGTAAACATACATAAATCTTTACATACCTTAACATCACAATTCTATTCTGAAGAACTTTCAAAAACTAGATTTCCAAATACATATCTAGTTGAAAAGGTTATTAAAACTAGAGGAGCCAAAGCATTTGTTAAATGGTTAGGATTTAGTAAAGAGCACAATTCTTGGATAACCAAAGATGAAATATCATAGATAAAACAAAACATCAATAATTAACATACTTCTTAGTACTTAAGATTATAATGTAAATTTAAAATATAAATTAAATAAATATGTAAATTTATAAATAAACTTTGTGTGTTAAACTTTATTCATTTGTAATCGGTCAGTCATAATGTCAATAACACTTACTCTGAGCTCCAACACATCAGAGTTATCAGCCAATTACTTTCCTCCTATCGATTTAAATGGTGCATATGAGTGTGCTCTAACTGATTTTCATTCATACAACAGCATACCGAATATTGATGACTATAACAATAAGTTTCATATAGGCGAACTTGTAATTGAAGTACCAATTGGATCTTATGAATTGAATGATATAGTTGATTATATAGAGGAAGAATACAAACGACACAGACCAGAAAATAAGATTTTTATAGAAGCCAATAACAATACAATGCAAGTTAAAGTCAACAGCTCCAATGATTCTATTTATTTTAATAAAGAAAATACAATTGGTAAACTTTTAGGATTCAACAGCAAAATCCTAACTCCAAACGATGATCACTACTCTGACCTTCCAGTTAACATTTTCAAGGTTAATCTCTTGCGAATTGAAAGTAGTATCTCTGTTAATACATATATGAACAATTCCAAATCGCATACACTACATGAGTTTCCAATTAATGTACCACCAGGCTATAAAATAGCTGAGATTCCTAGAAACCTCATTTATTTACCTGTGAACTCCAGAGAGATAAGTTCACTAACGCTACGAGTGGTTGATCAGCACGGTTATTTAATTAATTTCCGAGGAGAAGAAATAACAATACGAATACACTTAAGGCCGACTAAATAATGTTAATATTCAACTCGAACATATCAAAAAATATAACAACAAAATCAACATACAATCCTAAAACATTATCACAATCTAAACCACATTTAAAGAGATCAGCAGTTCAGCAAAAAACTCTAACGAAAGAAAATAAAAGTTTTCTCAAGTCTTTGAATTTTAAATTGAAAACAAAATGAGTTCAATAATAAATGTCTTAGATAGACCTCTATCTGATGAAAATATAATTAAAAAGGACTATCATACTTATATACCATACCTACAATCTTACAACAATAATGATGAAATTCGCATTTCAATACAAAATCAAGATTTGTACGTGTTACCTAGTGAAAGTTATATATATGTGGAAGGGTCTGTTTTAGATGAGAAAACCTCTAAATCTTCAGCTAATTTCAAATTAAAAAACAACTTTGTGGCATATCTATTTGATGAAATTCGCTATGAGCTGAATGGTATTGAAATTGATCATACAAGATATTTAGGAGCCACAAGCACTATAAAAAACTTGGTTTCTTTATCACCAACGGAAAGCATTGCGATGTACAATGCTGGATGGAACAAAGTCGATGATGTCAATCTTGTAAATGGATACTTTAATTTCTATGTACCACTTAAGATGCTTTTAGGATTCGCTGAAGACTACAACAAAGTTATACTAAATGGAAAACATGAATTGATACTCTTGCGTAATAAGAATGATGAAGATCTTGCACACTCGAACGTTTCTACTGAAAAAGCAAAACTTACAATTTCACTCATCTCATGGAGAATTCCACACGTACAATTATCTGATTTTAGCAAGTTGAATATGATCAAAATTATTAACAATGGTGCTTCTATACCGATGGCATTCCGTACCTGGGATTGTCATATTAATCCTCAATTAAATACAGGAACAAGTCATATTTGGAATGTTAAATTAGCTGCAAGTAGAGAACGCCCCCGTTTTGTATTGATTGCTTTTCAACACGACAATAAGTTTGTTCATTGTGACCTAACTAATTTAAAAGTTCATTTAAATTCAGTATCATACCCATACGATGATCTAAATATTAAATTTAAAAATGAACGTTATGCAATTCTATATGATATGTATCTAAGATTTCAACAGAGCTACTACATGAGAGAATCTCAACCGCTTCTCACCGCCCCAGAATTTAAAAATAATGCGCCGATTATTGTAGTAGATGTCAGCCATCAAAACGAGTCGCTCAATAACGGACCAATTGATATAAAAATTGAATTTGAAACAGCAACAAATATTCCATCAAAGACATCAGCTTACTGCATTCTTATTCATGATCGTATAATTGAATATATTCCTATAAAAGGACAAGTTCGAAAAGTCTTGTAAATTAAGTAATATGGATAACCATATTGTTTTCATTGACCTACAAGGTTTCAAAAGTAATTCAAACAATTTTATTGCCAAAGAAGTAGCAGTTGTTTTCAACAATAATGAACACACCAATTTCATTATAAAACTTTTCAATAAATGCATATAAAAATTAAAACAAATGTTTTTTTATTTCACATACATATAAACTAAATATTTCACAGCTACACACAACGGGGCATTTAAACGCTCAAGCGAATATTTGACACAAAATAAAAAAATTCCCACTGATCAAAAAATTAATACAAACAAAGAGCAAACACTTATTTGTATGTACATGCATACATCAAATAAATTTGCAGATAGGTATATATATGTACACATATCAAATTTTACACCCATGCGATTGCGTACTCAAATATTTATTAGAACTTACATATCCACATACTGAAACTATACAAACAGTCCACCAAGTGACCGACCGACGTTAGAAAAGACGCTCAGTCAAAAAGACGGGCATGCTTAAATAAATAAATAAAAGAAAACATTTTAAAAAGAACCCCACACATTAAATGTAAACAAACACACTTTAACCCAGAACAAATATAAGCTGGACAAAATAAGAAAATCTCATCGTACAGTATTATAAACAAAAAAGACACACACACAAAATTAGGGCAATTCAGATATATCAGAATATTTTATACTACGTACCGTACTCCTGATAGAATCTCTCCTCCGCCAAATTTCGACATGAAAAACAATTTATTTCTACATATACATAAATACCAGCCTGAGAAAATTACACACAAACAACAGAGCTCACATACAAAAAAAGAAATCAAACTATTTCAACAACACCCTCAAATCACTAACAGACTTAATTAAATTCCCACAGACAGACACACAGATATTCCCACAGACAGACACACAGATATTCCCACAGACAGACAGAAATTCTCACGCCCGCATACTCACAAAATACTAAAAATAAAACAACAAAGCTGTGAACCCCCTTAATATAACGTGGGAAAAAATCACACAAACACACACCAACATATCAAAGAATGCCGAAAAAAAATTTCTCAAATTTCAGTAATTAAAATCAAAATTTAGGCAATTAACATCAAAATTTTAAATTTTAATTGCTGAAATTTGAGAATTTTAATTGGGGCAGGACATCTAATTCATAACTACTTTTGTGATATACTTATTTACAAAAAGAAAATTTGAAATAATAAAATATGTATAAGAAATGAATAATTATCTTTAAGCTATTCGTTTGTTAAACATGTGTATGCCTTTTAAGAGGAAATAAATGTTGTAGAAACCATTTACAGCCATTTTCGTTGTGTTATTTTTTGATTCTTTGGGGTTGTGCAAGTCTTAAGTGTATGGTTACTTAGTACTGCACTTGTTTTTAAGGTAACTAATAGCATAAATAAATAATCACATACTTTTGAATATATTCAATCAGACACAAATTAAATAAAAATAAACATATGGAAAAGGTTACGGAAAATAATTTGTATATACATATGTATATTGAAAACATTAATGAAAAATAATTTGCTTATATTTTCTTAAAATACAATGCTCGTGTGATAATAAATATTGCATCGAGTACCACCAAGAAAAAGAGTTGAGTAGTCAAAAGTGTAAATAACACTACATTTATTTTCTTACTACTTTTTATAATTTTTCCGTTCGCGTACTTTTTTTGAGAGTAAATTTTTCATTTACTCATTTACTGCAAATGTACTCGAACTCAACTATTGATGCAACGTCCGGATCCCTTAAAAACAGAATTCTCTCACGTTTTATGTGACATTTGTTAGCAGTTTTGTCAACATGCTCATGTAAGACGTGAAAAAATATCTACATTTATAATTAAAATTTTCACGTTACATACATACATATGTATATTAAAAATATATACAATATATAATTTCATAATATATTCCCAAATTAAAAAGTAGATGAGTATTTTTTAACTTTTACTCAAACTTAGTACATAATGAATATTATTTATAAGCGCTTTTTACGGGAATTGTGTTGTGTTTTAATTTAAATACGGATTTTCTTTTAGTCTATTAATGGTTTATTTAAAAAGGTTTCTTTTTTTTAATAAAACTAGTATCTTATTATTTTAAAGAGGTATGACTCTAACTTTTGACTGCTAAATCCAAGTGCCTCTTCTTTAATAAAAGCTGCACTATTTACACAAAACTTTAATATACTTCAACATTATGCTTAACAGCTATTATTATCATGCTAACTTGTTAAATGTTATTATTATGCTTAACAGCTATTATTATTATGCTAACTTGCTAAAATGTTTAATGTTATTGAGCTTTTGATCCAATTACGAAATATTACTATTGCACAATTTGTCAACGCAAAGAATTTAGCAAACAACCAAGTGAATGAACTGGTTTCTGCTGCGTTAACAAAGTTGTGCAATGTACGGGTACGAGGGTTGATCAATTCTGATTCACAACATCCCTCCCCCCTTGGCGGAAAAAAATTTCTAGTTATAGATATTTTCCAAGTATATCAATTGGATCAAACGCCTTTACATATTTTATACTCTTAAATTTAGTTGATCTTATCCTAAATTCTATTAAAATATCTGTTGTCTTTGCCTGTGTGGTTGCTGTTTATGTTGTGGTTGTGATCTGAGGAGTTGTATGCGTGGAGACTGTTCCAAGATGTTCTTGCAGATGGGTATCCACGATTTTGTTTAATTCTGGGCCACGTTCCGGGAATCCTTTGCTTATTTTGACTTTTATACGAACGCGTCTTCTGTATAACACCAGCACGATCAATATTATTACGCCTATGGTAACAATTACTACCGTGGAGTAAGCAATGTTATTAAAAACATTCTGTTGAAATTTAAGTTCCTTGATCGTGTTGATGTTGTTAATCTGCATTATGTGTAGTTTCTCAAGGGTGGGTTTGACTGCGGTGGTGACACTTCTATTGTTTCCTAATATTAGAAACTTCTGCGTTACATCTATGACATGGCTAATGAAACTTTGTCCTCCGATTGTTATGCTGCAATTGAAAAATGAGAAAAGGAAATTCCCTGAGAGGTTTGACCGTCGGTCATCGCAGTTAGTTGACATTGGGATTTTATCTGCGTTGCTTACTATAAGCGTACCTTCCTCTATTAATTCTAGTGTTTCCGCTTCATGTAAGATCAGGTTGCACTTCCCTCTAAAAATACAGTTTTGCGATGGCCTCAAACTTCTAAAATCCCTCTCACCGTTATAACAAAAACTCTTATTGGCAGTACGCACCACATATTCTCTTTCAGCATCTATTTGGTAGTGGTTGTCATTTGGAATTGGTATTATTAAGGATTTCTTTAAAAATATAGTTTCGATAGGTATCCTGATAACGAACATCAATGTATTTTGTCTGTGTAATGCCACTCCCATCTGCATCTCTTGTATGGTTTCAATATTAATTCTATATTTCTGAATTTCTTCTATAGTCAAAAGTGCTGGATTAAAAATTTTCATTTTCGCCAATGCTACAGACTCCTGTACGGTCTTCACTTGGCTTTTCATTTCCATCAGTTTGAATACCTGGAAAACCGCAACATAGCGGTAGTGCTGAACCTCTGATTCCAGCTTGGTCTGAGTCAAGCTGTTCAGCTTCCTCCTGTTTTCATTGATTGCTTCCACCATCTTGTTAATAGATGAATTAAACCTGTCGTTTATATGGACTTGTTGATTTGTTTGTTCTATTATTTGATGTCCGTTGGCATCAACCACCTCAAAATGTTGATTTATCAGCTGTCTGTCATCATCATCTAGCGTTCCATATAGCCATTTCATCAGTTTCTCTCCAATATTCAATAACCCGCGTTTCGTGCGACCCGGCAGAAGTGTATGAATACCGTTCTCAATCTCACTGATTTCCTTTATGATAAGTTCTCTGTAGGGACTGGGCAGCAGTTTCGGTGTATTAAGACGGATTTCACTAACGGAGTCTGCTATTTGTTGAATGTTAATTTGATGTAAAATGTATTCAAATTTAGACGCAACTTCCACCAGCCCCATATGTATCTCTGCGTACCCGTCAACTGATTCTAGTTGTTCGATAGTCATCTCTCCGTCCGTGACCCAGATGCCCAACAGAAGAAGTCCTAAAATCTGAATAAGTTCACTATTAGATATAGCTCTCGTGATCTTCCCAACCTCACTTTTGTGTAAATAAACATCAGCTTCTTAGCACCACACAGCTTGCAGTAGTACTTATAAATCTTAGTAATACATTATCCTCTGAATCTTCAAAAAAAAATTTTCCTTTATATAAACTTGTGGGTGGTATTTATGCTTATCCAAATGTAAAGTTACAAAAATTCATGTGACATATAACTGTAAACCTATATATATATATATATATATATATACATATATAGGTATATATACAAAGTTATAAAAATTCCTTAGACATACATTGTACATATATTTTATGATTACATAAGCCTGCATGTTCATAACTATTTATTAGTGTACAGCCTCCTAATCGTCTCTTTTCCTCCTCGCCCAATAATCAATACGTAGTCTTTTTCTTCTACTCTAATGATTCTTCTCAGATATCTATTTACTTCCCAACTTTCTTTTAACATTGATAGTTCTAATTGTAAAGTCTCCCTGTGTTCCCTGGGTACTTCCGTTTTGTTATCTGTATCGAACTTGTTCGTCCACCTACTCATAGCTTTCACAATGTTTGATCTATTTATCCTGCTATCTTCGACGTTCATTTTTGTTCCCCCTAGTACTTGTCCGTTGTTGATTTCTTTTGCTACATTCTCCGCAAATTTCAGGAGAAAGATACCACAGTCTATCATGTTATCTTGCTGGGTGCAATCTGGGTAAAACCTTTGTAAAGGGACATGTAAAAAGCTATTTTCTATCCCGTACTTCCTTGCTTCATTTATAATAAAATTCTTTATAATTTGGAAAATATGGTCAGTACACCTAGGCCTCAATGAGTCCAGGATTATTATTCTAGGCCATGAAATTATCCCCAACATCCAATGTTGGTTCTCGCAAATAGGAAACAGAATGTGCCTTTTTTCAAAAATATTTATTCGTCTAGTTGCGAGGTTAATCCTGTGTGTACTTCCCTCTGTAGGCCAGTTGCACCAGTCCTTAATAGCAGTATACCACTGCGATCCAAAAATGTGAACGTCCTGCATCCTTGATGTTTTCAGCGTATTTTGCAAAACCCAATGTAAAAAAACATCAATGTGCTTATCATTCAACCAACGTTTTTGTAGGATGTCTGTATACTCATTGGCTGATATATCTACGTGCCGTTTCCCCATTCTATACCTACAAAAACCTTCCCTATTCTTATCTGACCCTTTTTGATGCATCGAGAACGCTGGTTGTACTGAGAGTTTAATGGAATTCAGATTGAGTGTAAATTAAACCACAATGCAGGGACAGTGCAACGGAAATATGCAACGAATACTTTAATTTAATCACTTTGCACAGAAAATCTTGGTAGATCTGTAGTTAGCTGTAAAAGCTCTTCTAGCAGGATACCTTTCAATCTGTATAGCAGTTTAAGTTTAGTTTCAAAATTACACATAAACTATTCACTGTTTGCAGAAAATATTTGTTAACCTGTAGTCAGCTGTAAAAGCTCTTCTAGCAGGATACCTTATAGTCCGCCCCGCAGTTTCAGTTTAGTTTCAAAATTATACATCCATACATACGTGGATGCTATACAAGTATGAATTTTGTTATATCTCCGTTACGTGTCCCACAACCTATTCTTTACTAACACTCAGTTTAAGAAACACTTTTAATTTAATTTTACAAACACATCAACACTCAAAAAATATTAATATCACTAAAGTACTAAAATTCCTTTCCAAGACTTTAATAAGACTGTCCAGCTTATTGCCGGATACCATGTTTATATTGCTATTTATTGCGAAATTGACGCCTACTTGCGAAAGAGAAAAAAAAAGTTTATTAAAACTAAAATTATTGAATTGTAATCAAATCTAAAGTATGTCGACATAAAGTTGTTGAACTTAAAAAATAAACAAAAATATGACAACAGGTACTATGTGCATTATACAAAACTAATAAATACGTCACCAGCACTTTATTTTTTTATATCTTGCTTTTGTCAACAATTTTGTTTAACTGCAATTACGTATTGTAGCGAGGGTTTATTCAACTAACGTTTTAGTAAGCATATTTGTGTTTTTGTCTGTTTTAAAGGTACCTGGAAATGAATTCTTTACTGTTGTTAAATAATTTTCTACATTTGAAGCAAAATTTATATAAAAAGTAAAATAATTGAAAATCAATGCTCTCCCTTATAAATTTATTACTAAATAGTCTGGATCGTGACTGGATGATCAATATACCTTATATTAAATGGCGTTCCTTATAGGGTTTTACTAAATTCTTATGGTAGACCCTTTCACACTTCTTTACTCTCAATTTTATGTTTACACGTGTTGGTATGTCTATAACTTCATATGGTCCTAACCATAAGGGTGAAAACTTATTTTTTCTAGTTTGATTCTTTAACCAAACCTTTTGACCTATTTTATACTCTCTGTCCTTTGAACCCTTATCATAATACTGTTTGGCTCTTAATTTTGCCTTCTCTTGGTTCTCTCTAACTATTTCATGTGAACGTTGGATTTGATATTTAAGAATTTTGCTATAATCATCCTCGTTGTATAGTGGTGTCGGTGATATTTTTAAAGAGATGGGTATTTCAAATTCAAACCCGAATAACACTCTCGTCGGTGTTTGTTTTGTTGTTGAATGTTTGCTATTATTGTACACATACATGGCATGGTGAGTCCATTCGTCCCAGTTGGTACCATCCAGGTTAATGAAATTTCTCAGAAATTCGGCCAATGGTCGATGAGCTCGTTCTAAAGCACCATTCGCTTGTGGATGATAAGGAGTAGTTAGTAGTTTCTTTATTCTTAGCATCTTACACGTTTCCTTGAATAATCTGGATGTGAAGTTTGAACCATTATCCGTTACCAACACCTTGGGAATAAAGTATCTTGAAATTATTTCCTTAAAAAAGACTTTAGCTACAGTTGGTGCCTCTGCGTCAGACACGGCTGCACATGCGAAAAATTTTGAAAAATCGTCTTGAAAGGTGACGATGTATTTGTTTCCCCTAGCTGATTCTGGCAACGGTCCTACCAGGTCCATGAAAAGCTTTTCGAACGGCTTACTTGAAGTGCTTGTTATAACCAATGGCATTTTTTCAACCTTCGAACATTTGTTTTTCTGGCATAGGCTTAGGGTTGCCAGAAGGGCCTGATTTGGCCTGATTGTCAAGTTTTTTAATGCGCGTCAAGTGAAAAAGTGATTTGTCAAGCTTTTTTGTAAGTTAATTTTTTTTCTCAAATTTATTCTAGCTATGTAATAATACTTAAAAAAAGTATGTGTATATTTCTAAAAAACAAATCTAAAGCCCATATTTTTACTATCAATAGAACTAAGGACTAATATGATACATATTTTTTTTGTGCAATTATAGTTTAAAAAATAACTATAACTATAACTTTCTGTACAATTATTATAAAAGTGCCAACACTGATATTTACCCCATTACTCAACACTAGTAAATTGACAACATTGAACCAGAGAAGCAAGTCGTGAACTTAGCCAGCTTAGCCGACTTGATATACCCATGGTGGAATAATACAGGCGGCTTTTCATTGTTTTTTTAATAAAACTTATGTGTTTGAAGAATTGTCAAGTTATTTATGAAAATTATTATTTATTTATTATAGACTAGCTAAAAACTCTCAGCAAAATTGTTTTTACGAGTAAAAGTTAAAATTCAATTCGTATTTTCCCAATAATAATTATCCAGAAGTTCTTCTTTAAAAACTAAAAATCTCTTTTATATATTTAGTATGAGTGTTTTTACTTGTCAAGTTTTTTTTTCAAAATCAAGTTTTTTTTTGGTCAATGTCAAGCTTTTTGACAAATGAGATCTGGCAAGCCTACATAGGCTACACGTTGTTACATAATTTTTTATTTGTCGATACATGCCGGCCCATTTATACTGATTCCTGATGCGGGAATAAGTTTTGAATGTCCCTTGGTGTCCACCCAAAGGTATATCGTGGAATGCTTTTATTACTTTGTTTATATCTTCTGCATTCGTTAAATAAACAGCCATATCTTCCTCTCCCATATCCTGGTTTACCTCTGTTTGATGCATAATTTCTTCATTCACCTCATTCTGCTTGTTTTGTAATTCTCGAGCTTTTGATCTAGTTATTGCCCCTACATTTATTTCCTCTATTGGAAGGCGACTGAGGGCATCAGCGTTTTGATTCGTTTTTCCTGATTTATACCGTATCTCGAAATCATATTCTAAAAGTTTTAGTCTAAGGCGCCCCAATCTGCCTTCTTGATCTTTCAGATTAGCTATACCCTTGAGGGGTTTGTGGTCTGTAAAAATGGTGAAGTGTCGCCCGAGTAAATATGGCCTAAAAGTTTTTGTTGCCCATACGATGGCAAGCAACTCCTTCTCTATTGTAGAGTATCGTTTTTCTGTGACACTTAGTACTCTGCTTGCAAAATATACTGGTAAATCGCTACCAGGCTCTCCTTGAGAAAGGATAGCTCCTAGGGCTTTATTGCTAGCATCAGTCGTCAGAACAAATGGTTTCGCAAAGTCAGGGTATTGTAATAGAGGTGGATTCGAAACTGCTGCTTTTAATTTGTCCATAGCTTGCTGACACTCTTGCGTCCATTCAAATTTTACGTTCTTCCTTAGTAGTTTGTTTAGGGGTAAGGCAATTTCAGACGAGTTTGGTATAAACTTCCTGTAGTAGTTGATCAATCCCAGAAATGCTTGCAGTTCTTTGATACTTCTAGGAGGTGGAATGTCTTTTACTGCTTTAGTTTTATGGGGATCCGGTAAGACTCCATTTTCCGAACATTGGTGGCCCAGATAAACTACCTCCCTTTGAAGGAAATTACATTTTTCGGGGTGTAACTTAAGGTTGTACCTTCTTAATATATCTAATAATCTCTTGAGCCTTAATTGGTGATCCGCTAGGTTTCTGCCGTAGATTACTATATCGTCCAGATAGACGAAACAGTCGATTCCTTGTAGCCCCGTTAATATCGAGTTCATGATTCTTTGAAAAGTGGCTGGTGCCCCTGTTAATCCGAAAGGCATACGATTAAACTCGAAATGTCCCAAATTGGTGCTAAAAGCTGTTTTTTGTCTGTCCCCTGGGTCCATTAAAACTTGGTGGTATCCACTCGCTAGATCGAGAGTAGAAAAATATCGGCTGTATCCCAGTTGGTCTAGGATTTCGTCAATTCTTGGTATGGGGAAGACTTGCTTTATTGTGGCCGCGTTCAATTTTCTGAAATCTACTACTAAGCGCCAGTTTTTCTCTCCGTCTTTTCCTGACTTTTTTGGTACTAGGAGTATTGGTGAATTCCAAGGGGAAGTACTGGGAAAGATAATTCCATCTTTGACCATCTGGCCTACTTGTCTATTCACTTCATTTCGGTGGACCTCAGGTAGTCTATACTGTTTAGTATTTATTGGAGGTTGAGTAGAATCAGTTGGGATTTTATGCTTAAGTACATTTGTGTGAGTTAGACTATCTCCGGGTAATTGAAACACGTCGTCGTATGATTTCAAAATGTTCTCGATCGATACTCGCTCTTCCGGGTTCAAATCTGCGGAAAGCTGTACTGTTTCCAATAGCAATTTGGCTCTTTCTTTGTTGTCCGCAGTGCTTATTGTATTAATGGCTGTTGTTGATTCTATCTGGTACTCCTCAGGGTTTTCATAACTTAACATTGTTTTCTTATTTATGTTTACTGTATAGTTGTTGGTGTTTAGAATGGGAATAAATGCTACTCCCCCTTTGATTGATGTTAGGGTTTCGCCCACAAAAACCCCTGGTAAAATTTGTCGTTTGTTTACTATTATTTCTCCCGTAGCCTTGGTTACTACTACTGATACAACTCCCTGGGAACGTCCTTTTATAGAAAAATTTTCGGATATATATAACGGAGGAATTTCTGAAACAAGTGGCAAGGAAACTATTTTTCTCTGGTTTTCAAAAAATGTTATGTTTTTGTTTATTGTGTCGGTAACCGACCTATTCCACATCATATCTCGGCGCAGCAAACCATCTGCTGGCAAAATTGTGCCCTTTGGTACTATGTTCATTTTAAAACTTAGTTTGTCTACGTATTTATGGTTCACAGTTATAGTTCCTTTGGTACTCATGTTTCCTCCAAAGGCTCCTGACAAGGTTTTCTTCTCATTTTCATTAACTTTTATGCACGATGTCAAAGCTTCTTCCTTTACTAGTGTAGTATCAGCGCCTGAGTCTACCAACAGTAGTAATTTTTCCTCTTTTGCCTCTCTACAAGGAAAGCTTATATACGCATCGTTTATCTCACAACTCGCGTTGCTACTAACATCACTCTCCAGTCTCAGTTCATTCTTGTACTCTGAGTGGTTTATTTGATGTTCTGCGACGTTTCCGTCCTTAATTATCCTATCATTACATGTCATGAATGCCATATTATTCGGGGATTTTCTTACTAAATCTGTGCGTCTTGCACCAGATATTAATTCGGTGTTATCCTTGCCTTCCTCTTTCTGATTATCCTTCTCCTCTGTCAAGTGTATATTGTTAATATCTAAATTTATGATATTAAAAGCTTTATCTTCTTCATAGTTAGTTCTTACGTGGTGTGTTTTATTCTTATTTTCTTCAATAGTAATTTCTCTAAATTTTTCGGCATTCCGGTCCATTAATCTTGGCCGGGCCGATTCTCGTTTCCCGAATTATTGCTGTTGTAATTATATCTGCTTCTGTTTACATCATTGTTGCCATTTCTGCTCTTGCTTTTTATGCTCCGTCTGTTTCTTGGGCACTTAGTAGAAATGTGACCCTGTTGATTGCATCTAAAACAGCGACGCTCCTCGTTGTTGTTATACCTAGTTTCACCCTAGCTCGATAATTAGCTTGTGAAATTTTGCCTATTTAATCCATAGTCTCGAGGTTTCATATTCCTTCTGAAATTGCATTCGTTTTGCCCCTGTCGTCTGCTTTGATTATAGCACATATTGTTTCCTTGGTTATAGCATTCGCCTATCATAGGGCTCCAGTATTTTGAGTTTTCTCGTGAATTACTGTTTGGCGTTGAATGGTTACAGGTCTTCTGATGCATGGATAGTTATCGGACTTCTTTTATCAACTGCTGGACCGTATCATATAAAGGTTCCTCGGTATGCATTGTCATGATATTTGAAAGTTTCATATTAGAACCAAAGAGATTTTGAGCATCTTTGGTGATTTTCAGCAGGGCAGATAGCTTTTCGTTTTCGTGTCCGATGAATTTTGACATCAATCTTGGATCTCGTAAGCCTCTTATGTAACTCCTTACTGCGGATTGGTTGCAATGATCTATCATAGATTTTTGATGGGAAACTTCTTGCCATTGTGCTGAAATTAGTTCTGTGACATCTGTAAGTAGTCCTTCTAGTCTCTCTCCAAATTCATATGCAGTTTCCGTTGGACCTTGCTTACTGCTAAAAATTAGTTCTTGCAATTCTGTTAAAGTTTTGCCTTTTACAAATTTTTCTCTAATAGCCTGACATAAGGCTTCTATTGTTGTGAACTCTTTATTGTGCAAATATGAGTAAGCATTTCCAAATAATCTAGTTTTGATGCATTTGATTATGTCGACCACATTACCTGGTTCTTCTAGTTTATCCTTTGCTATCATACATCCTTCAATAAACTTCTTGGCTTCCCTTGCCAGTTCTGGCCCATCAGTTCCGTAGAAAATTGGCACCACATGGGATATGCTTTCCAAGAGTTCGGTAAAAGTTGTCATGTTGTTACTATTTGTTGTGGTGTTAATTGTAATCACTTTCCTCGTCTCCCCTTGTAAGTTTCGTATCTTTGACTTCAGCGTTTCGATTTGTTGAGTCTTTTCCTCTATCACCTTTCTATTTTCGATGACTTGCTGCAACTGATCCGGAGTCAAGTCAGGGTTAACGCGCCGCGCGAAGTCTTTAAATGCTTGTGTCTTCTGTTCGCTGTCTTGAATCTGTTGTTCAGCTTCTTCAATGGTTTTTCTTAAGCTTTCGTTCTGCTGCTTCAAAATCCGGTTAACGTTTAAATATTCTTCTATTTCCTTAGATATAGCTGGACTTTGTTGATGTTCATGTAGCACTTGCAGTTCTTCCAATAAAATATCTATCTTTTCAAATTCGGTTATGTTTCCCTGGCTCCTCACTTTATGCTTTACTAACTCTATATACTCTTTGGTATTGTTAAGGTACTTTATGAGATTCCACACTCGCTCAGAAATTTCCCTGGTCTCCTCTTGTGTCTTTTGTAATTTATTTTTTTCAAATCCTCCATATAGCTCATACGAATTTTCCTAACTCTAATTAGTATTATATCTCTTCAAAAAAAATTTTCCTCAACACATACTTAGATATACCTTTTCTTAATACCCATATTTACCATACTTGTTGGTCCCATTTGCTCAGAGCAACTTGCTTGATCGTCGTCGAGTTTACCAATAATATCTATACCGCTGAAGGCAGCTAAAATAGCTCATTAAAACCTTGAGGAGTTGTTACTACTGGTATACACAACAACGAATCCTTTTAACAAATATCCAGTATAATAAAATTAAATTGAGCTAAAATAGCTTTCTAATATCAAAATACTTATTTTTGTTGAAAGGTATCAAAACTGTACTCTGGAAATACCGGCTGCGCCAAAATGTTGTGTTTTAATTTAAATACGGATTTTCTTTTAGTCTATTAATGGTTTATTTAAAAAGGTTTCTTTTTTTTTAATAAAACTAGTATCTTATTATTTTAAAGAGGTATGACTCTAACTTTTGACTGCTAAATCCAAGTGCCTCTTCTTTAATAAAAGCTGCACTATTTATACAAAACTTTAATATACTTCAACATTATGCTTAACAGCTATTATTATCATGCTAACTTGCTAAAATGTTATTATTATGCTTAACAGCTATTATTATTATGCTAACTTGCTAAAATGTTTAATGTTATTGAGCTTTTGATCCAATTACGAAATATTACTATTGCACAATTTGTCAACGCAAAGAATTTAGCAAACAACCAAGTGAATGAACTGGTTGCTGCTGCGTTAACAAAGTTGTGCAATGTACGGGTACGAGGGTTGATCAGTTCTGATTCACAACAATTGCTAAAATTTCGTTTTTTGAATTTATAGTCGCTTTCTCCCAAAATTGATATGTTACATATTCAGTAAAATATTGTTTTCTTAAAAACACATTGAAATTGATTATTGAAGGATATATATAGTCTCTTCCTATATGCATTTCACTGTGTCTAATGCACACGGCTGTCAGATTTTACGATTTATCGTCATTTAGTCGTTTTTATGTTCCGAAATTAGTAAAATGACGATTTTCTGATTTTTTTCTATAAAATTACGATTTTCTGATTTAATTTCTAAAAAGTCTCGATTTCACTTATTTTTTAAAGTCTGGTAACTTTAAATATTTTTATATTTCTGAACATTGGGTAGCACCACAAAAGAACATTATTGTAAATGAAATAGTTTTATTTTTCTGATGCCAAATCATTCAAGTAAAAGTGCAATAGATGCATGAATCAAGAAAACAAGATTGTACAGTGCGCAGCTGCGTTATTTTGTTGTATGTGATTGTGTTGTGACGTAGACATAGAATATGTGTAAGCCTAAATGTAAGACTTTGGAAACCCGAGGAAGCTCTTCCTTATATAGCTTCAAGCAAAACTCAAAAGTTTTACTCGTCTGTATCTCTTTTCTGTCCATATAACATTTTGTTTAAATTAGAAATGGGCACCGTTCACGTGATTAGCGTGAATCATGCATGATCGTGAGCAGTTTTTTGTTTCAATCACGTGAGCGTGAGTATAAAAAAACTTAACGTGAGTGCGCGTGCATGAGTAGATTTGTTGCGAGATTTTTTCGATTTTGGAATTTTTTTCATATTTTTAATAGGTACGTGGTTTTTAATAATGTCATGAACACATAAAAATTTTTGCCGGTGTGTATCAAAAGATCTTCCAATTTTGCAAAAATTGGTTAAACAAATACTGTGTGTACCAGCCAGCTTAGCTACAAGCGAATGAGTTTCTTCAGCGCCAGGAAGAATACTTGAAGAGATGTGCATAAATTTATTTATCTATTAGCACTAAAGTACAAGATCCTACTTAATCTTAATATTTTATACAGATTGCTTATGAGCAAGAAAATTAATGATTTTAATAAAAATATTTTAAATATGTACATAATTTTAAATTTCACTTGAAAACTTTAAAATGAAAGGAAATTTATATTTTCTTTAAGAAAATTGTCAAATTTAGTTTTAACTACAAAGTTTGAAATCGCATGATACATAATCACATACATATGTCTGCGTACAAGCTGTTTCAAATATTTTAACATAACGTTTTAGGACTAAATAACAGTAGCAACCCTTGGAAATTGGCTTCGATTTAAAGATATACATTTGAAAATTATGCCTTCTACTTTTTTTTTAATTTAAAAAGTATGATAAAACTAAACAAATTAAAACCATTGATATGGCAACTTTGCACCTACACAAAAGTCTGCGTACATAAAAAATCAACGGTACTTTGTAACAGGTTTTTTAGTTAAATTCTCTTTAAATTAGAAGTTTTTGTTTCAAAGTTGTTTTTTTGAACATATTTTCCTTTTAAATCACAAATAATTTGAAGACATGCCAGAAAGAAAAGAAATAGATGTGGCTGAACGCAAAATCATAGTTCACTTATGGAAACAAGGAAAACCCTTGCGCGAAGTAGGCCGTTTGGTTGAACGGACTCACTCGTCCGTCCAGAGAGTGGTTAACAATTTTAAAGACACCGGAGTTTTAGTTTCAAAGCCTCGTTCTGGTCGTTCACCAAAGCTAACTTTTCGCGAAAGAAAAGTTATAGTGCAATTGGTAAAGGAAAACCCGAGATTACCGGCATCAAAAATTGCTGAAAACATAAAACAACAATTCAACAAACAAGTGGCTCATGAAACTGTGTGCAGAATTTTGCACAAGGCCAGCTACAGAAGCCATGTCGCTAGGAAAAGGCCCTTAGTATCCTTAGAAAATAGAAAGAAACGAATTGCTTTTGATAAAGAACATGTAAATTTTCTTATGCTATTCGAAAGTACAGTTATATCCCACTAATACCATGCATAACTTGAAGGTATATTAATGTGAAAACGCGTGCGAATGTAAAGATCGTCATGCAGGATTTACATATATTTATGTATGTATCATGCGATTTCAAACTTTGTAGTTAAAATTAATTTTGACAATTGAAAGTTCTTAAATAAAATATAAATTTCTTTTATTTTAAAGTAAAATTTAAAATACATATTTATAATATATTTATTAAAATCATTAATTTTCTAGCTCATTAGCAATCTGTGTAAAATATCAATATTAAGTTAGGACAGTTACTGAGAGAACACTGAAGATGGCACATAGCCGAAACCGGTCTGTTTATCAACCAAATTTGACGTGGGATGACGGAAATTCATTCCAAATAGGATCTTGTACTTTAACGTTAATACATAGATAAATAGATTTATGCAGAAATAATATTTTTTCAACATTCGATCCAAGAAGTCTGTTTCACATCCCTTCAAGTATTCTTCCTGACGTTGAAAAAAACTCCTTCTCTTTTACATGAGCTGGATGGTACACAGTGTATTTGTTTAGCCAATTTTTGCAGAATTGGAAGAACTTTAGCTTTTTTACAAAAACTTAAAATTTCTAGGTCTTGTTCGTCTGTGTGAATGCGAAGGAAAAAACGAAAAAGAATTGCAGATGGTTTTCTTCCAAATGATCGCTAGTTTACACTCGAACTTATACTGCACTTTGACTCGTTCATTCACATCAGCACATTAATACATACCGGCACAACGTTTTATGTCTTCATGACAAAATTAAAAACCACGTACCAATGAAAAAGATGAAAAAATTCCATAATCGAAAAAATCAGCAAACAATCACGCAAAAAATCTACTCATGCACGCTCAATCACGTTAAATTTTTTCATACTCACGCCGTGATTGAATAAAACTGCTCACGAACATGCATGATTCACGCCATCCGGCAAATAAATAAATATTTTCTTTTTAAATAAATTAATATTAATAATTAATGTTTATAAGTAATTAGTCGAACTTTTTTATTAATATTTATATATTGAAACGATTAATTTTTATTAATATTTATATATTGAAACGATTTATTTTGGCTCAAGTTCATAAATATAACAAAAATTGTTCTATATATAGTACTCTCTTAATAAAAAAATAATAAATTTATCCAAAAAATTTTCTAAATAAAAATTAAAAATAAATTAGAATAAATAAATGGGTAAATTCGGGTTTGAACTTGAGCCAAAATTAATCGTTTCAATATATAAAAAAAATATAAATTAATATTGTTTTTTGACTATGAATGGTCAGAAAAGGAGAGTCTTTTAGGTCCCAAGCACAAGCAACAGATTTCATATGCTGTATGAAGATGAAGAATCTGCAACAAAGGAGAAAATTCCACCAATAATTGTGGACTCCAATGTTATGGTATGAAAACCACACATTGGTAACCCTTAAGGGTGCCAACAACGTTCAAAATGCTTGCTGTCAAGTTCGTGTACGTGTGCTTGCTGGCTTGATGTTACCACGCTTGATGACCCACCAAGCATTCATTTTACATTGATTTTGTGCTGTTCGTTTGACTAAAAACTTATAAAAATGTCGCTAAATAATGAAATGTTAATAACAATAATGGCAGCCTGTTTACAAAAAAAATAGAGAAAAGCAAAATAAAATAACTTCAAGAAAAGGGCATCTATGGATGAAAAATAGAAGCCAGTTCACACATGAAAATTTATTGGAAGAATTGAGGTTATCGTCATTGACCGATTTTCGAAATTTTTTGCGGATGGGTTGTTTGACCTACGAGGAACTTCTTAGTTTAGTTGCGCCTATTATCAAAAAAGAAGACACTGTAATACGAAATGCTATTCCGGCCAGCCTTCGGATATCGATTCGGATGTAATTTCGAAGACCTCAAGTTTCCTAGTGCGATATCGGCTAGTGCCTTTTCAAAAATAGTCACGGAAACGTGCAACGCAACAATAATTAGTTTGGATGAATATATAAAGGCAATAAATTTTTCTATTTTCTTGTTTATAATAAGTGTTGCCACGACCACAATAATTTTCCAATTTCAAAAAAATACCCACAGCAGAAAAAACACCCAAAATGAATACACCAAAAAATTGTATATTATATGTATGTACATATCGTTTTTACTAAATACAAATTCTTTAATTCAAAACAAACACAAAAATTAATTATTTATATATGTATACTTAAATATGGCACAAGTTTTTATATTATACACAGATACATATCGTTCTTATTAAAAATTAAATAAAAATCAAATTGTTTTTTGGGTAGATATGCACAATATAAATGTTTTTTTAAAATTCTTAGTATACAGGGGTGTTCTGAAAATCACTTTTTGTCAAAGTGATTTCAAATCACGTAAAAGGTGTTCTGCGCATAAAATATATTGAAATCACGCGATTTTAAACCGGTGAGCTAAATGACTGGCGTTTTGATATCACTTCATTATTTTTCCTATGTTTTTCATTTAGAATTTAATAAAAATGTTATTATATATATAAAATGATGTGTTTTTTGTTTATTTTTGTAATAAAATTAGTTTTTATATACATAAAAACATAAATATTAAAAAATTTCTGAGAACAGTGCATGTTTTGTAAAAAATTGTTTTGCTTTGTTTACCCATGTACGTGATTTACTTTTTTTTACTAGACTTTTACATCCATCATATTGTGCTTACTTACAAGGTTTCGCTTGTATCCATAGGATTCGATAAGTCCCGTAAATAACGTTTTTTAACACGCTCGTTTCTTAAATGCTGTTTCCTTAAAGCAATTACTACCAATAAAGTAGCTCCCGGCATTTTTATTTACTTAATTTTCACTTTTTATTGTAATTAAGAAAATAACAATATAAACAAACAAACAAAAAATATAAAAAACAGCTGTTTTCTCCTGTTTTCGAAAAATTAAAACCACGCCGAAAACCGTAAAATCGCGTGATTTGCAGAACAGCATCAAATCGTCTACGTGATTTTAAAACAGTTGGTGATTTGAAACCACGCGGTTTTCAGAACAGACCTGATAAAAGCGTTTTAAATTTGCTTGAAAAGAAAACTTTCTATTTCAATCTTGTTTTGTACTTTTATTATAAAATTATAAAATTCATAAGTTGGAATAAAATGAACTTAATGTCATTGGTGATGAGGATTCTTCAGTATCAAATTCAGATTCTTGTAAAGGATGTTCAATTATATTATGTTCATTTTCATTCCTTACCATAAAATTGTTTTTGGTAATCAAACGATTTGGATACGTTTCAAATCTTTGATTAGAACTGCAAGATGAATCTTGTGAAGAGTTATTCGTATAATAAATTGATGGTCTTCTTGATACAGGTATTGAGGTGGTCTCATATTAGTTACTCTGTGTGCTTCAGATAAAGTGAGTAGGCCAAGTTTGGCTTGAAAAAAAAACATCACTTATCACATTTTCTGCAAACATTTATTGTTTTGGTTGCAATTTAGACAGCTTTTCAGCCCATACCTTTTCAAGGTGGTGGTTTGCGTCGTCTGGTTCCTTTAATCGTTCAGTCGCTAACAAAAATAATTCATCCGCTGGATTTGTTTTTGTTTTTTCGTTTTGGTCCTTCTTCGCACTAAAAAAATAAAAACAATATTAAAATTCTTTGTATATATTTATATTGAAACTATTTATTTTGGCTCAAGTTCAAACCCGAGTTTACCCAATTTTTATTATTTATTCTAATTTCTTTTATTTCATTTTTATTAGAATATTTTTTTGGATAAATTCATTTTTTTTAAGAGAGTACTATATATAGAACAATTTTATTATTCATCAGACTAGCCGTTCTGCTAGTGGTAAAATTGAACAAAGAACGCTGATGAGATGGTGTAGCGACCTCGAAATCAGTACTGATCCGTTCTGCTAGTCTGATGAATAATAAAATTGTTCTATATATAGTACTCTCTTAATAAAAAAATAATGAATTTATCCAAAAACCAGGATCTCTACTAAACAAAACGTATACCCAAAGGTGTTGGTGAACTACCCGAAATATCTATTATAAACTTTTTCTTGCGTTTTGAACAATCTGTTCGTACTCCTATGCGTTTTAATTACGAATGTTTATAATATTGTTTCACTAATTTTTTCTTAAACACTTATTTAAATTTTGTTAATTTTACTTTTTTTCAGATAAAAATTTTTATATGGGTGTGCTTTACTGATCACTGCTTGTCCAAGACTAATTCTGCAAATTGGCTACGGCTTGAGATTATTTCTGTATCACAACGAACGATTTTCCAGCCTAAAAAAGGTAATATATACATATACTATTTTAAAACCTATCTATGTATGTCCTTTTCATCATTATCGGTAAATTTATTAATCCTACTCTTGTCCCTTCTTAGTTCAGTAGCATATGAAACCCGTTATCCCGCCTCCCGTATAACGTATTGAAGATTCGAAAAGAACGGAAAATTCATCCATAAACTTTTACTACGTGCCCTACTGTAGACACCAAACAGCAACTATTCACAATAACGGACCTTTCTTCGCTATCCAACACTACAACCAGCTGTCATTGGCAAGTATATTTTTAACGACGGCACGGTATGCAAGTATCGTTCTGCCAATTATTTATAACTTTTACTAATAGTTAATTAATTTTCTATTTCCAGGATCTTGCACAGGGCTTAACTTTGGTCCGTATGTTCGGGCGGCAAAATGAACAAGGTTTCCCCTGTTGCTGGTGGTCTATGAATGAAAATAAAAGACAGTGGGTCTCATGCATAAAACGTGAGCTTGAGCTCGGACTCGATTTTTTTAGTAAAAGGTGCTTGTCGTATGCATAATAAAATTTCATGTATTTGCTTTTACTCACTGCTCACGTTTGATCTCGTCTTGCTCAGTTTGAACTAAGTTAGATGAGCTTGTGCTCATTTTCATATGCATAAAAACAAGCTTTTGCTTTCTTTTGTGAGCTCCTGCTCAAATTTTGTTGAGCCTGCCTTATAGTTGACTCGCGTAGGTACACTAAAAAAGAATCATGTCTGAATATTTTGTGCGCCAAAGAAATACAAAATGTTATCAACAGCGTAAAATAAATTTAGCAAGTGAGGATAAAAAATTATACAGGTTTGTATTCTTAATTATTAATTTTTTTTTATATAATTAATAATAAAATGATAAATACATATGTAGGTTTGATGATAGTAGCATCTGCTGGTTGGCTAATTATTTTTTTGAGGAGTCAGAAGAAACACGACATTTCATGTTAGCTATTTTTTTATTATATTTTTCCCCGTTAATTCAATACCAAATTTTTGCTAAATTTCTGTTAGACATATTTCTATTGTTTGTTTTATTTTTAATGCTTGATAATTGACCCTTTTCTAGTAAATATTTATTTTGTTTTATTTTTTATACTAAAAATTTTAAAATGTCGTCAGTTTCTATTTTATTATTATTATTTGATTCCACTTCAATAACAATTAAGACGTTTGATCTCCCTTTGCTTAAGTAATTGCAATTGGTTTGAACTCATTTTTATGCATACGAAATTGAGCAAAAGCTGTTGCTGTTTGATCGAACTCGACTTACGAGCAATTGCTCACCTGACTCAACTCAGCGCTTTTACTCGTTTTTATGCATGAGACCCAATGGGTCTTCTGTTTTACAGATCAACTATTAGAAAAATTGCACTGTTTATGCTAGATTGTGCGTGATAACAGAATATTACTGGATTCATTGTTATAAAATTGCTCTAAACAAAAGACTTCAAATTAAAAAATCGCCGAAACTTCGGGTCGATAAAACGGCAATCTCCCAGCTGTATTTTATCATTTTATGAAAATAAACTAATTAAATTGTTAATTGAAATAGCAAATTAAATTATTACTGGGTTGGTAAGACATTTTACATATATGTACATATGTATGTATATGCACCTTTCAGAAAGGTGACATTTATTGTGTAGAAGAGAAAACACCATAAAGGCCTCTTTAGAAGACCGTAAATGTAGTCGTGTCAGCTGATCGTATCTGTTACATGAAAATGCTTAACTGACTGAAATGTCACTTGGCCGTAACGTATAAACCTGTAGCAAATAGAATTTCATTACTTTTTTACGTGAAAAATGTAGACTGATGGAATGCATGTACATATGTGGCACGGTAGCCACAATCAATAGTTTTTCTTAATCAATTTATTTTTCTTTATAAAATTTAAGAAGAGGCTGCCAATCGTATGCATATACATACACACAAACAAGGGTACAAAAAATGATTTTTAGATAATTCCAAGCAAGCGTAGAAAAAATTACTTGCAGGTAATATGTGCCGTTTTCGTAAAAAATAATTTGTATTTGATATATGTATATTTTAAGACATATTTCTGACACAAATTTTCTTTAAAATACATACATATCAAACCTAAATTATTTTTTTTATGGATACGACCGTAATAAAAAAATGTTTTGGTACTATTGAAATACATTTCGTACTTTTTCCACAAAATCAGAAATACTTTGGACATATTGAACTACCATCACTGTATCGATTTTTCATATGTGTAAATGAATATTTTTTGGATGTGTCATAAACTCATGACACGATTTTAAGTCCAGTAACGCTCAAAAATAAAAATGAGGATGTGTTGCTGAGAGAGTTGCCCAGCACACATAATGTCGAAAACCTTAAAATAAAACAAGAAAAAAGTTTAGATTAAGAATTTTTGTCAGATATAACCAACTTATTAAATGAATATACTTTAAATTTTAAGGAAAAGAGAAAATATACTCATATTATACGGCCGAAATTCTCTTCAATTTTTAAAAATTTCAATATTATTTTTACTTCCATTTTTTGTGTTCAATTGTAATTGAAAAGCGTGTGTTTGATATGCTTCAACCAACAACAATGCTTAATAAATTTCTGAAAAAAATGACGACAGTCCGCCGCATGTGTTTTCATCGCTTGTTCAACGATGAATGAATAAAAGTATTTAAAAGAGCGTAACAAATGTGTGTAAATTTTTTCCAACAATGGTTGTATGCAGTGTTGCCACAGACTAACATTGTTTGGGACCAAAAAGTTACAAAAATGTTACCAAAAAGGTACCAAAATTTGTCTTGCTATATTTTTGTAAAAAAATTACAACTGCAAAAGTTTTTAAATAATTTTTATTGTACACAAACAATTCGTACATATTAATTATTTTAATTTTCAAAGTACTTTTTTTTTTAAAAATAAATTACATTTTGATAACACTTTTTGAAAATTTATGTAAAATGACTACACAGTAAAAAGTTTTGGTTTACTTTTAGAACTTTTATAACTTAGAAGTTTTCATTCTAAACTACTTTGGAATTAAATTTACAATTAATTCCGAAAAAGTTTATTGTTTTAACTCCATTTAAGATTACAAATATACTATTTTGGAATAAATTTAATTCTTTTTTGGATTTGTTATATATACACACCGGCTCGGCATTAAAATCAAACCAAAACTTTTTACTGTGTACGTAAATTTATTTTTTTAAACATAACGTATTATAATTCATAAATAATTTTATTTATATTTATTGTTTATCGCAACATGTTATGTTGGCATAAGGTACTTCATTTTGAAAATACTGAGTAATGGTTTTTTGTTCATAACAAATTAAATGACTTATTTATTTTTAAGAAATATATATATTTATAGAAGTCTGAATTTCAGAGACAGTCTTAAGTCAAGCACATTGCACTAATTAAAGTTCATTTTTGGCAGACCAAACATATTCATAATGAGAAATCTTAGGAACAAAACTGTATACGAAGTTGTGAATAAAATCACAATAAAATATGCTCAAAACAATGAAACATTAAGGAATTTTTTAAATATTTGGAAAAAGTAGCCAAAAGTTACCAAAACGTAAATTAGCTTACCAAGTTACCAAAATTCTAAATGTCTAAAAAAAGGACCAATTTTGGTCCAAAAGTACCAAAACGGCAACACTGGTTGCATGGGACGAGCACCGCTGTTTTAAGTATTCTATAAATATACAAACATTTACGATTTCTACGGTCGCCTACAGAGACCCTTAGTTTAATTCAAAGTTAAAAACCTTACCTCAAAATACAGAAATTTAAGCTTAATTTGTTTCTATTTGAAATTACTTACTAAAGTTTAATATTTTTGTTATCACTCGTTTTTGCATGCAGTTCTTTTGAATTTCGTTTTATTTATGCCTCGTTTTTATTTTAGCTGACGATATATGTACATACATATGTATGTACTTATGTATGTATGTACATACATACATATGCAGTATATTGACAGACCTTGGCAACCCAATTGCTTCTTATGTATGGTTGTTGTAGCAAGATTTCAAAATTGGCTCAAAAAACTTTAGGTACATGTTTGTTTTCTTGGCCATTGACAGCGTAATATGTACATATGTATGTATGTGTTTTTTTATGTTAGAATTTTGTAAATGAATGTACATTTTTGCTATTTCATTTTTGTTTTTTAATGATCTCTATGTAAATACATACATACTTACATATGTACACTTGTATGTACATATGTACAGCGGTGTGTCCCGCTAATGTATGTATACGAAATTAGTTTTTCGAAGCATACTATTGTAAAAGTCTATCAAAATTTGCGTAATTTCATACAGATTGCGAATAAAGTAGTAGAACTAAAAAATCGTGTAATTTGGAGGGCTCTACTTTGTTTTGAAATTGAAATAACAAAGTACGAGAAACTATTCCAATATAATATATATTCATTGTAGGATTTGCCGAATAAATCACGCCTCATATTTTAACGATCAAATAGAATTACTCATCTTTTCAAAAATTTCACAAAACTAAGAGGAAACTTAAATAATAGCGGAAATCACTCATCGTTGCACATCTGAAATTCTAGCACACATACATACTTATCTATGTAGAATGACTAAGTTGATTATAACAGCTGATTTTAGATTCAAGGGCTCATTAGTTTTTACTTTTCGTTGCCGTTCTATGCTTTATTTAATATTTTTTAATTACTTGGTCTGTGTGTGAACTTTCAAATGAGGACGGTGTAATTATAAAAGTGAATTTTGTAAATGTTTGCAATATGTTTTTTATTTAACAAAAATATATAAATCTTTAAAAATATGAATTAAAATAAAATGCCTGACCTTTAATACAAAATTTGTAATATTTCACACCACAAAAAACTAATACATCTGAACTATTGGCTGTCACTTAACGTTGAATGCTATTTTCTAGAGAATAGTCCGCAACAGAACAGAACGAAAAAGTAACAACAAACCATACATACAGTTTTTCAATTGAACAGAAACAAAACAGCTGATTCGTAACAGAACAGAACGTACAAACTAATTCTGCTTTTACAGAGTTGAATGAATAACTTTGCTGCATGGAATAAGCTAAGCAGCAGACAATATTTCAACGCGATCGCTGCCGGTAAAATTTTCACGTGAAGCCAGCGACCGGTTTTTGTATAAATTTTATAAAAGTTTTGTTTGACATTGAATTTTTATTATCTTAGCAATGTTTCTTTAAGAAGTTCTAACGTCAATTTAATTCCAGCACAGGCAGTTTTTGTGGCGGCTCAGTCGCCGTAAAATTTTTTAAGTCTACGACTCTACTTGTTCTGATTGTAAAAATTAAACGTAAAACTCAGCTGTTATAGAATTGCTATCCTTTGCAATTACCAATCTGCCATGGTTTTTGGTTATGCACATGTGTTCAAGCGATGCAAATCTTAGTTTCATGTATTTTGTTGTTGTGGTCTTGCAGAATATAGCACGTATGCTAGATTTGTAATATCTGCAAGGTTAGTTTGCAACGAAGCATGATTTCTGCTACTAATACATATGATGAGTATACGTTATTGAAACATTCGTAATTGATATACATTTGTATGTATGCAATACCCCTGACAGACATGTGATTTACATACCATGGTCTTTTATACTATTTTCGTGTGGCAGACTTGTAGTATGTGTACTAAATATTTGTTTTTGCATTTGATTATATGTTTAAAAAGGCATGTCAAACAGGTGGTACCGTTTCTACAGCAATGCAAAATTTTTAGTGGAAAATTAAAGAAAATGTCAAGCGAAATGTAAAAAACTTATGTATATCAGGGATATAAGAGTACTATTCAAAAGCATGTGTCAAAAAAACAAGACTGCCCAATCAGCCGTACAAAAAAATTTTCTACTTCGCATTTATGTATGTCATCATAAAATACATACAGTGGGCTCAGAAAGTGAGTGCTCAAGCTATCTTTTATCCTTCGAATATACTTTTTATTTATTAATATTATTTATACTTTTTAATTTATCTCATATTCATATTGCCTACAGTCCTCTATAAGAATTAAATTCAAAAAAACTTAATATGTAAGATTTTGAAAATAAAAACAAGAACTGATTAATAATCTCAAGCAAAAAAAGTAACGGGACATATTGAAAATAAAAAACATGATCAGAAAAGAAGGTGTACGAAAAACATTTTCGCAAAAGTCGTATTAAGAGAAGATGCAATATTAACCCTGCTACTGTTAGGGTCATTTGATGACCCAAATCGTAATTAACATTACCGTATTTCTAACTGGTGGAATATATTTGAAATTTCTTACTACTCAGTGCATCAATTCTTGAAATATATTGAATTCAATTAGTTTTATCACCATTTTAGGCTTAGACAATTTTTTATTGCAAGTGCTTACACATATCATGTTCGGGTCATTTTATGACCCTCTATCATTTTTGTGAAACGAATAATAAATATATAATATAATATGTCTATATTATATGTTTTTTGCATTTGTCTTTCCCCTCTTTGGTGTTTTTCATGACAACAAAACAAACAAAATAAGAATGACCGACAAAACGCCCAAAAAAATAACGCATGGTTGTAGAAAGAAAGTCAACAAAACCCCTTGGTGCAGAATCATTGTCTAAAACACCTCTCTGTTGCGAATGCACTGTAATGCTCCTATGCGGACATTTTATGAGCAATTGTCTCAAAACTTGCAACTGCTTTACGTTCCAAGTGCTAATATAACGATTGACGAACAGCTTATTCCGTTCCGAGGTAGATGTCCTTTCAAAGTATACATTCCAAGTAAACCTGGGAAATATGGCATGAAAGCGTGGATAGCAGCGGATTCTGACACCGCGTTTTGCTTACATTTCCAAATATACTTGAGCAAAGTGGGAGACAATGCTGAAAGGAACCAAGGCGAACGGGTTGTTCTAGACTTAGTGTCTTCGTGGACGAAATGTGACTACCGATAATTTTTTACGAGTCATAATCTTGCATTAGAACTGCTAAAGCAAAAAATTACTATTGTTGGCACAGTGAGGAAAAACAAACGTTTTTTGCCGGTTCATACAACAATTCAAGAATTGCGTAAGCTTCCAATACAATCAAGTAAATTTTTTTCATGAAAAAGAAACTGTAGTTTTGTATGTGCCTAAAAAATTCAGAATGGTTTATTTGCTTAACAGCAACATTTTGGAAGATCATCCAAAAAAAGTTCCGGAAATAATTAAATACTACAACTCGACAAAAAGCGGAATCGACACATTGGACCAAATGGTTCGTACATATTCGTGCAAAAGAAAAACCAATCGGTGGCCAATTGCCCTGTTCTCTAATTTATTAGATATTTCTGCTCTCAACGCTTTTATAATATGGACCGAAATATATCCAGAATGGCAAAAAATAAACTACACAAAAGACGCCAATTTTTAGAGCAACTCGGTGAAGTTTTAGCTCTCAATAAAAAAATGTGGGGTCAAAATATGACCCGAACATAACATTTGTATTTTTTTTCTAATATAGCAGCAGGGTTAAAGAAAAAAAATTCGAAATGTTTCTAAAACGCAAAGAAACAACAGAATCTGAGCGAAAAATAATAATAAACTTGCGAAAAGATAAATATTCCCTTCGGAAAATTGGAACAATGGTGGAAAGGACTCGGTCGGCTATAAAAAAGTACAACACAAGACTAAAAAAATGTTAATGTGCGATGACGTGGACGCTCTCAAGCACTTTCCGAAGCTGAAAAATTATCTCTTTTTCGAGAAAAAAATTCTAAAATACCGGCTACAGAATTGACAAAAAATCTTAAAAACCTTTAATAAATGCGTTGGTCCAAATACAGTTCGAAAAGTCCTTCAAAAAGATGCTTGTATCAGTCGTGTCTCCCGTAAAAACCCGTACATAAGCAAAGTTGACGATCAACCCACTTACATATGCCAAAGAACATCAAAATGAGGCAATGGATTTCTGGAACAGAGTCATTTTTACAGACGAGAGTAAATTTATTATTTATTGCAATGATGGAAAGTGTAGAGTGAAGCGAAAGCCAAATGAGGAATTAAGAGAACAAAATGTATGTCCATCATTTAAACATGGAAGTGAGTCAGTGCTAGTGTGGGGGTTTATGAGCGCAGCTGGAGTTGAAAATTTACATATAGTCGATGGAATAATGGACCATTCGAAATATTTACTTATTTATTAGTACATATTCTACAAAGTAATTTTTCAGAAATTTGGCTGTACAAAAATGGCGCCGGTAACTAGACCATATGTCCTTGATGTTATTAACAGTACTTTAAAAATGTCTTTGTGACTGACTATACCCGGCCTATGCCTTCACATAGGAAGTAGCATCGTGGTTGTCAACGAAATTCCACAAGAGAATCGCATGGCTATATCCGTGGCAAATCAGTTAACCAATGCGAGCGGGACGAAAAGCTCTCGAAGGCCAAACAACACACGCAAGCCTGATTGCACTCAAGAAATAATTACGATGACGCGAGAGCTGTTCTTCAGCCCAGAGCTGCTTAACGACCGACCATTTGAAATATAAAGAGATTTCAAAAACTCACCTCAAGCCTATCGTGCAGAAATGTTGAATTGCTGAAGACTGTATTTTTTACGCAGGACAACGACCCAAAGCAAATGGCGTTCAATAATTGTGACTCCTATACAGTGTCGCCACCTTATGTGTAATTACACATATCACGTGTAATTTTTATTTTCATGTGTTGTCCATGTGTAATTTAAAATTTTATCGTTTTTAAGCACTACTTTTTTATTGTAATGATAACAAATAAGGATTGGCTGTGAGATTTTAATTTATTTAAGAATCTGTTTTGTATGTTTCTGTTTGTGGTTGTCCTTTTTACACAAAACCAAACTGTGATATTTTTGAGAAGAATGATGTAGAATTGGTCCTGAGAAGGTTATGTATCTTCAAAAATAAAAAAAATTTCCTGTTTCCCATTTTAGTTATTTCTGCACACAGAAAAAAACCCAATGTAAAATCAACATGAAGGAATGTTGATATCAAGTCATTGTTAATGTGTGGGAAAAATCCAATTTAATTTACTTTTAACATTGTTTTAAGTTACATCAATGGTTAAAATTGTTAATTTAGTATGAAAATATGTTGATTTACAATTAATCACATTGTACATTTTAAATTTTACCTTTTACAGAGTTAAAATAACATTAATTGTTAAGATATGTAGTTATTGTTATTTTCTTTACTTAATAAATTTGCTTATATATGTATTTTTTTATATTAATATATAGGCCAGCTGGCAATAACCTTTAATTGGAATTTTATTTTTATTTATTTAATTAATAAATTCGCTTACTCAACTTATAGAATTTTATATTAATATGTAGGTCAGCTGGCAATAAACTTTAATTACAATTTTATTTATTTGCTTACTCAACCTATTGACTATTCATATTAATATCAATTGTATGTCATGTTTAATATATAGGTCAACAAAAATGTATTATTAAAAAATCAGTTAAGCATTTTTTAGTCCAATATGTAAGTTTTGCTTGATTTGTAATTCAATGTTAGACTTCCGTATAACTAAGCATTTTTCTTTAATGTCTTAATTATATTTAAACAGAAGTAAAATAAAGTTTTATTTAGTGTTTTATGATACGGCAATTCTATTGTTTTATTGTTCAACACTGTCCTTCAAGTTCCCAAGTGCTTGCAAGGAACAAAAACGTAAATTAGTGAAGGCCTAAATTTATGTGTTTAGACCACCAACCACTAATTCACTCACATTAAACATTTTGGTGACCCCGACGTGATCTAATGGTTTACTACAATCTTACTCCATTCTCGACAGAGATAAATGCGCTATCTTCAGGCTTGCAAACTACAGGAACTGTGTCTTAAAGATCCAATGTGCGATATCCTGGTGAACAACTTAGACCAAATCAGGAATGCATTGCAGCAAGAAACGGAATTGTTTACCAACAAACGACTTAAAAGGTCACCGTTTAATATAGTCGGAAACATTGTCAGATCACTGTTTGGAGTTCTTGATGCAGATTACGCAGAAGAAATGTCAAAAACGATCAACGATGCAAAAATGGAAAAAATCATATCGTGATGCTTTTAAAAAATTAAACATCAATAATTGATTCAACCATTAATATTATTAAACAAAATGAGATCAACAAAGAGCAAATGATAAACGATATCTTAAGAATGGTTGATCTGAACAAAAATCTAATAGGAAGGGACTCTTCAGCAATTAGGAACTCGCAAGTTGTTGGACTTCTATCAACTCATCTATCATTGACGGCAATAAATCTTCAAAGAATAGAGGCTGAAATCATAAATGTACTTACTGACGCCCATAATGGAAAAATTGGTCCCCTGCTATTATCACCTTACCAACTAAAGGATGAGATTGCTCTAATTAAGGCTCACCTGCCATCATCTCACGTACTTCCAACAGGAGATGACAATATAATCGAACTGTATAAACTTATGAGTGCTAAGGGAGCTGTGACAAAAAATGAAGTAATTTTCGAAATGAAAATACCTCTAGTGGATCAACAATTCTTCGAGATATTTAACATAGTGCCAGTCCCAACAATAAAAAATAATACATCACTCGCCATCAAACTGGACATATCATACCTTGCTACCAATGCACATAAAGATGAGTATATTCCTTTTACAGCAGATGCATTAGCAAATTGTATCAAAACAAAAGATGACGAATACATTTGCAGAAATAAACAATCGAAATTAAAAAAGAATTCTGATGCCAATCCATGCGAGATCAATATTTTCAACAATCGATCGACAACCAATTGCAACTGGAATAGAATCCTAGAAACGACAGCATGGAACCAATTGTATGATCAAAACAACTGGATTTTTGCTACTACCACAGACGTTGAGACATCGCTGGTGTGTGGCACGGAAACCACATTTATCATACTAAAAAACACTGGGTTGATGGAAATTGCCCCTAATTGTGTAAGCAAAAATAACTTCATAACAATACAAGGACACTTTGGTATATCAAATTATGTGCATACGTCATACACAAGACTAAAACACATAGAATTCATTAGTGAACCACAAGAAATAGAAAAGGTATTGGTTAACACTACAAATCACCAGTACAAGACCCAACTAGAACAGCTAAGCAGGCTACAAAGGCAACTAAATGAATCAACGCTAGTACAATTACCGCAAATCATCATGCCAACATCATCATGCAGTGAGTTACACCGCACTAATATTTTCCATAATACTTGCAATCTTTCTGCTGTCCTACCAACAGAGAAAAAGACGAGATTAATATTTCTGTAAAGTACTAACAATTGAGTACATTTGGTTCTATTAATAAGATGTTATATTTCTATAGTTTTAATTACAATACCTGAAGACTCAGAATTTCGGTAGACATAATTGGCCTTATTCACAAACGCTTAATAAAGTTAATGTGTACATTAAAAACATTAAATAAATAAAAAAAAAACACAAAAAAAGGATTTGGATTTATTTTTTTTTAACAGTGGTTCGAGTGGTGCATGTGGCTGTAATTACAACGAGCAGTGCAAGAAAAAATCAACAATTCGGGATTCGGTTAACACCGATCCCTCGTTAGTGGAAAGTTAGTTAGAGGCAAGGAGGATTTTTATCTACTTGCTTGGACTGGATTTTTATCTAGTCGTGGGGAATAGGGCACTAGTTCAAGGTTAAGCGTAGGGGACTCCCAGAGGTTTTTACCCGTAGTCACAGGTGGAAGACTCCCTGAGGATATCACCCGGAGTGGTAGAGGGGCTGGATTTTCATCCGGTACATAAGTTAGGAGACTTAGGAGTACATTTACAGCCACGTATCACCACGGCCATCCAGCTGTGTAATTGTGGAAGTTGTGTAAGAGGACCCTGGGCATCGCTGAACTATCCCAGCTTCAAACCCGGATAAACCGGAGGTCCGTTACATTTATAGGGAATCAAATAGAAAGAGCAAAGCATATAGCGAAAAATACAAAGGAAAAACAAATAAGAAAGCTAAATGCACTAAAAGAAACAATTTTTCAAAAAGAGGAACTATTTTTTAATGAACACTGGTTTGAAAACAAAACTGAATTGGAAATACCCTGGGAAAGTAAATGGTTGTTATCCTTAGGAAAAAAGTTTTCTTTACCCATAAACCGTCAAAGCTTCTCCCCTATCGAAATCATTGCAGATGTAGAAGCGTGCATAGAAAAATGGAAGGAAATACACAAGGGGAAAAAGAAGAAAAAAGACCAAATTTAGCCAACATGGTAACGTTTTTTAAGAGAAATATTAGAAACAGTTCAAAAGAGAAATTTATTTTAGCAATTTTTGAAAAAACAAAAAAGTTCCTAAATAAACATAGGAACATAGTAATAACACAAGCGGATAAAGGCAACAAGACGGTTGCAATTTACAAAGACCAGTATGATAATAAAATGTTAAGATTATTAGAAGACAAAGAAATTTACAGAGTTATGAGAACAGATCCTACCAACAAACTCATCAAAACTAATAATGTCATCGTTACTGAATTATACAAAAAGGAATACATAGATAATTGGCAAAAACGGTACCATGCTATCAACTTAGCAAATATGTGGGAGGAATCCTCAAAAATATAATATCAAAAGAATACAATGTTAAGAATTCTCTCCAATTAAAAAATCAATTAAATAATATTAAATTAAATGAAAAAGACTCACTGGTATCTTTCGACGTAGTCTCGCTCTTCACAAACATCCCTACACATACTGCCATAAATAATATAATGAATAAATGGTCAACTATAAAAGAAAATACTACAATTCCACGCTCAAAATTCTTAGACATACTAAAATTCTGCCTATATGACAACAACTATTTTATATACAAATCCAAAATATACAACCAAATCTAAGGTATGCCTATGGGAAACCCTTTTTCCCCAACAATTGCAGACATCGTGTTAGATAGCTTACTAGACGTGGATTTGGCTGAACTAAAAAACAAAAAAAATCACATTAAATACATAGCTAAATATGTAGATGATATTTTGGCTATTATTGAAATTAACGACAAAGATGAGATTCTAAAAACGTTTAATAGTTACCACCCTAAAATAAAATTTACCATCGAAGATGAAAATCAAGGGGAACTAGCATACCTTGACACAAAATTATACAAGGATGGAACATCAACAGGCAGAATCATGAATTTCAACTCAACCCAACCAAGAACGCAAATCATAAACACTGTAAAAAACTTTATTCGAAGAGTACTGAACATTGGTGACAAGCAGTTTCACGTACAGAACAAATATAAAATTACAGAAATATTAATAAAAAATAGTTTGGGACTAATAAGATCCCTAATAAAATCCTACAAACCCACAATACACAACTGTCATGGCAACCCTAACCAAGAAAAACGTTTTTGTAGTATTAAATACATACCAGGTATTACCGACAACTAAATCATAAAAACAACAATAGCTAATAATGATATTAATTTTAGTTATGAACTGAATAAACCACTAAATACGATATTCACAAAAGTAAAAACACCAATAGAGAAATTACAACAAAACAACGTAGTTTACGAAATACCGTGTAAAGGCATAGACAATAACAGCTGTAATCTTCTTTACATAGGTACAGCAAAAAGAAGTTTGGAAACAAGAGTAAATGAGCATAAAACTGAAATGAACAAAAATAAAGAAAACTCTGCACTATCACAACATATCACACATACAAAACACAAACCAGACAATATAAAAATACTGGACAAAGTAAACAACATGAGAAATCGATTTATAACAGAAAGTCTAAGAATCCAACAAAAAATAAGCAAAACCATGAACATTAAAGAAGATACCGATAATTTGAGTGCGAACTATAAAATAGCAATAAGTTAAATTAAAAAGGTGTGATTCAAAATAAAATTAAAAAAATTTTGTGCCTTGTAATTCAATTAAATTAATATAAACAATTTTATATAAAAAATTTTTTTTAAATAATATTTATGTGACGTTTATTCATATTGTAAGTCATTAACTGTAAATATTATATTACTGCAACTTTGTTGACGTTTTTCTCTTTTTAATAAAACAGACAAAAATCCCTTGAAAAAGTGAACATACAATTCACGAAACGTCGGGACAATATGGAATAAAAACTTGCATTTTTATTTACATAAAACGCGGTAGGACAATAGCTAAATCAAAAATAAAAAAGGAATTATTCTTGGCCAATAATAATAACAACAACAACACTACAATAACCTTATTAATCGTTTGTGAATAAGGCGAAATATATATACGTATATAGTCCAATCATCGTTTTTAATGTTTATTTTATTTTTATACCCTTCACCAAAAAATTTGGAAAGGGGATATATAGGTTTGTCATTCCGTATGTAATTTCTTCGTTATTCATTTAAGACCCCATAAAGTATATATATTCTGGATCCTTGTAGATAGAGAAGTCGAATGAGCGATGTCCATCTGTCCGTCTGCCACATTTTGGTGTAGTTAGAATTAAGACCAAAACACAACATAGAGAAATAAATTTTATACCATTCTCTTGGAATATTTCATAGATTTGTTCGGTTTGAAAATAACAAAACTCGGTCCAATAATTAATGAGATATAGCTAAAAGACTTTTTTTGTTATATTTCCTATTATGTTGTTTTTTATGGCCCCAACTGTCCTACGGTCAATTTTATGAAGCAGATCTCTTGTATGCAGTTCTACGAAGGCTTAGACTGAAAATAATTGAAGTCGGTCCATTAACGACTAAAATATGAGCAACAAAATGGCATTCGAAATAATTTTACTTTTAAAATTTTTTTTTAAAATTGCGTGGGGATTCAATCCAACAACCTCTTGGGTGGTAGACACGACCGCTTCTTGTACACCACAGAGCAATTATATTTTTCATAGTAGTTTAAGCGTTTAAGAACATAATATATCTTATTTATTATAAAATACTAAAATTTTAAATTCTTGATGGAAATTGGTGTGGTTGTAAATCTTCCCTTTTTGTCACACATATATCACATACATACATACTGAAAGCGTTCATGGGCACATGTACACCTTGTGTGTATGCATGTGTAAACTAAACAGTCTTCTTTAAACATTTTTTGTACGTTTAGTAGTGTGATATTATGCATGCGTATTACAGTATTTTTTCTCGCTTATATTTTCTTTCGTATATAAATAACCATAATTATTTTTTATATTATTTATATTAAAGAAATGTAATGGATCGTCAAGACACTATGTACGAGTAAATATACAAAATCAATGAAATTGAATTTTAGTTTTGTTTTGAAAATGTATTAATATTTCATTTTTTATGACTATTTGTGATTTCAGAAGAAAGGTAAAATTTATGCTTATATCCTGTTTTATACTTGTGTAATTTTAATTATTTTCTATATTCAGGTGCAGAGCGTACCTGTAGTATATCAGAACCTGGTATTATTGTATTTGTACATGTGTACATGTGATAAAAAATCTTTTGACAATTAAAATGTTATTTGGATACTTAGTAACACATAACAAAGCAGAAAAATCTCTTCCCGGCTAGAATTTGATAAGAAATGTTTCTTTCATTCTGTAACATCAGTGAGTTAATCTTCAAAAGCACTTGAATTAATTACCATTTTTCTATAAAATAAAAACAAAGTTTAATGTAAGAATTTAATTTGATATCAAGCTCCAAAATCTAATTAGCAAAGAAACTAAAAAATTGAAAACCCCGCGAAAATAGCGCATATTCTAAAAATTGCAACTGCAATATTGGAAATTATTCGCAAAATTTATAAAAAAAATCATATAATTGGCAACCGGCAGCCAAAAATCTTGAAAAAATCTCTAAAAAGCCAAAAGTTCCTAAAATTATGCGAACATCAGGAAAATTGTATGATTTAAGATTGATTAAAAAACAGCAACATTATAGAGTAAAAAAACTTAAAAATATAAAAATTTAAAATGCATTTGTATTTTGAATAAAAGTATTGCAAATACCTACTTTCCACAAATTTATATTTAGCTTCTAGATTGCATTATCCAATTGAATAATTTAATGTGGGCTTAATTAAAATATATTCTAAGAATAGCTCGCAATTCATCAAATATTTTTCAAACAATCAGTTCCTATCGTATACATACATATGAACTTTGGATTTTTAGATCGGAACGTTGGGGGAAAATTTCCAAAAATAATATATGCATACATATTTGTATTTCATTTTTTATTTTTGTTGCATATTATCGTATTTTCTCCAATTGAACATATACAAAATGACAAGTTAAGATCTTACGAGATAAAAAATTGATTTCTTCATATTCATATAAAATAGACTGGTCTTACATTCATTAAAAACACCTAAAAAATCATAGTTTTGCGGAATATCGCATTGTCGATAGCACGCACTACGGAATTGGACGCGGCATAATGGTAAAATATTACGAAAATAAGCCGAATTATGGGTTGGATTTGAGATCAAAATGCTTTCTGTTTGCGACTTTATCGTAATTTTTCATCTCTGTCTTACTTAGTAAACGCAGAAGAAGATTTAAATAAAATTTGTTTTAATTAAATTCATCTGTTTTCTTAGCAGGCTGAATATGAATTACCGATTTCGTATTTTTTAAATCAATTGTGGTTGAAATTCCATTGTGTTTCTATATCAGAAATATGTATTGAACCAAAACCTTCATCGTCTGGTCCAACCGCAATACAGATAAGTAAATGGAAAAAGTATGAAAATTTTAAAAAGACAACTATCAGAATACCACTAGTTTACATACATATGTACGTCATACGAGTTTCAAAGAAAAAATTTAATTAAAATAATGAATTAAAATTTGTTGTTATATTTTATAATTTAATATTTTTTCTTTTTGTTATTAATTTTATTTTTGTTATTAATATTATATTATATAAAATAAAAACGTCGACAACTTACTAAATTCATTATATAATTATTTCATCACTGTGCAAAATCCTATCTGATAACACATTGGATATTTTTGAAAGATAAACCTTTTATCGTTCATAAAATTGGAAAAAACGCAAAAATTAAAAAATATATTATAAATGAGATTGTGCCTGGTTTTTAAAATAAATTGTGGAACAAACTTTTTAAAATAAAAAGTAAAAGTAATAAAAACAACTAAAATGTATAGAAAATTCTAGAAATTGTGTTGAGTTCAGGATTCCAAACCGTGCCACCGGGTAAGAAGGTACGGTTTCAAATCCTGACCAACCATTTATTATTTTTTTTTTTAATTTTTGAAACATTTTAGTTATTTTTATTACTTTTACTTTTTATTTGAAAAAGTTCGATTTTTTTAAGAATTTTTGATAGCTTTAAATTATTTTCAATGTGAAGATAATTTTGGAACATTTTAATCATTAGACTAGCAGATTTATGTAATAGATGTCGATATTTTTTTTATCTATTTTGGGAGAATTTCTTCATTATTAAACCTGTTCTTATGTTTCAAATCATTTCTTTGTTTAGTCGAAGACCGCTGGCTTTTTCATAAAGACGTTGAAAGACTTCTTGGATGTGTGAAAAATAATATAAGTGCTAATAAGGGGATGTTAATACTTCTATAATGCACTCTAGGCAAGAAAGTGTAACAAATTTGTTACGAAATTCATAATTTTTGGCTGACTTCATAAACGCAGTTTGCAAAGCAGCACGAGAATGCCTTGTAAACTCATGCTTCCAGTGTTGCTTTGGAAGCTGTGTTTATGAAATCAGCCTACACTATGAAATAGAGATTACAACCAATCATGCGTGATCGTGATTAATTTTTTGTTGCCATCACGTGGGGGTGCGTCCGTGAGACGGTGAGTGGCAATTTCTTTTGCTTAATGTAATTTTTTCCATTTAAATTATTAAAAAAATTTTTTTTCGTGTTCGTGGGCGCGAATTTTCGTGATTGTGACTTCTTTCGTCACTCCTATGCTGAAGGGTATAAAAGATTCGGCACAACCGAATATATCTCTATTACTTTTTTTAGTAAAAGATTAACATATAACAGATTTTACTACTTGAGTGGTGATTACTAACTCAAAGCTTTAATCGATCAGGCCACGTAGTATCATTTAATTGGTTTATCCACGAGATCTGGAAAAAATTAAATTTTGGGCCTCATGGCTTACTAAGAAGCCGCTTGGTTTTTTTCAAAATGAGGGTCATTGAATAACTATCCGTTGAAAAAACAGCAAGTAAAGTACAAAATTTTTCCAAAAAAAGGAAAATAAAATATTATAGAGAAACCCAACCTAAAATTAACCAAAGGACATTTAAACCTCAAAAGTGGAGATTTTCGGTACTTTTGTAAACCTAGAAGAAGGGTTGCATTACTTGATACGTACAGTTCAACGGTAGTCAACAATAGTTTGGGGATAAGAAGTTTCTGGACGAAATAGAATTTCTGGACGAAAACGTCGTCAAAGACAGCGCTGCCGTTGGAAATATCTAAAAAGTGTCATAAAAAGGGTATTTAAGAAAACGGTATATTAAAGTAAAATACTTAGGTTTTTTTGCGAACAAAAAATAATTTTTATTTCAATAAAAAAACACACACAAACGAATTTTAACAATTAATTAAATACATTAGACCAAAATAAAAGTAATTACACATACTTGAATTATAGCACAACGTTAAAACTAAATAATTCACTTCACAGGTACATTATTACAGATTAGCCGTATTATCAAAAAAAGAAGCTACTGCTACAAAAAATTTTTGATAATGTTTATCACTTTCTAGAAATACTTCTTCTAAATATTGTAATTAATTCTTCACTTGGAGTCCATTCTTCCACCTCTGATTGACGGATGTTTCGTCAATCTAGAGCAGTGGTTTCCAACCTTTTTGAAGTCGCGACCGCAAAATGATTTTCAAAAAATCTGGCGACCCCTTAACGTTTTCGCTCTCAAAGTTTGGAAATATTGTTATAAAAAAATAAAATTCAATGAAAATAAAGCAAAAACATGAGACTGCTTGCTTGCTATTCATTAAGCAGATATCTAACGGTATTTGATTATTGCTTCTTTGTTTATAGATTGGTGTGATGCAACGCATATGTATGTATGTACATATGTATGTATATAATAAATAGATATGTATGTAAGTTTCTTAAAAGATAATGGTGATTGCTGAGTATTAAATCCATTCATAACTAACTGTGTTGAGTTCGCCGATCTTGTCAATAATTTTAAAGAAAATGTACGTATGTATGTGAGCTGGCAGCGGACAGTATGCTCAAAATGGACTATTTATTTCAAATTAATTCTACACTTTGGGAAAGCGAATGGCTTTTTCACAAGTGGTGAACATTACAACAAAAAAAAGGAATAAACTAAATTTAGAAAATGATTCGATTGATTGTGTGCCACAATTGCAACCACGGTTTTCGTATTTAATTAAAAATAAGCAAGCCCAGCGTTATATTATGTTTTTTAATTAAAAAAAATCAATTGGGACATTTAAACGGTGTCCTATCATATCATATTGTCATAATGTCTTATTATTTTATGATGTCTTAAAAAAATGTTGTGTTTCAAACAAAAAAGTCCTAAAAGCTATTTATGCTGTGTTTTTGTTTTGTCATAACTAAACACTAGTGTAGTTTTTGCACAAACTAGCTATTATTTTCGTTTTTTCACTTGTTTTCGGCATTCTAATATAAAATTTTTATGATTGTAACGGTTGTCCGTTTTATTATTGTTTTTTTTATCAGCTGACTCAAATTTAAAATAGCACACTAAATTATGAGGGGTTGTTCACAGCAGTCATATTTTTTCGTGTTATTATTTTAAGACATATGACTTTATGACGACCGTGTGAATACCCTGAATGTATTTTATTTATATCAGGTTGCGACCCCCAGCGGTATCGACTCACCGGTTGAAAACCACTAATCCAGTCAAACCAAATTCAAGCATTACATAATTTAATTAATAATACACTAGGAATACATCCATATATTAGGTAACACTGATAATAATAATGACAAAGTTTTTTACAGTGTAAAGTTTATTCCTGGCTTAACTGATAACAAAAATATTAAAACAACAATAGAAACACAGAACATAAGTTTTGCCTATAAACCACATACAACACTCAACTCGATTTTTTCTAGAATCAAGACACATGTGGAGAAACAACAACAAAATAATGTAGTATACGAAATAGCATGTAAGGGAAATGACAACCAAAAATGCGATTAAATTTATATTGGCACAACAAAAAGAAATTTACAAACAAGAATATGCGAACACAAAAATGATATAGAGAAACAAAAAGAAACAACAGCTTTATCAAAACATATGATCAACGAAAGGCATAAACCAGACTTTGACAAGATAAAAATATTAGACATAGAAACAAGAGAAAAAAAGCGTTACACAATAGAAAGCTTACGTATACAACAGAAAATTGGAAAGACTATGAACCAAAAGGAAGACACCGATAAAATTAGCTCCAGTTACAGAGTTGTGATAAAATGAAACCACTGTGATATTATTTTAAGTTGTGTGTTTAAATTAATTTTTATGTCAAATGTTTTTTGTAAGCTGTACAATCAGTTAATGTGATAAATTACTAAATAATTGTAAGTTTGTAATATGTTTGATGTTTTTATTTTTGTAATATATAATGTTTTTTAATTATATAGACAAATAAAACCCCTGAAGATGTCAACAAAACATTGACGAAACGTTGGGAGAAATATGTAAAAAAAGTTTTTTATTTACATGAAAATAATAGGCCTAATTAGCTTATTGGTATTAAAGAGAAATATTTATGTATGGAAATTTACATACAAAATAAAAAAGTTTAAATTTTATATGTAGTGACTTCTACGTGAATTGTGAATGAAAATTTTATTACTCTAAGATTGTAGAGCAAACAAAAATTTTTTATAACTTTTAATTTAATAGCCAGTGTGCAGGAAAAAATATATTTAATATATTATTTTGATCCTCTGGATTAAAGTTTAATATAAAAATGAATGACAAACACATTGCTAGAAGAACAACGTTATCCTGGGGATTTTTCAACAAATATTAGTAGTTTTGCCTTTTTCTTAACAACATTATAGATTATTTAATTTGAACACGTTTTCGGAAATAAAATATATGTATGTTTTTTTTTTAATTTGCTTGTTATTATTCCAATCTTTTGGACAATTCAAAGCAGAAGCAGATTCATATCAGTCTTATTTTTCATAAATATTTCAATTATTTTATGCATGCATGAAATTTTTTTTTATAATTTTCAAGCAACAAATTGAAAAAATTTTACACATGAATGTGGTGGGGTGTGTTAAAAAAATTTAGTCCGAATTTTATAATTTTCTTTCAAAATTCGAGGTTTTAAATAAAATAAATTAAAATACATATGTATGCAGTTAAAATAGAAAAATAAAAGTGACTTTAAATATAAGTTTTTAATATGAATACTAGTTTTCAAAAATAAATAATAAAGTTTCTTTAATCAGGGCCTATTTTATTAATTAAGCGTTTCGAGATTTCGCTCGTGCAAAAACATTAATTAAATCTTCATAGTTTATTTCTTGCATAAATTGGGCTTGTATAGACAATAATGCAAGAGCATTAAGTCTATCTTAGCACATACTTGCCCGTAGATAATTTTTTACCATCTTCAGAGTGGAAAAAGATCCTTCTGCTGGAGAGTTTGTAGCAGGGATATTCAAAAAAATATTATTTAAAATCTTTTGAGCAGTGATGGAGATTTGCTATTTTCCCGTCACATCCAGCGATTATTAAAGCAGTGGAAAAAATTATTTTAGCTATATGTATATGCAGTGATGCCAAGAGTAGGGAATTCACCCTTTTTGTAGGGAATTTATTGGAAAATTACAAGCGAAGGGAAAAAGGACATTTTTTTCATTTTAAGGAAAATGTAGGCAATTTTTAATACTTTGTTTTTTCCCCTTTTTATTTCGGTATAATTGCGTAAAACGTTACACAAAATTGTTAATATTATACATATAAAAATTTAAATTTCAAATTTTGTTACAGTATTACCCCTTCGTCAGGCACATATTTTGACCCCAAAGTTCTGGCACATGGTGTCTGGCCAGACCCCTATACATTTACATGCATTTGTATGGAAATAAGGGCTGTTTGCCGTTAAAATTTTTACTAAGATAGGAAAATATTTGTTATATTTTGTGTTTCTATTTCTTTTTACTATGTTATTAGCTACCTGAGGAAGAAAAAATAGACCTGAAAAAATCTTTGGAATGAAAAGGGCAACAATTTTTTGTTCTATATATATTTCTCTTTATTATGGGTAAAGTAATAAATGTTTATGACAAAATAGAAAATTATTATGAAGAATACATTGATTTTTTTATTAAGAATTTTGCGGAAGGCAACAAAAACATAAATAATCTACTTTTGAATGTTGCTGACAAACAGGATTGTTGCATTTGCAGCAAAAAAAGCGTGTCTTACGGCGTATTTTGTCACCTTGCTGCAGGCAAATTCTGCAATCTTTTTTGGCAGCTAATGTGTCTGGACCACTGCGTGAAGCCACATTAAGGTTTGCTATATTGAGAGGTCTCCCAAAGAACGCTTCAAATGCTATATGAGTTGTTGGTTGAGCCACAATGTGCGGATTATTGATGCGATTTTCAACGTTGGCCAGTACCAATTGCTTTGCAAGTTTATATAAAAATATGCGTCTTCCTTCTTTTCTTGTATTTTCATCATTTAGCTTACATATAATGTAACTTGCCAATGCCATCACATCAATCATGTTGCAGAAAAACGCGTATGTCCAGCGTCTGGTTGGTCGTTTTGTTGTGTAATGAGTTAGCTTTTGATCCATCGTATCGACTCCGGCTTTAGTTGAATTATAAAATAAAATTGCCTCCGGTTTCATGGCTATGCCTTCAACATGTTTCGTGTAATGCACGGTTGAAATTAAATTGACTGCCTTATTTTTTTTGGGCACGTAGCTGCAAAGTGCAACAAGATTTTCATGAAAACCAAACACACTTGAAAGAATTGGTCGTCTGGTGCTCTTCATAACTTCCTTAGGAATACATCTTTTGTTTGCTCGAATGGTGCCAACAAATGCCAGTCCCATAGCAGCAAGTCGTTTAGCGCCGTTCAATGAGGTGAAAAAATTATCAGAAATGATTGTTCTGCCGCTGTTTGCGTAACAATTTGCGAAATACATTAGAACGTTTTCACCTTGATTTATCTCCCGATTGTCTCCTTCCTTTCCAGTGTATAGTTTTCCTTTCAATGGAAATTTAGTCTTAGCATCGCATGCCCACGAAACTTTGATCCCATACCTTGCAGGTTTTGATGGGATATATTGGGTGAACTTTGTGCGCCCACGATACGGAAACAACTGCTTATCGATGGTGATATTTTCATAAGGTTCATAATAATTTTGCAGATTTTCATTGAGAAAATTCCAAAGGTCCCGGATAGGAGCTGCTTTATCTGTTTGCTGTCGGAATGCCCGCGTACGACTATTATCGAAACGAATTTATCTGGACAGAGTAATGAATCTTTTGTGCGACATAGCCGCACGGAATATGGGCAGCGAATCAGAACGCCACAATATACTGGAGTCTTGCATATTATTATGGCTGAGACCAGAAGCCAACAAAATCCCAATGAATGCATCTAGCTCAGAGCTTGTCAAATCAATCCATTTTCTTTGGGTAGACTCTGGATGTTCTTCATTCCATTTTCTAATTGATTCTCGCCCATGCCGATTTGTTTCACTAATGATGACGAACGTAATATTGGTTGAGAAAAATAGCTTGAATACCTCAACTGGATTGGTTAGCCTTGTTTTTGTTCCAGATTGAAAACGCATGATATTATGCTGGCGCAAACGAGATGCAGGGGGTTCAGTTTCGTTCCATTTAGTACCGTCTTTACCATAAAAACAGCCTGAGTCGACTTCATTTGCTGCTTCAGCATCATTTCCACTTTCTTCTTCATCTACGTCTTCATCACTATCATAAAGTTCGTTAGGTTCAATTTCCAAATCATTTTCTATGTCTGATGCATCATCTTCTGGCACATAATCAGCAGTATCATCAGCTTCTACCTGACTTTGAAAATCACGCACTAATGCCTCTGACAATTGGAGTTGCAAATTCGCGCTACGCAAGCGTGTATTATAAATAAATTCCAGTTCATCAGCCATAATATACTAACAACGCAACAAATCTACCTGCGTAAAATTATTCACAAGTTCAAAATTACCGTACAAAAACTAGATTACTTCTTCACTGTTCAATGAATAACTAACTCACAAACAAAATCAGAAGAAAGAAAGAAGCATAAAACAATAAAGTAAATACAAATTCCCAACTCGTGCCATGTGCTTTGCCTATGCGTTCATACAAAATGCATAGGGGTCTGGCCAGACACCATGTACCAAAAGTAAGGTGAAGATTTTTTATTTGGCTTTTTTGTCCTGTTCCAAGGACTTTTTTCAATTATTAATTTATACATCGAAAGCCAACAATATTTTGGGAGATTACCTGAAATTGCAGCCATGTACCTAAAATAGAAGTATGCTAAATTGAAGCATGAAAATGAAATATGTCTGGCCAGAACCATGTGCCACTTCGAGGGTTACGCGAGTTATGGAAACCCCCATAATATTACCAACAACAACAACGCCACCAGCAAAACCACCTAGGTTGGCTTAAATGAAAAACAACAACACAAAAGCCAACGCTCTAGACTTAAGAAGTTATTTCATTTGAATTATTAATATTTTTATTTTGACCCAATTAATGTTTTGCAATATAAACTTCCGCATAAGCCAATATAAAAATAACAATTTAGTTTAAACAGCATTTTAATAAATTTTTTGCACTTATTATTTTAAGCTTAATATGCATTTCTTTTTATAAATAATTTTGTTTGTATTTTTTTCACTTATTATAATAAAGCTTAATATGCATTTCTTTTATTATAAATAATTGTAATATTGATTTAAAGAATTAATCAATAAAGTGGTGAAAACCTTGAAGGTTGATTTTTTTTATTAGTGAAGAAGATCCCACCCTTATCTGGCGCAGTCAACCAATTCCTACACGACGGATTATCGTAAGGAAAAAGAACCTACACAACTGTGATTTTTGTAAGCCACCCAATTCCTATACGACGGATTATCGTAAAAAAAGGAATAAGAAGCTGATTATTCTTCCTTATTTGCCGGAATCTTCAAGTTCCAAGGATCATCAGGAAAAAATTAACAAGAACCCGCAACGCTGAAAATTCTTGCGTAAGTTAAAATATTGAATTATAAAATAATAATAAAAGTATATGGTAATAAATAAAACAACAAAAAATTAAATTAATTAGTAAAAAAGTAAAATTTTTATTATTGGAAAAATTTTAAAGTGTATTAAATAAAAAAAAATATATATTCATATACATTCAGTGATTATTTTTGAAAAATTTAAAATATTAAATTTCGAAAAACCGTGAATATTTAGTAAAACGGAAAATAAATTTTACTATTAATCGTTAAAAAGGAAAATTTGTAATGAAAATTTTTAAAGTGATTTATAAAAATCTTTTATACTTATTTTTAACAAAAATATTTTTTTTTATTAATTTTCCAAAATCCAATATATCTTTTAAAACAACTCCGTGAAATATATGCCTAGATTCCGTCCTTATCGAATTTTTCCTAGAGTTCTCGTCCCAATACCAGAAACAGACATGAGTGTTAGTGAAAATAGTGAAAATAATATTAATCCAAACCCAAATCCACCCTCGAATGTTAGAAATATCTTGGATTCCTTAAGAATCCCAGATGCTGTGAAGGATCTTCCAAAATTCGACGATAATCCCAGATTACTTTTCGATTTCATTAACAATGTGGAAGAAATACTCTCAGTATTGACACCCATCGATGGCACTCCTTTTGCCAAAATGATTTTAAGAGCTATAAGAAATAAAGTTGAAGGAGAAGCCAACGAAATTTTAAATATGTATAGCACAGATGTTCGATGGGAAACCATTAAAAATAATTTAATTCTCCATTACTCTGATAAACGTAACGAAACCTCACTTATTCGTGATCTTCACCAACTAAAACAAAATAACAAAACACTAGAAGAATTTTATAGCTCTGTGGTAGAAATTCAAGCTACCATTAACAATCACTTAATGATTCATGAAATCGACCCTAACATTATCACTGCAAAACGAGATCTATTTGCCAAAATGTGTCTTAATACATTTTTATCTGGTCTTAGAGAACCACTTGGATCTTCCATAAGAGCTATGAAACCAGAGACACTTCCAATAGCCTTTTCATATTGTGTCACAGAACAAAATATGTTCTATATTAGACAAGAAAACAGAAACCTAGTTAGAAAACAAGAAAATCAAAAGCATTATACTCCACAACATTCATTTCCTCATTATCAATAACCATTTACTCCAAGAACACAAATAGGTAATAACTTTAGACCACAATATTTTAAACATCCTACATATTTCAATAATCCACGGTTAACTAGCAATCAATCATACAATAAGCCTCAGTTACCACACAATTTTAACTCATAAACTCCAAGACAAACTAACAATCACACAATTCAAAATAACCAAACCCAATTTAATAACATAAAAGATCCACAACCAAATCCCACTATAAACTATCAGACACGAGAACCAATGGACACTAGCTCAGGCTATACACACCATAGAAATACAAGCCAACAAACACGAAGATTCCCAAGGGAATTACACCAAATAGATCACACAACTGAAAACACCTTTTCCGAAGACTATAATATCCCAAACTATTTACCAAATATGGACAACTATAACGAAATAGTAGATCCTGAAAATTTTCAATTCAGTGCCTCCAAGAATCTTTTGGATACCTAGATATTAATAAACATGGTAATTATCTCCCTTACATAAATATCTCATCCCCATTCGGACGTCCACTCCGATTTTTAGTAGATACAGGTGCATCCGCATCATTCATCAATCCAGAATACACCAAGCAATTAAAGATAGAAAAATGTTCACCAATAACAATAACTACAGTTCTCAACAAACATCAATTGAATTCAAAAGTAAACATACCCTCTTTTGTAGAATTTCAAGAAAACACAAAGTTAGAATTTTTCATATTTAAATTTCATAACTATTTTGATGGTCTAATTGGATTGGATATTCTTACTAAATTAAATGCAAAAATTGATCTTGAAATCAAACAATTACTAACAAGAAACACGGTCATTTCATTGCTTTTTAAACCGAATTTAACTTCAGGGAAATTCTTAATAACTCCGAAAACAAAAACTATTATTAAAGTACCTGTAGACATCGAAAGCGGTGATTTCTTTGTTCCTAATATAGTCATACAACCAGAAGTAACAATCTCTACTGGCGTATATAATGCAAAAAACTGGTACAGCTTTGTTGAAGTAAACAACAAATCCAATACCAACAAAATCATTCTAATTGAAAGTCCAATAAAAGTAGAACTACTAACCAATTCACATTGCATAGAATTTAACAACATTAATTTAGAATATTCTCATGAAAACGGCATTAATTTAATCGAAAATCTGAGAATTGATCACTTAAATTCTGAAGAAAAACAGGTAATAACCAAATTGTGCAAAGAATTCGAAGACATTTTCTTTCAAGAAAATCAACCTCTTACCTTTACCAACAAGATTAAACATAACCTAGTCACAAAGGATGACATTCCTATCTATACAAAATCCTATAGATACCCACACATCCACAAAGAAGAAGTCAAAAGACAAATCTCAGAGATGTTAAACCAAGGTATAATTAGAGAAAGCTTTTCACCTTGGAGCGCACCAGTGTGGATAGTACCCAAAAAATTAGATGCAAGTGGAAAACGTAAATGGCGTCTAGTAATAGACTATAGACAATTAAACGAAAAAACAATATCAGATAGGTACCCAATACCAAACATCAACGAAATTTTAGACAAACTAGAAAAATGTATGTATTTTACCACATTAGACTTGGCAAGTGGTTTTCATCAAATAGAGATGAACCCAAAAGATATACCCAAAACTGCCTTCACGGTAGAAGGAGGTCACTACGAGTTCGTTAGAATGCCATTTGGCCTCAAAAATGCTCCATCTATTTATTTTTTTTTTATTTATTTAATAGATATTTTTAATATTTACAAAGGAAAGTAATACAATTTTTTAAAATCATATGTATGTATCTATATTTGGCTTAACTTAATAGTTGTGAGCCAGATTGGCATTTTAAAGCTGACTTTAATTACATTAATTTATAAACAAAGTTACTTTGGTTCTACCAAATTTTAAAGCGATTATATGAAAGAGCGATTTACAATACATCTTTTGTACTTCAAAATAAAAATAAACTTGAAAGGAATTTAATAGAATTCATTCAATATAAGTTTTCTGTACTTTAAACATATTTCCAAATAATTGTATAAATTATAGTGATTTAGTGCCATTTAGTATATTTATTACTTCGTTCATGTCCAAAACGGTTTTATTAAAATATTTAACCCGGAACTCATTAAAAATAGGACAAGCTCCTAAGAAATGAAACGTATTTTCGGCTTCGTCCAGATTGCAAAGGGTACATAAGCCAACAGAAGAACGTCTAAATGCTCTACTATTTAAATCAAGAAGACCTCCACGTGCTCTGATTATTAGACTTGTAGCACGAGACGAAAATTCTGAAGTAAGAACAGGATTTGTGATGTAAGATAATTGCGGGTATAAATCATGAAATTGAGAGCCTCTTGCATTCGATATAAGATCTTGTCTTTCCGTTGTTTTTAACAGTTCAAGTATTGATTTCCAGTCTTCACACAGGGGCTTATTAGCATTTACTGGAACATATTGAATTTTTTCACATATATTTACCCACTCCTCAGCCCAAAAGGTTTTCATTGTAATCATTTTTTCAGCTAACAATCTTGGTAATCTATGTTCAGGCAGTCGTAAAACTCTATTAACGTAAGAAAAGTGTAGCTTTAAGGTATCAATAAACAGGGAGTTTAGACCAGTTTCTAAATAAAGTATGTAATTTGGCGTATTGTATGGCAAACTTAACATTTTCTTTATGAAATATCTAAATAATTTTTCCACTTCATCATATTTTTTAAAACCCCAAATTTGAGCACCATGAAACATTATGGATCGGGAGGCAGCGACGAAAATTTTAAGTTTATTGTTGTTCGATATCTTAGGGTGATTAATATATTTTGACCAAGTTGATGCAATTGCCATTTTCGAAGTTGTTAATTTGTGCCCTAACTGCTTCGTAAAAGATAGGGTAAAATTGAGATCCATTCCCAAATATTTGTAGTTATTGACAATTTCTATGTTATTTTCTCCAAAATTCCATTTCAGATTACTGGATATTCTTACACCACTACGAAAAACCACTATCTTTAATTTTTCCAAATTTATCTTAAGACACCACAACAAGCAGTAAGAATGAAGAGCATCAATCATGCTTTGCAGTACACTTGGAGAATCAGCCAAAATGACGATGTCATCTGCGTAGAGAAGAATTTTAACAGCAACATCTGCAACGTTTACTCCACCAGGAAGGAAATCGACTAAGTCATTAAGATACAATGCGAACAAAATTGGACTTAGTAAGCACCCTTGTTTAACGCCAACATTAACATAAAATGATTCAGAAAACGTATGTATTTCCATACAGTACTTGACTAGACGTATTTTCATATGTAAGCTGTAGAATACGAATAATCTTTGTCGATAATCCCAAACTTGATAATTTATAAAACAGCAAATTTCTTGGAATCATATCGATAGCACAGGAGAAGTCCACAAAAAATGCGAATGTGTTTTTATTATTTATTTTGTTTAAGTGTACAATATTTGTCAGATTGAAGACGTTATCAACAGTTGAGTAAGTTTTTCTGAACCCAGCTTGATACTCGTTCAATATGGAGTATTTTTCGATCCAATTTGTTATACGATTTAAAATTATGTTGTTGAAGATTTTGCACAGGGTATCAATTAATGATAAGCCACGGTAATTTGAAACGCAATTTGGATCACCTTTTTTAAAGAGAGGTATTAGTATGGCGATTTTAAAGCTTGTTGGAATATTTTCGTGTAAAAACATGTAATTGAGTAACAAAACAGGCGGGAGCAAATTTATAGAATTCATAGCTTATACCGTCATTACCAGAAGACTTATTTAGTTTTAACGATCTTAATACTGATGACAGCTCAAAAATCTCTATTGGTGAATCGAGAAAAGCATCAATACAATAAGGCATACACCAGTGAATTTCATTTATTTTGTTTGTATTTTGCAATATATTTTTAAAATGTATACGAAAATCATCTGAAGTTAGGTTACCTATTGTACTTAGTTTTCTTGTTTTCATGTTATTTGAAAGTTTCCACCACGCTTTACTGCAGCTAACGAAATTCAGTTGATCCAGGTTTTCATTATAAAACTCAAGCTTTCTGTTTCGACAGATGTTAAGATATTTAGATCTAGCAGAATTATATTTTGATTTGTTTACATTTGTGTGCATTTTTCTATAATCTTTTAGAGCTTTTAACATCTTTGTACGGGAACGAAAACATTTCCAGTTGAACCACTTTTGTTTTGGTTCAAATCCATACTTGTTCTTTGTAGATACGTTAGCTTCTTTAATTTTATTTTTAATAGCCATTACCATGTCATCAACCGAACTATAGTGAACATTAACATAATTATTAATACTAGGAAGTTGATTTAGATTTTCACAATATTTGGGGACTGAATTGACATTCCATCGAAGCCTTTGATGGCCCGAATCCGATAAGATTCTGTTGTTGTTAGGTGCTGGACAAATTATATTTAATTCAAGGGGCATATGATCAGAATATGGCTTGTAACTGATAGTAAAATCCTCAACATACTTAAGAAGACTGTGTGAACAAATACAATAGTCTATAACAGAACTACCTGCACCTCCACAAAAACTGTATTCACCTTAAGCATCACCCGCTGTTCTACCATTTAGTATTATTCCCCCCAAGTTAGTAACAAGAGACATAAGTTGCTTTCCTTTCGGACTAAGCGTTTTGTCTTTCGAACATCTCGTTTCATTAATGTTTGGTAGGTCTTGTAGAAACATCGGTTCCAGTATTTGTTCTTCACCAATACGGACATTTAAATCACCCACTATACAAAAGTTTGTCGGGGAAAGTTCCTCCAAAAAATTTTCAAAGAGTTCCATATCAGCTTTCCAATTAGTACAATATAAATAACGTGGAATGAAATAAAACAAATTACCATCTATCTTTGCGGTTAACAGAATATTATTTAGATGCGAGGAAAACTTCAAATTATACATTTTTTGTATTTCCTTTTTGAAACCATATAAGCAGCCCCCGCTAGCACGACCAGCTTTATGACTTTTATTTGCTTCGATCCAATGTAAACAGTAATTTTGAAAGTATCTTGCAAAGTGTACTTGTTTGTCTGCTATGACATGAGTCTCAAAAAGGCAGAAAATTTCGAATTTATTAATATATTTCACAAAATTTCCAAAGATAAATGAGCTGGACAGATTTGCTACATTATATGATAATAAATGACAAATTCTGGGTTGCTATTGTGAGGATATGCTGTCTGTAATTGTAGGATTAGCTTGAGTTACGATTCCCGTTTTAACAGTTACCTCATAGGGGCAATTAGTTTTAGATAAAAGTGATTTAAGAAATTCAGCATCATCATTTGAGTAAGCGACAATTTTTCCCATTGACCAGGTAAATTTTTTGTCGTTGATAAAAGATGCAAATTCACCAAGCCTTACTTTTAGATTTTCATTGAGACTCGAAATAGCTTTATTCATATTTCTTAAATTATAACGCACATTTTGTTCCTCTTTGGTATAGTCCTTCTGTATATAAATTGAGTCTTTTTTTAGGTTACCTTTGGCAGAAACAACATTAATAGTTTGCATGTACGATTCCAAAGTAAACAAATATGTATTTTTTCTAGGTAGTGAACGAGCTGTTACTACATTAATATTGACATAAAGTACGTCGGAACATAATTTTAAAAAATCAGTTTTGGCAGCAGATACATTTTTACTTGTTAAGCCACTAACAACAATTTTATTAGAGCGGGTTCTTCGATCAATTTGTTCGAAACGACTAGTAAGATCATTTATTTCCTTTCTAAACTTTGTGTTTTCTTCTTTAAGCTGCTCAATTTCAGATTTAATTGATAAGAGATCATCTTTTCTGGTACCATCCTTTAATTTTACATCTAATAAATCACAAAGTTTATCCCAGGAAAATACATCAGGGGAAGATGATTGATTATCCATAATGTGTTTTGTTTGTTGTTTCTTGCAATTGACCGTGTAGTCAGGTGATATTAAACTTATTGTACGCTTATTACTCATTAGTTTTATAGCATACTTTTAGGCTTAATTGCAAAACAGAATAGATGAGTGGCAATATTCTTGCAATGAACAGTTGACGATTTCCAAAGGCTATATGACTATGACTTAAAAGAGAAAAAGCCTTTCCCAGCACAACACCAATAGGATTCTTATGAATTATAATAATTTTATTATTCCCAACAAGACTATTGTGTTTTTAAGTCTTCCACTTCTGTAATTTTGTTGCAATAACTTCGAAACTCCGCCGCCTAGTTAGCCCATGTTCGGCCACTGTTCGTACTTGCGAACAGTAAATTTGGTCGTTTTTATTGCCAATTTAAAAAGCTTTATATATTTATTTTTTAAAATTTAAATTTTTCATTATTTAATATATAGTCTGGACTTTAAATAGGTGTAAAAAAAATATTACTAATTTATCTTCTATTTTAAATAAAACGATATTTATTGGATAGTGTTTTCAGGGGGTTTTTTTAAAATTGAAAAAAAAATATTAATTGTTAAAAAATTTAAAATCTAAATATAGTGTATTTGTGCAAAGAATGGAAATTAGCAAAAAATAATAAAAAAAACTAAATATATCACAACATTGTTATTATATTATAACGGTTAATATAACTGTTCGCAAGCGCGAACATTGGCTGCTATTTGGAGAATGTGCTTTTTTGATACAATATCGTTCTTCTTTGTTGTTTTTTTATTATAGTGTTGACGTTACCGTTTCTTAACGGCTACAAACATAAACACATAAATAACAACTACTTATTTATATTTTTGTAAAATCTAAGCCTACTACAATTATTTTGTATTTTCCTTATTTATGTTTGAAAAATCAAAGCCTACTACAATTGATATGCTTAAAAAATTTTAGAATAAGTAACTATTGTATTGTATTATGGAGAAAATAATAAAAAATATTCAGTCTAGATTTGAAATTGAAATTGAGAAGACGGAATTTTATTAAAAGTTATATCTATATACATACATATTACAAGTGAAGTGAATTATTAAAAAATGGCTTATAAACGGGTGCTTACTATGAAAGAAATTGAAAGAATGTTAGAAAGTGATGAAGAGCTTGATAACCCAATTGAGTCTGTAATTGTATTACCTCCAGACTTAGTTGGTGATGTCACAGATGAAGAAATGATTGATGAAGACCTTATTCCCATCAATGATATGGTCAATTGATTAACTAATATATTTGTTATTGTCATTTTAATGCTATAGTTTTCAGGATCCTCCTACATGCGAACTTGCGGGAACATTTGAAATAACGAACACAAATGATGAAGAGTTTGAAGATTTAGAACTGCAAAGGCCGGTTAGAGCTTCCGGTGGTCCACCACCACCGAAGCGAGAAAGGTCAACATACAAACCCTCTGACTCTTTTGGCAAACCAAAATGGACGAAAAAATGTAACGCCAACAATCAGTTCGATTTTCACCAGAAACCTAATACAGAACCGTTAAAAATCATTCAAAAAAATCTGTATGATGAAATAAGTGGTCTCTCACCAGTTCAATTGTTTGAAAAATTTTTTGATAAAGAAATGTTTGATTTTATTATTACCCAATCAAACATGTATTCGCGACAAAAATCCGCAAATGTTGTCTTTAATGAGGTGATCTTAAGGCATTTTTTTGGTATATTGATTTTGTCAGGATTCAACACATTGCTATCCATTGACGACTACAGGTCAAAAGATCCTTGCCTTGGAAATTCAATTGTCAAGCAAACTATGTCAAGGAACAAATTCAAAGAGATTAAGCGCTTCATTCATTTTAATAACAATGATAACCTAGATATAAATGATAAGCTGTCAAAGGTAAATACATTATTCTTATTTCTATTTGAATTTTAAAATCGGTGTTGTTAATTAGGTTCGTCCGTTGTTTGACATTGCCAACAAAAAGTATATGAAATTTGGTGTATGGAGTGAGCTGCTGTCGATAGATGAACAAATGGTCCCATACTTTGGTCGTCAGTCATGCAAAATGTATATCAGGAATAAACCAATTCGATTTGGGTACAAAATTTGGTGTTTGTGTTCTTCTGGCGGTTATTTGTTTAATTGCATACCATATTCCGGTTCAAGTGACAACTATGATCGTCAAATTGGTTTAGGCGCAGACGTGGTTTTAAGACTATTGGAATGTGTGGAAGATCCTACTCTATATCGAATTTATTTCGACAACTTTTTCACATTATATTATTTGATGTGCCTTTTAAGTGAAAAAAGGTTTTGCGCTACTGGAACCGTTCGCCCAAATCGTATTGCAAAAGCCCCACTACGCACAGGAAAGCAGATGAAGCGGGGAGAAACTGACCATCAATTTGATAGAAAAAATTCGGTATTGGTTTGTCGTTGGGCAGACAATAAAGAGGTAACGGTTCTCACCAACTTCGAACAAATTGAACCGATGCGCAGCGTAAAGCGATGGAAAAAGGACTTAAAAAATATGAGAATGTGCCACAACCATTGCTTTTCAGCTCATACAATAATGGGATGGGTGGAGTAGACCTTCACGACAATGCTGTTTCAAATTACAGGATAAATATTAGGTCAAAGAAATGGTATTGGCCTTTATTTATTTCTATTCTAAGTTCTTCAGTCACTAATGCGTGGAAACTACATTGCTTTTTGCAAAAAGGTGAAAAAAAAACATGTTATCTCAAAAAGATTTTAGAATAAGCATAAGCAAAGCTTTGCTATTAAGTTCCCGGTCAGATGCTGAATACGCTCAAGAAAGACACGACAGAAGCGTTACTTACCAATTGCCACGAGTTGTAGGAGAACATATTCCAATAGTTCAGCCACAAGGAAAGCCTAGAAGATGCCAACTTAAAGGGTGTGGCAAACCAATCAAGTGGATGTGCCAAAAATGCAATATTCATTTGCATCCACAATGTTTTGAAAAATTTCATTTAAAATAAAAATTATTATTATCTTAATACGTTAATAAATATATACATATATATTTTTTTTTGAAAGACCTCTCATTAGTTATTATTTTGAATTTTAACATATGTACATGTATGCACATACATTTTTTTTATATAAAAAATTTATGTCAAATTGAAGCCAGCGTTCGCACTTGCGAACACCTTTTTCCAGGAATCACGGATAAGATAGCATCAAACTGACAACGGATTTGGATTCAGAAGGTCCGAATTACTATAAAAAGATTAGATTTTTTTAAAAAGCTTGTGTTTGAATTTTCTTGGCTGAAAATGGGTTAGAACACCACATACGAAAATTTCTGCAACAACGATGATGACAGCTTCATACAGCCACACTTCCATAGACTATTATTTCAATTAACAATATAAACGTTTACGAAGTGATTTAACACTATTTAGTAGGATATTTACTATTAATTTTGACAAAATTAATTAAATTTTTTGCGCAATTAAAAATTTTACAACTTGACACTTAGTGTATAGGGTTGCCAATCCAAAACGCTCCATCTACATTCCAACGAGTGATGGACTATATTCTTAAAGACCTAATAGGAACCGTGTGTCTAGTATATATAGATGACATAATTATCTACTCAACTTCTCTTCAAGAACATATTGAAAATTTAAAAAAAGTTTTTGCAGCCCTTAGAGAAGCCAATCTCAAAGTGCAGCTAGAAAAATCAGAATTCCTACATAAGGAATGCGCCTTTTTAGGTCATATTGTATCAACCGAAGGTGTAAAACCGAATCCTGATAAAATAAAAGTTATTTAAAATTTTCCAATTCCAACCAATCAAAAAGAAATAAAATCTTTCTTAGGTCTTTTAGGATACTACCGCAAATTCATTAAAGATTTTGCCAAAATAACAAAGCCATTTACAGCTTGTCTTAAAAAAGACCAACCTGTTACAATAAATGATAAATATAAAGAAACATTTGAAATCTGCAAAGAGTCTTTTAACAAATGACCCAATTTTACAATATCCCGATTTTTCAAAACCGTTTAATATCAAAACAGAAGCGAGTAATTATGCAATTGGAGCCATTTTATCACAAGGTCCAATTGGAAGCGACAAACCAATTTGTTATGCAAGCCGCACACTTACATCATCAGAAGTAAATTATTCAACAATAGAAAAAGAGCTCCTAGCCATAGTTTGGGCTACTAATTATTTTCGACCGTATCTATTCGGTCATCGGTTCAGGATCATAACGGATCACAAACCCCTAACTTGGATTATGAGTCTTAAAGAGCCAAACTCAAAACTTGTCCGTTGGCGATTGAAATTAGAAGAATACGCCTACGAAATAGTTTACAAAAAAGGAAAGCTTAATACTAATGCAGACGCACTTAGCCGTATAAAAACTAATCCTCCATTCGATCAAAATATAAATACTTTCGATACAGAATCTATCCAAGGCACATCAGGAAGTACTATTCACTGAGCAGAAGAAAATAACAATGATGGCATACCTATTTCGGAAAACCCAATAAATGATTTTAATTTGCAAACTCTATTTACGAAAGGAAACTCTAATTGTCATATGAAACTCGAAGTTATCTTTAAAAATAAACATAGGAAAACCTTTACATATCCCCACTACACAGAAGAAATTATAACAGAAATTCTAAAGAACCACCTTGGTCCTAATAAAACTACCGCAATATTTACTGACGATGAAATTTTTCTCCTGATTCAAAACGTATATTCAAAACATTTTTCACAAAGCAAGATTTTTCGTTTGGTTAGATGCACTGAAATGGTAAAAGATATAAAAGAAAACGATAACCAAAATAAATTAATTCAAGACTATCATGAAAATAGCAATCATAGAGGCATAACAGAAACCTTAGATCACCTTAAACGTGAATATTATTTCCCCTACATGAAATCTAAAATAACTCAAACAATAAATAACTGCGATGCATGCCAAAGGCTTAAGTACGATAGGAACCCTCCTAAAACTAAATTTGAAAAACCGCCAACACCAATTAAACCGTTAGACTTCACATAGACATCTTTACAATTAATGCTAAAAATATTCTCACAATTATAGATAAATTTTCTAAATTTTCTGCAGCATATACTTTGACCGCTAGAAACAGTCTTTGTGTTATCAAATCTTTAAAGCATTTTCTGAGTATGCATGGCATCCCTAACAAAATTGTTTGTGACGAAGGAACCGAATTCAATTCAAACTTATTTAAAGATTTTTGTAAACAATATCAGATTAATTTGCACTTCACTTCCTTTCAACAATCAAGTAGTAATGCCCCCGTTGAAAGATTTCATTCAAAACTAACTGAAATATACAGATTAGTAACAGAAAAAATAAAAAATTAGAAATTGATCATGACGATATCTTAACTGAGACTCTCATAACGTACAATAATGCTATTCACTCTTCCACAAAACTAACACCCTTTGAACTTTTTATGGTAGAACAAATAAATTCGATGGCGAGATCACATTCAATAATGAACATGAATATCTTTCCAAAATCAATCAATTTCAAACTCAGTTATATGATTCTATAAAAAATAAACTACAAACCGACACAGATAAACGCATAGAAAAACTTAACGCAAATAGGCAGGACCCTATAAATTATGACGAAAATGATTATATATATAGGAAAGAATGTAGAAGAAATAAACTCACACCAAGATTTACTAAACACAAAATAAAAAGAAATAACGAAGTCACATTAATAACTACAGAAAACAAAAAATTACACAAATCAAAAATAAAGAAAAAACGATTTTGAAAATTTAAATAACATATAATCTTATCAGATTAATAACCACAATACATGCACAAACACTTAACATACAAAATCTATCAGATACCCAAGGGTTATTACAAATAAAATTAGGAACGGCTAAAGCAATAACTGATTACATCTCATACACATCATTAAACTTGATTCGTATAAGAACAATATCATGAAAATCGAAGAATCATTAAAACATTTCACATCATCATATTACAACAAGGGATCTTTAAAAATGACAAAGTTTAAATTAACAGATCTTAAAAATAAATTAAATTTAATAACACCCAGATATCGTAACAAAAGAGGATTATTTAATGGCATAGGATCAGCAGTAAAATTCATTACAGGTAACATGGATAGCAATGATGCTACAATGAAGCAATATTTAATTTAACAACTAAAGTACCGACCGAAACAAATAAACAAGATGTACTTAATACTAAAATTGTTGAAAGATTAGAAAACATTACAAACCATATAAACAAAACAAGATATTATTGTCAAATCACTACAAAACTCTCAAAATGGCAACTTCAAACTTATAAGCGATATTCAATACCTTAATCAAATAAACTATCATATCGATTTACTAGCAAATCATATCACAAGTATTTCTGCAGCAATGACTTTATCCACACTCGGGATCATACCAAAAATTATCTTAAATATAGAAGAACTAAAAGAAATCGAAAATAATTTAGGATACCAATCTATTAAAGTCGAAACCATAGAACATTTGTATGAGCTATTAGAACTACAAGCGTACTACAATAATACAAATATTATTTTCAATATTCTCATTCCTCATATCCCTCCAGAACAAAACACAATTTCTCACACAATTCCCATACCAATTAATAAAACCAAAGAAATTATAATAAAACCATATACAATTTATAACAATAAACAAATTCAAATTCATGCTTCGGCAAAATTATAAACAACCAAGAAGCTACCTGTAATCTAAACGATGTTGGCCAAATCACCAAAATATCTCAACCAGAACAAGGACATCATGCGATTCGAAGGAACTAAGTATTGAGGGAAATCTACTAATACATTTTAATAACTGCGATGTCACTATTAATGAAATAGTATACAAAGGAAATCCAAACATTTATTGGGATGATTTTATTATTAACACAACAGCCGAAGTAAATATAAAATCTTTCTCCACAATTGAAAGTTTGAGTATACCTAAACTCAAAGAATATCACTTAAAAAATAAATTGGCGATCGAGATCTTATCGACCCAAACGGAACTCCATAGCCATATAAATTATGGTTTGGCAGCAGCAATTATTCTTATTATAATAATAATTTTGGCAATAAAACGAAAAACAAAATATGATGTGCAACAACCATCTACAACAAGTTTAGTCGCTCCTGACCGTCAAAACTTCTGGCCATCGCTCCACTCTAAGGGGGGAGGAGTTATGGAAACCCCATAATATTACCAACAACAACAACGCCACCAGCAAAACCACCTAGGTTGGCTTAAATGAAAAACAAAAACACAAAAGCCAACGCTCTAGACTTAAGAAGTTATTTCATTTGAATTATTAATATTTTTATTTTGACCCAATTAATGTTTTGCAATATAAACTTCCGCATAAGCCAATATAAAAATAACAATTTAGTTTAAACAGCATTTTAATAAATTTTTTGCACTTATTATTTTAAGCTTAATATGCATTTCTTTTTATAAATAATTTTGTTTGTATTTTTTTCACTTATTATAATAAAGCTTAATATGCATTTCTTTTATTATAAATAATTGTAATATTGATTTAAAGAATTAATCAATAAAGTGGTGAAAACCTTGAAGGTTATTTTTTTTTATTAGTGAAGAAGATCCCACCCTTATCTCGCGAGATATTTCACACAGACAGAAAACATCTTTCGGTAAATAATAACTAAAGACAAGGATATGCAAAGATATGTCTGATTTTCCTGGGAATAGATTTTGTATGAAATAAAAAAACAAATTTGATTTTCGTTACGTTTAATATATAAATTAAGAGTTTTTATAATAATATATTAAGATATTTTATTTTTTTTATTAAGCATTCGGAATTAAGATTTGATTAACCATGTGAGAGCCACCGCATCCTTACTTTAAGATTGAATTTCGCACCTATCGATATAAATGTACAAAATTTTAAAAATGCAATTAAAATGTTCGTTTTTTTTAAATTAATCAATTTTTTTTAATTTTGTTAAATTTCTGCTGGCATCACTGAGAATATTATTATATTTATTGAGAATATTATTATATTTTTTATTAAATTTGTGGTCAGAATCGATAACCATCCAAGTCGACTTACTAATTAAAAAGTAAATTCAACAATTGAATTACTTAACATATATAATTTAATAGAAGTTTCGTATTCGTTTAAGGTAAAACTTGGCCAAATTAATTTTCGAATTCAGATTGCCCTTACATTATTTTTCCTTTAAATTTTGGCGCCCTAGGCGCGGTCCTCACCGGCCTAGGCGTAAATCCAGCTCTGGACAAGCAAGTGCAAGACACCTGGCTTAACCTCAATTCAATGATTGTGCAGTAGAAGTTTTACACATATTATATTAAAGATTTCGATTTAATTTTCTTCCCCTTAACCTCCAATGGGAAAACCAGATTACTAAAAATGACCAACAATAACGAAAAATCGAAATCGAAAAAAAATGTTACCTATGAGAAAAAAGTAATTAAAAGCAAACCACCCCCAAATAAAATTTTTAAATTTTATTATAATTACAAAAAAACTACTTAAATTGGAATAAGTAAAAAATTTTAAAGTAAACAAGAACAATCACATTGTACACACTACGATTAAATAAATATTTAATAATACGTTCGATTTTACAATTTTTATAATATTTTTTCAGTTAATTAATTTAATATTAATATAACTACTAATTTAGATAATTTATGTAATAGATAAATATATGTAACAACAATCAATAATTCTTTCTCAAACTAAAATTTTAGCTGTAGAATAGATATTTCGGTGAGTAATTGAATTTTTATATACTCGTGCATACATACATAAGTCAATAATAATAGTAACAAGAGACTGATATTACGGTAGTTTTCCGATTTTCGCTGCATATGTTTGTTACGTTGTTGTGGTTTTGCGTAGCCATGATGAATTAAATAAAAAAATAAAGACGAGAAAATACAAACAAAAACAACCTGAAATTAAAAAGAGTATCATTAAACGTAAATTGTAGTATCTAATTAAGTATCACATCATGAATTTCTACTTTTGCATTATTTTGAGTTTCGTGGAGCCACAGAGCCAAGCACAAATAATTTAAACAACAAAAAAAACTATTATGCAAACAAACAAACAAAAATACACATACAGGGAAACACAGTTCGCCCACCCAACCTAAGACATTATTATTCCATTCTGAATTTCGTTTATGTCTCCCAAGCCCCACACACTACGTTAAACCACTATTTCCACATCCAACCTAACTCGAACGCAAATGAATTATCACAAAAACGTTTTTGTTATACGCTTATAAACAATTCACATAAATTTATTTAAACAACTTAAGAACTAACCTTATATAATAATCTAATTATAATTTTCCTTTATTATATATACGTTAGTTATTTTTAGTAATTATTTGATCGCCTCCTAATGGGCTAATTGGTCAGTTATGACAAACCCAAAATTGTTTTTTTATACATTTATATTAACCTTTAAAACTAACCTATGTATATAACTAAATGAAAAAAATTCTAACTAAAGTTTAAGGGTGTCATAAATAAAAAAATCTAAGATGTTTTTATAAAAAATTCAGACGGAAACGCAAATCTGTCTGTGATTAATTAAGTTTCTACTTCCTTTCCAAATGAACCAAACTTATAAAAGACTTAGTCGTTTTCCAACACTACTTTATAAACTTCATAAAAAGTTTGACATTTCCAAATGAAAGAAAAAAAGACGCGAGTTAACGACGCCCATGCATAATTGACACACATGCATAGACATGTTCATATTATATAAGATAAGAAACAAGTAGACTGTCATAGGTGATAAGGTAGTAATTAGTAACAAGATCATAAAATATCATAAACAACCTAAATATTGAAAACAACCTAAATATTGTAAACAACCATAAAAGAGATACGTTTTAGAACAACAGAATGAAGAAGTTATGATAAGTCAAAGAACAAAGACAAAATTATGTAAACAACTAGATTAAGAGAAAAACATGTAAAATAAGATAAAAAAGGTTTAAGATCATAAACTTAAATATTGTAAACAATTAATTATGATAAGACAAATATGTTATTCCCTTAGTATTTAAGACTAATAATTATGTATGTAAAGTTGGTTAGTTAAAAATAAGTAATAGAGATGTGTGTACGTTGTAATATTTTTAATTCCCTTAAAATTAAGAAAGTGTATTAAATAAATAAAGTCGCATAGTCGACCAAAAAATATATTTTTTTATTTTAAGGAAAGTTGAGAACTTTAATTGGCGATCCTGCCAGGAGAATAATTATACTTATTCTTCAGAGGCGGACCATCGGAACCCTTGTCGCAGCAAGGACAAAATAAAAATCTTCATAGAAGATATAGCAAATTCTTCATAGGAAGAAATTAAAAAATTCTCATAGAGGAGATTTAAGTAAAACAAAAAAAAAAATAAATCGACAAAATAAAAAAATTTAAAAAACCAAATAAAGCAAAATAATAGATGTCAAAAAAGGAAAGAGGATCTGCATTCGATAAATTTCGTCCCTTAGAAGAAATCAAAGAAACAACTATGTCAAATAATGTAGAAATCGAAATGCTTACACAGCAAATGGCGGCATTACAAGCCATGATGCAGTCAATGATGCAGCAACATACAACGGAAGTTAATGTACTGAAACAACAATTGCAACAGGTAAGAGTAAACCCTCTTATAAACCAACCTCGACCAGCACCACTAGAAGCAGTAGAAACAAGTATTACAAACCCCAATAAAGTCAGGCTGGAAGTTTTTAAATCACTTCCCATATTCGATGGCGAAATCACAAAATACCGAGTATGGAGAGAGGATACATCTCGTATGATGGATAGTATAGAAACTCTCAAAGGCACAAGTATTTATTCCCAGGCATTACAGATAGTAAAGACAAAAATACAAGGAGCAGCTGCGCAGGTCTTGGCAAGTCATGGTACTATCTTCAACTTTGATGCCATTAGAAATAGACTCGACTACACTTATGCAAATACACGTCCCCTGTACGTTTTGCAGGAAGAAATGAAAAGGTGTTATCAGGGAAGAAAAACCCTAGAAGAATTCCACGACAAAATAAATAAAAGCTTGAGCCTGATAATTTCCAAAATATCGATGTCTGGACATGGACAAGAACCCGTAAATGCGATGACAGATCAAGCCAAACAAGATTCCGTCAGAGTATTTATAACGGGAGTTAATAACACGTTTGTACAATCCACGTTATACGCAAACGCCCCAGAAAATCTAGAACATGCATATACTTTTGCCCGCACCATTGAGCATGACGGTAGACACCAGAATTTGATGCTGTCATATGAATCCAAACATCCGCAGAAAGCGCATGAAACACACAGACAACAGTTTGCCCAAGAAGCACAGAAACAATTTTTCCAAAAACCACGACAACAGATTGCCCAACAAGCACAGAAACAATTTTTCCAACAACCACGGCAACATTTTTTCCAACAACCACGGCAACAGTTCCCAGCAAAACAACAATTCAACAATTTTCAACCACGACCAGAGCCCATGGATGTAAGTTCCGGCAACACAATTCAGCGACGATCCACACACTTCAACTCAAATCATCAGCACAATAATCAACCATGGAAACGACACCGAGAGTCCAGTGGAAATTTCCAGCAGAACAAATTTATGAGGAATAACAACATCACCACTGAAGATGATACTAGCAGCATTATTGTAGAACCAGGTACTGTAAATAAATTAGTTGTTAAGAATTTAAACTAAAAAACGGGTTGCCCCACATAAGCATGATTGATGAAGAAAAAATATCATACGATGTATTAATAGACACTGGAGCAACCCATAATTACATTAAAAAGTCATTAAAATTAAATTACCAACAAAAAATACAACCTATGCAAGTCATTTCAATGCATGGAACGTCATTAGTTAATACCAAACAAACAATAAAAATTTTTGGCAAGGATATAGACTTTTTCGAGTTAGATAATATGGGAAAAACAGATTTGATATTAGGATGGAAGGGAATAAGTATGCTAAACGCAACGGTAGATAGTAGAAACGCGACATTTACAATAAATAAAATTGAAGAAATTAGTAATATAAACTATACAATACGTAACGAATTATATAAAGAAGATATAGATAGGTTAATGAAGGATAACAATGGCATAGGACCATTACCCTTCACTACAACGGTTGAAGCCACGATTAGGACAAAAACAGACGAACCCATTTGGACGAAGAAGTACCCATATCCCATAGCGGATAACGACTACGTAAATAATGAAATTAAAAAGTTATTACAAGATGGTATAATCCAACGTAGTAATAGCCCATATAATTCACCCATTTGGACTGTTCCTAAGAAAGGTGTAGATAAAACAGGCCGACCAAAACGTCGTATGGTAGTTGATTTTCAAAAACTAAACTCAAATACAATAACAGATAGATATATTATTCCTGACGTAAATATGACTATACAGAACCTAGGGAAAGCCAAATATTTTACAACTTTAGATTTAGAATCAGGATTCCATCAGGTTAAGATAAAAAAAGAAGATAGAGAAAAAACTGCATTTTGTGTGAATGGTGGCAAGTACGAATTTGTGCGTATGCCAGAAGAACATATGAAACACATCAATATCATATTCAATGCTTTAAATCAAGCAACACTTAGGGTATCAAATGAAAAATCCAAGTTTTTCCAAACAGAAGTCGAATACTTGGGATACATTATTAAACATAACAAAATCTCTACAAATCCAGAAAAAGTGGAAACAATTGAAAAATATCCTTTACCAGAAACGCTCAAAGACCTAAGAGGATTTTTGGGTATGACAGGATATTATAGGAAATTTATACAAGGATACGCCAGCATAGCTAAGCCCCTTACAGTTCACTTACGAGGAGATAACGGACAAATAGGAAAAAATAAAAGTACCACAACAAAAATCAATTTAGACGAAGCTGCCATACAAGCATTTGAAAAATTCAAAAAATGTTTAAAAGAACAGGTTGAACTCTTCCAACCAAATTATGATAAACCATTTGAACTTACTACTGATGCATCCAACATAGCTATTGGAGCCGTACTTAGTCAAATGAAAAAACCAATATTTTTTCTTAGCAGAACACTAAGTAAAACAGAAGAAAATTATAGCACAAATGAGAAAGAATTACTAGCAATAATTTGGGCACTACAAAAACTTCGGAATTATATTTATGGTGCAACTGATCTTACCATTTATACTGATCATCAATCCTTGACTCACTCTATATCTGAGAAGAACCCAAACCCAAAATTAAAACATTGGAAGGCAATAATCGAGGACTTTGGAACAAAATTATCTTATAAGCCAGGACATCAGAATGTGGTAGCCGATGCTTTATCTAGACAGCAAATAAATACCTCATCCATTGACACAATATATTCAGCCGAGAGTTCGTATACAGAACAAATTAAACAAGTAGCACGACCAATGAATGCATATGCCATTCAAATCGAACTTGTACCAAACAAAAGAATTAATGAAACAAGAACACATACAGTATTCACAAACAAGGTTAGACATACAGTAAATTTCACTAATGAAGAAAACCTAATAATAGAATTAAAAAAGATAATAGATCCCAGTAAAGTGACGGCAATACACACCTCAAGGGTTAATATTTACGCACTTAGCCCCATTATAGTTAAAACATTTACCGGTGCAAATCTTGTATATACACCAATAAAATTAATCGACGTTCGAGAAAAAAATGAACAAACCGAAATAATAAAAAAACATATAATAGAGCACACAGAGGTTACAAAAATAATATGAAAGAAATACTTGAAACTCACTATTGGCCAGAGATAAAACAACAATGTAAGACATTTAACAAACAATGTACACCCTGTTTATATGGCAAGTATGAAAGAAATCCCACAAGGAAACCATTAAAAGAATCCGATATACCAACGGAACCTGGAGAGTACATACACATGGATATTTATTTTAATGAAAAAAAAATATTTCTAGTCGCTATCGATAAATTTTCAAAATATATTACCCTCAGAGAAATAGATTCAAGAGAACGCATGTCTGAAAAAATTAAGGAAATTATCACAAATAATTATCCAAGCTGCACCCGATTAATGACTGATAATGAAAGATGCCTTAATACACCAGCAGTAAAAATAATGTGTGAAAAATATGGAATAAAAAAGATAGAGACTCCAGTCTATAGATCAACTTCAAACGGACAAGTCGAACGCGCTCATAGCACAATATCGGAATTAAGCAGAATATTTAAAATACAGAATGAAACAACAATAGCTGAAGAAATTTACAAAACCACAAGGGAATTAAATAACACTATACATACGGTCACAGGACAAAAACCGGTTAACATCCTATTTAATAAAATAAAATATGATAAGAAGGACATACACGAAAAACTAAAAAAGACATCAGAAAATACACTTGGAAGACTAAATCAAGGTACTAAGCATCGAACCTTTCAACCAAACGAACAAATTCTTGTGAAAATAAAAGGTGTAAGAAAGAAAAAAGACGCCAGATACATTAAACACATTGTGAAGGAAGACCGTGAGGACACTGTCTTAACTACGAGGGGTGTGATTGTACACAAAGACAATATTAAAAACTACACAATCAACAAAGATGATACTCTATCTGATATTTCTCGCAGTGGTCATGTTAAAAACCAAAGCAGACCTGGAAATAAAAAACCTAGACAACCAGAAATTCATCCTAACCATGACTGATGACGTTTTTCTATATGATAAACATTCATACCTTTTCCACGTCACAAATTCAACGAAAATACTTACACCATATCGACAAATTGTAACAGAACAATTTAAACCCACTACTCAAGAAACAATCTGGATAAAAAAAATTTAAATAATGGCAACCCAACTAAATGAACACAAGCGACACACGAGATCCCTAAACTTTCTCGGATCAGCATTGAAATTTATTACAGGAAATCCAGACCATGACGACTTCATCTTGATGGAAACAAAAATAAACGAATTAATAAATAACAACGAAAAACAATGTTTGGTTAACTCAAGGTTTGAAAAATTAATTGACGCATTACAAGGCCAGACGCTGGAAAACCATCTCATTATTGAACAAGTACACGATCAACTCCTACTACTTGTAAGGACAATTAATGCTGCAAAAAAAAAAACGAATATTTAATAAATATTCTAGAATACTCAGATATACATATAGCTGGCACAGGAGATTTGTTTGTAACTATTTATAAATATCCTATATTAAATAATGACTGTAAACTTTTCAAAATCACGCCCATAAGTTTTAAGCACGGAAAAATACTAACAGACGATCAAATTGCCCAATGCAACAAAGACTACGTTAGGGTAAACCATTGTAAGAACTTTCTAGGAAGAAATATATGCAAAAGAAACAACGAAACAGATTGATGTATACTTCCACTGCTCTACAACAGAAATAGTAAATGTACAATCGTTCAGGAATAATACCAAGGGTTACTCAAAATTGACGAAGGTTTCATATTATTGGATGGTAGTCATCAAGTTGACAATATCACTACTACAGGCATAACACTGGTAAAATATACCGACCAAGTTAGAATAGATAATAATACTTACAGGAATATACATGACAGACTTATAAAAGCTATCCACACAAAACATGATGAAGATTTCGAAATCATAAAAATCCTCACTTCAGATCGTGAAAACGCATTTAATAATATCGACTCATTAAAAAGATTAGTTATCCCATATAAAGAACACTCTATACGTTCAATTTTTTATACACTACTTTTAATAGCTATAATTTCAGGAATATTCTATATCGGACTCAAAATATTTAAATATGTTTTAATATATAAAAGAAAATGCACAGAACAAAAATTTAAAATTTATTACAACCAGCAGGTAGAAAAAATTAATAGAGATCGGGACGCTCTCGTTTAACCCAGGGGAGAGTTAACGACGCCCATGCATAATTGACACACATGCATAGACATGTTCATATTATATAAGATAAGAAACAAGTAGACTGTCATAGGTGATAAGGTAGTAATTAGTAACAAGATCATAAAATATCATAAACAACCTAAATATTGAAAACAACCTAAATATTGTAAACAACCATAAAAGAGATACGTTTTAGAACAACAGAATGAAGAAGTTATGATAAGTCAAAGAACAAAGACAAAATTATGTAAACAACTAGATTAAGAGAAAAACATGTAAAATAAGATAAAAAAGGTTTAAGATCATAAACTTAAATATTGTAAACAATTAATTATGATAAGACAAATATGTTATTCCCTTAGTATTTAAGACTAATAATTATGTATGTAAAGTTGGTTAGTTAAAAATAAGTAATAGAGACGTGTGTACGTTGTAATATTTTTAATTCCCTTAAAATTAAGAAAGTGTATTAAATAAATAAAGTCGCATAGTCGACCAAAAAATATATTTTTTTTATTTTAAGGAAAGTTGAGAACTTTAATTCGCGCCATAAAACAAAAAGAAGAAATTTTTTGCAAAAAAATTAAATAAATTATTGAAAGATATTAAAAAGGCAAATTAAAAAGAAAATCTTTAATAATATACATAAAAAAACAAAATTCAATTTATTTCAGGATGAGTTTTTCCGATGAAATTTTGAAGTCTTTCAGTATTTTCTTCTTTGTTAGCGAAACTTTCTCTTTGAAATTTTTTAAATTTTGTCAACATAAATATTCTGCCGGCGTTATTGCTTTATTGCTAGTCAAGACGGTAGGTAAAGTAGAGCTGTAAAACTATCGATAGTCGCGCCGTTCGATAGTTTTTGGCGATACTATCGATAGTCTCGAAGTTTTGCAATATTGTCTATAGCAAAAAATTTATGTAAATAAAATTTAAAATTATTTTATGTTCCTTAAAGTAAAAAAATTGAGTTTTTTAGAAACTTGAGTTTTATTGCAAATCACCATAAGAAAACGAAAAACAAATCGTATATAATTATAAAAAAATTAAATTAAAACTAAATAAAAAGCAAAAGAAATTTTTATATTGTCATTAAGTTACTGTTTGTTAGTAGTCCCGGTCCAGACTTGCAATTTTTGTTGCAGCAACTTATTCTTTTTTAGTGAGAAAGAGCAATAGAGGAATACAAAAGGTATATATTTCTATTTCAACACTCTCCCACATATTCAAGAATTGCTGCAACAAAAATTGCAAGTTTGGACGGGGACTTAGCTACAGTATTTATGCAATATTTTTTTTATCGTTTAGAAGATCATGTTTTATAATATAAAAAAGGAAAAAGATACGTTATTAATTGTATAATAGCATGTTCACACGAATAGCAATTATCGAGGTTCGCTCTCTCATTCACGGTTCGTGGACGAATCTTGATTGAATCCACATGGTTCGCCATACAAATTTTTGAGAGCGAACCTAGACGGTTCATTTTGAACCCTGCTGCGAACCATGAAGAAATTGCTATCATCGCTATTTTTGATAACAAATTATCGCTAATTTATCTGAACTAGCCATCAAAACAAATAAGTACACACATGTACATACATGTATGTATGTGCAAACAAAAAACAAACCAAAAAAATATATGTGTGTATGAATTAAAAATATTATAACACATTTTAATAATTTTTACATAATATGTCTATCTATTGTAAAAAACCAAATAACACTGAATATTAAACTCGTGCCAACTATTCACGCATGTATTTATGTATGCATGGTTGTATATATGTATGTATGTACATCAAAAAGATTTGTCAAAAGAAACCACGAATGTGTCGAATGAACGACATTATTCGCAATCCAGATTCAGAGAGCGAACCAAGTGGTTTATGTTGCCGTGTGAACATAGTATAAGCTATTATACAGGGGTGTTCTGAAAATCACTTTTTGTCAAAGTGATTTCAAATCACGTAAAAGGTGTTCTGCGCACAAAATATATTGAAATCACGCGATTTTAAACCGGTGAGCTAAATGATATCACTTCATTATTTTTCCTATGTTTTTCATTTAGAATTTAATAAAAATGTTATTATATATATAAAATGATGTGTTTTGTGTTTATTTTTGTAATAAAATTAGGTTTTATATACATAAAAAAATAAATATAAAAAATTTCTGAGAACAGTGCATGTTTTGTAAAAAATTGTTTTGCTTTGTTTACCCATGTACGTGATTTACTTTTTCTCCTTAGCAGTCAGCTGGTTAGTTTTTTCGAAGATATTTCTGAGGTTGCCAAAGTGACACGGTTGTTAAATGTCATGTAAGATATATGGAATTTATATCTCCTGTTCTTTATTTAACAAAATTTAATTATTGTTGCTAAAAAATCTAATAATAGTCAATAATAAAGTAATTTTTGTGCAAATTTAGAAATAAGTAAGTGGAAAATGTAAGCATATTTCAGCGATGAAAACAGTGGCAACTTCGAACATTTATTTCATTTTGATTTATGCTTTGTAAAATTTCTTTTGATGCCACAATTTTTGCTTCGCGCTCCAATAAAAAAATGTAAGTAGATATCATAAACCAATAAAAATTTACTAATCTACTATTTTTACAGGGGACAACATAAGAATAGCGCACAAGTGGCAATTTTTGTAGCTTTTATGGAAAAGCATCCCGGCTTGGCAAGGGGATTTGTGAAAGGCGATAGAGTTCATTTTGAGCAGTTGTGGGAGGAGTTGGCAGACGAACTCAACGCATCGGGGCCTCCAAAGAAGGAAACGGTAGGTTGGAAAAAGTAGGTTTGAAAATGATGTATAAAGGATTGTGTCTAAAAATATTTTTTTAGGTTTGGTCTGATTTAAAACTTAGCGTCAAACAACGGCTGGCACACAACAAAGTTGAAGTAAGCAAAACTGGTGGCGGCTTATTCAACAGATATGTGATATCGCCTGTCGATGAGCAAATTGCGATCATCTGTGGCTTATACACATCTGTTGATGGTGTAGAAAGCTCAAAAAGTTACGGCGTGCCAAGTAAGGTGAAAGAAACCAAAAAAGTGACTTCCTCATCAGCAACGACTTTCACATCACCAATAAATGTTACACTTGCACCGGCTTCCACATCAGCAACGACTTCCACACCAACATTATCACAATTTGAAGAACTGCTACAGGAAAATGTATCCATAACAGTTGATTTACCTGTTATTGAAACACCTGCTTCGACATCTTCATCGCCAACAGCATCAGCTCGGACTAGCAGTCGCAAACGAAAAAGACATATTGCTGATGTTGACGACGTTTTGAATATGGAAGCAGAGCATTTTTCAAAAATATCTGCTAATTTAGTGGATATTAGAAAGGAAATGAAAGAAAACAGAAGATATTTAAAGGAAATAGCTCTAAATATTAAAGACGTTCGAAAGGATTTCAGAGAGATCTTCCAATACCATTTGGAAAGCTCTTCTGTTAAGCCGGTAATACGAGATGAAGCTGGAAAGCAATTTAACTAGACTTTTACATCCATCATATTGTGCTTACTTACAAGGTTTCGCTTGTATCCATAGGATTCGATAAGTCCCGTAAATGACGTTTTTTAACACGCTCGTTTCTTAAATGCTGTTTCCTTAAAGCAAATACTACCAATAAAGTAGCTCCCGGCATTTTTATTTACTTAATTTTCACTTTTTATTGTAATTAAGAAAATAACAATATAAACAAACAAACAAAAAATATAAAAAATCAGCTGTTTTCTCGTGTTTTCAAAAAATTAAAACCACGCCGAAAACCGTAAAATCGCGTGATTTGCAGAACAGCATCAAATCGTCTACGTGATTTTAAAACAGTTGGTGATTTGAAACCACGCGGTTTTCAGAACACACCTGATAGTTAACCGGCCTTAACGTAGCGTCTAGACTAGACAATTTTTTTTCATACCGAATGTCAAACTTCATATACAAAAATGAGCTGACAAAATCAACTTTGACTTTTGTCATAACAATAAAATGGCTAGTATATACGCTATGTAAATTGGCATAAGACATCACACGAAATAATATGGACTTCTAACATTAAAATTCAAAATCTTTAAAACGAAATCGAATATTAAAAAAAAGAAATAAAAAGTGTTTTGCAGGTAATTTACTTAGCTTTTACTTTCGCATATACTAGACCAGATTATGTAAGTAATGAATATATAATATGTATATTAATATATCTAGCTTATAACTTTTGTATCTTATAACTTATAGCTTATAACTTTTATATCTTGATTTATTTTCAAATTTATAATTTTGTAGTTTTGGTAACAATTTAGTTGATAATTTTTAGTTATCATATAATTTTTCTACCGTTAATTTTTCACACCTTTTAATTTTCTACCTTAAATTTTTTTTAACTTTCACAAATTCCCTCGTTTTTAGTCGGAGAAATTTCGCACGTTCTTCTAATAAGGAACCAGTTCGCCTTTTTATATGTAAAATCACTTACAAAAACTCTTTTATAATCTATACCTAATTAGTTAACCTTATCGCTATTTACATACATATATATACCGTGAAATCATCAACACATATAACCGAATAACATAAAAATATTCTCACAAGAATTTTATAATTTCGTAAGACTATAAATTTTTTCCTTCTTTTTACTTGTAGGTTCGTCTGAATCGAACGAGTGTCCGATGAACCGCCAAATCTTCTGGAGTCAATAAAAAAAACTGCCGAATTCTTTTAAAACCCTTGTTGACACTGGTAATGCTGCATATCACCCTTTTTGTTTCTTATAAATAGTTTTACCTTGTTATTGTTTTTAATATCTAGGCTAATGCAGGCAACTAGGTAATTATGAAATTTATATTAATCGAGATTGCCTCGATATCTTTTTTCAAAGATTTAAAAACTTTTGTTTGTTGGGGGTTTTTAGCTAGTCTATATACATGCCTACTATGCTTATACTATTGTAATTTTTATAACTCTCATTGAGTTTTTAAAAGTTTTTGTATAAGTAAAGAGGTTTGAAACATTTAAAAATTAGGTGTAAGGTCTACTGATGATTTGGCTTTAGCACCAATGAAATGCATGTATATAGACTAGCTAAAAACCCTCAACAAACAAAAGTTTTTAAATTATTGTTTTATTATTATTTTTATAAACCGACAAAACCAAAAATTCTCATTTATATACATATATCATACACAAACAAAACATGCATATTGGATGGACTATATTTTTGCGCAATCCATGAATGAACTTGGAATAAAAAATACAACCCTGCCACTAGTTCTTGTTGGCAATACCCTTTTATACTTAGTTATAATATTTTAGTACTACATACTGTCATATATTGACATTTCTATTTTGGTCAGCCATACACACAGTCTCGTGTTGAATAATTTATAAAATTATTAATCCCGCATCACAGACTTGTGGAATAAATTTTAACTAACGCCATGCAATAGATCCCATCCAATTACATACAAATAAGGACAACGCATGCACATAATCCTTACCAGGCCACCAAACATATACTACCCTTACTACAGACAACAAGAAGGAATTAAGCATTAACTAGGCATACAATAAAAAAGCGCAGCCACTTTTTAACCTGAAGCCTGGCAACCTGCAATAGGAACGCTGCTGTAACTTAGGAGGTATATCAGCCTCAACATCGTACTCGTAATACTCCCGAAAAACTATGTCAATTAATCTTAAGCTATATAAATACATATATTCATTATAGTTATAATTTTTAAAACAGTACCGCTAGACTTATCTAAATTAACAATACCACATTCTTGAATTAAAGGTTTTTTAGACAGTCACGCATAAAACACCTCTAAAATCTTTCAGCTGCTTACCGAATTTCATTAAATCTTCACCTGTTATTCAGATATGTATATGACTTTTCCAAATGAATTTTACTTTTGTGTTAAAAATGGACATATGCATGTAAGTATATTTTTGTAAGTTATTCTTTTGTGATTCAAGTAAAAACTTTTTAATCTTTAAATAACCATCGGAATTTTTTAATCAAAGTGATCGAAATAAGCTACGAGCGTTTAAAAAGTGGGTAAATGTAAGCTTGTGATATGAAAGAGTGTTTTGTGAGTCAAACAGTAACCTGGGTCTCTTTCATGTTAAGATTGGAAGTAACTTGCTGTAAAACATATAAAATAATATAAAGCTAACTTAAATATTTTTAATTTTTTTTACTTCAGGTCATAAACTTTAATAATAAATAATATTATGAATGATAAAATTAAAATTTAGACAAAATTGCAATCTGTCAATTATCACAATTTTTCACGGCAGTCTGAGCACATTTTTTGGGAACATTCAACACAAATCGGATTTTTGCACTTAAAGCACTTATGAAATGTTTTGCGTTTTTCCTTGGATCACATGATGAACAAGTTTTACGCTTTTCGAATCTCTCTGAGCTGTTATTCAATGATGTAGTGGGTATCTCAACCAACTTCAATACATGACGAATAGTGGTTTAAAGTTCTCTCTGCAATGCAATCTGATGTGCACGGCGCACACTGGGGATTTTTGTATGGAGGTGAGGAAAAAAATATATTTGTGAAAAAAAGTAGTGATTTCATCACAAATTTAGTTTTATTTATATAGTAATACACAAAAGTAATCAAAATAAAGAAAGTTAGAGAAATGTATATCGTTAACTACAATGTAAAAAGCCATAACTAACAAACAATTTTAAATGATTTTTTTAATTTATATTAAATCTATTTTTACTTTATTATTTTAAAAGAGCCTTAACTTCGTCGCTTATAACACTATGCTTTTTCTGGCTAAATGAAGGAGTCAAATGTGATATCATGGGATCTGATGTTACCATCATTCGGTGCATATCTTCGTTCGTGGCAATTCGACTGCATTTTCTGGAGTGTCTAAGGCGATATTTTTTATAGTCCTTGTTACGACTTTCCTGAGCCACTTCGGATAGTAAGCCTACAGGAAAAATACACTTTTCAATTATATCTTTTCCATGAATCAGAATTTTGTGAAGTAGGTGGCATATTGTACCACTCGTAGAGTGCAACAAACTCTTTTGCCGTCTCCAGACAAAAATCACCAAATTTTTTTGGATCTACTACCTCGGTGATTATTATAGCTTCGGGAATTATTGAAAACCTCATGATTATGTTTTCATCTAGACCCGTGATTTCGGAAATCAAAGCAGGATTAGCAAAGAATCTTCGTGACGTATTTCCTGAATTTGTCGTACCAGAGCCTTGCTTAACAGTATCAACCTGTATTCCAATTTTCTCTTTAAGTTCACGCTTTCTCAAACATTTTCGGGCTTCTTTTATCGGACGAGTATTTGAGTCGACTCTCCCGCGTTTAAATTCAATATTATAAGCTACATGCAAAAGACACTCCATCAGCTTAATACGCGCATGAAGTGGTGATAGCTTGAATTTCTTCGATTTTATTCACCTTGGATGTTGCGGCTCCACAAATAAAACAAGAAGATGCTGCTGGTGTTTCTGTTACTGATTGTGCTGTCTTGCCGTCAATCATTGTAAAATATAATTCATGTTTTACTTTAAAGTTACGATTATTTACTGTTAACTCAAATTCTTTTAGTTGAGATATCTCCTCATCGCCTCTTCTCTTCTCGTATAACTTGAGGTGTCTCTTTAACGTATGCAAACTGTGGTGTTCTACAATACTGTGTGGAGGAAGGTTTATTGTTGTTCCATACTAATTTATTCATGTCATCACTTAATGATAATTTAAGTGGTACAACTGATGTCATATATAAATGAGAGTATGGAATTTGATCATCTGAAAAAGATTTACGCTTTCAATTTCATTTATTTCCTTTACTGACTTGGTCCCTGGGACTCTTTTAGCAGTATGATCCAACAGATTTTGCAGAGGTACACTGCCTGAACTTTCAGTAATAGAAATTCCTTGAGGATAACTGTTAGTTTTTTCTTTCGTGAGCTCTTTGTATAGTACGAGTATTTTGTACCCTTCATTTTCTAACCAATGCATTAGATACTCGTATTTTTCTTTTGTAAGTTCAAGCTTTGCGAACATCCCAAAAGTTTTTAATGCACAAATTTTGTGGTTGGTTTTTGAAATACTAGAAGTAAAATCAATTACCTCTTGAGGAAACATAGGACGTCCTTCATCCCTTTTGTATAATTTGGCGCGATCACAGCACTCCTCAAACGATTTACGTGGCCGACCAAGTGCAGAACTGGTAGAACATTCAGCCTCAGTAAACTTAATTGTAAATGTGCGTTTAAGCCAGTTTGCCTTCTTTTCTTCAAATCACGACTTCGTACGATTAGAATCCTGCCATTTTTTAAGTTAGAGTAAAAGGGTTTATATATTGTATCCAAAATTTCACATGCTCTAGTTTCGTTTAAGCCAACGTGCGATTGTTGCAAAAACTGCTTTAATTTTGTTCTGTCTTTGTCAAACTCCAGAAGTTTCAACCATAAAACCCCATGTGAAATAGAAAAACTTTCGATTGTCGTAAAACTCTTGGGCCTTGTACTTTTCGCGTTCATCTGCAATTGTTGAATGATAAAAATCGATCAATGAACACCTATAAATACTACGTATTTTTCAATATTTTACTGACAGGTACTTATGAGCACTCATAAATGTGGGTGCAATTTTTGTAAATAAATCTTGCAGGTAACTAACGGAAAAACCCAAATAATTAAAAAAGTGCACTTTCCTATTAATTGTCCACGCAATTTTATTAGCGCTTATTACTTTGCTACTGCAATCATAAAAATCAAATAATCTTTTGTTTATTACTTTTTTTAGTTCTGAGAATCATAAAAAAAGTCATCAATGTTTTTTCAAAGAATTTTGTGCATGTCTCGAATAGTTGTGAATAAAAGCGAAACGCGTTCATCGATTTTCATGATACATACATATATGCCTCAATTTGTTCATAGGTTATGCGACTTTACGTGAAAGTAATAGGACTTGACACTTTTTTATCGTATTGGATTTTTTATGAATTATGAATCAGTCAGCTGAAAAATGTTCTACTGTGTAATACAACGAATTGAGAGGTGGCACTTGAAATTGATTAAAAATTTAAAACCAGATATGAGACAATGTATTAGTAGTGATTTCTAGCTGTGGGAAAGTATGGCTAAAATTGCAGGTCCAAATGTTTGGAGAAAAAAAGAATTTTTGTTATATGTTCATAAAAAAAACTTAAATCTCTGCAGAGCTTATTTTTTCAATTTTAGTATACTGAAATATCCTACTTTAAATAAAAAGAAAAACGTTAGCACACATGATAAAATAATATTCGCTGAAAGTCCACACCACGCGTTCTAGGCGCTTGCGTTTCATGTGTT